>OY979686.1:14864950-15464950 GCA_963855955.1 Luperina nickerlii | reverse complement strand
TCCTATCACTGCACTGTCCGCACTAAGCCGGGTATTCATCAGTGTAGCCGAGACTTATATTTTATGATCGCGTGAAAAGCCTTGTCATATTCACGGTGACGGGACAGGCGAGCACGAGAGTGATTGTGTTTTGTTTTTTGCTGTAATTTCTCTTTTGCTCGCTGTCGGTTTCGTTTTAGTAAGTAATTTGAAATGTGATGCTAAGCATTGTTGTTAGTGTAGGAAAACTGTTTAACAAATTGTAAGTAGTGTTGCTATAATTATATTTCTTTTATATCTTGATTACAAATATATCTCGAAGAGAGGTGACCTGTGTCCTCGCAGTAGGAAAATTATAAGCTAATTATGCTTATGCTGATTGAACATGATTTTTATTAAGTGAAAACTTCTTTAGCAGCGTTGTACACTTTTTTTTAATGGGTAAAAAATGTTAAACTCGCGTCAGGACACGTGACCTGATCGAAAATTCATAAAACGGATGGCCGTAGCCGGTACCGCGCTTGTTTTGTTTATAAGACGATTCACAAAATACACACGTAATTGTTTAAGTTTTCACTTCTGTCGGCACTCCTGGAGTGCCACTTTTTTTTCTGTAAAGTTGGTTTGGAATTAATTTAATTAAAAGAATTATCGTGTTGTACAGTTTTTAGTAAAGATAGTTTTAAATAGAATCAACTATAGTTACCAATCATAATCGACTTCTGTTACTATAAATACTTGACGCTCAAAAAATTACAAAATTGATTTTTTTTCTCTTAGCGCTTAATTAACAATTCCAAGACACAGGACATCCAGTGGTGGCCCAGTGGTAACGGCTGCAACTTACGAGTTATAAGTCGTAGGTTCGAACCCAGACAGGCGCTTTACTTTGTGTCAATTATTTCATCACCACTGCTCTCAAAACGGTGAAGGAAAACATCGTGAAGAAATCGGCATGTCCTAGAACCGAAAATTCGAAGACACGAGACTAGTACCAACGCGCACTTGGCCCGCGTGGTGGGTTATGGCCGACTCCCTTTCACACGTCCTAGCAGTGGGAACATTATAGGCTGATTATGTAGAATAGAATAGAATACTCTTTGATATCTTCCTTTCCTTTTTGTTTCGTTTTTCTCTTCTTTTTTTCTTTCTTTTTTCTCTTTCTCTTTTTTTTAATGTATTTTCTTGCATATTACTAAATTTGCAATTTTCACCTCATAAAAAGGCGACACAAAAAGCATCAAACACTACTGAGCTAATTAATTTGCCTAGCTCTTTCCCAACTGAGTTGGGGTCGCCTTCCGGTATAAATGGATGCAGCCAAATACGAGTAATTTACATGAAGTAACTGCCTATCTGATCCCTAAACCCAGTTACTGGGTAATACGATACCCCTTGGTGAGAATAGTTGTCATATATTTTCGGAATACTACTATAAAGGTATGGGAAACTGGACGTAAAGTTCACTCATCCTTGCAAACAGAAGTTTTAATAATATGACTAGTGAACATGATTTGGACATTTTTAATACCAGTGTTTCTCGGTTTAATGAAAATCTTCGTTACGGAAAAGATGGCGTCTAAATGATTTCTAGTTTGTTTTAGTCGATCGTGTAATTATTGTTTTTCCTAATTTATGTTTATAGGTATTTTGTACCGACCTTTTTGTTGCCTTTTTTTGTTTTATGTGTTTAGCAGTGGAAACTTGTAAATGGCCGTCTAATGCATATTGCTTAAGAACACTGTTTATATTAGCTGTAAGTTTCCCGAACAGGATAAAATAAATCCTCCAGACAGGTATTGTCTGGTGGGCCACTGTCGACGACGATTGATGCCGAGATGTTGCATCTCTCTCTGCTTGGGTGAAGCGTAGTTCGCAAGTGGCAATGTACAGACGCCAGCACATCAACCTACTACAATCTGTCAAATTTGTTTAATAGATTTTCAACTTTATCGCTAAAGCATAAGGTTCAAAGTTGATTGGGAAAATTTGACAGTTACGGGTAGGTTGATGTGCTGGCGTCTGTACATTGTACAGTGCCCTACAAAAGTTAGTTGACGCTTGCCCACTTCAGCCGTAATGACACATTATTATTTAAAATTATAGTTTCTAAAGTTTTAACTTGGAAAGTTTGGTGCTGGTGGTTGGTGGATGGTGATAGTGGTGGTGGTGGTGGTAGTTTGCAAACATTTGAAACTATAATTTTAAATCATAATGTCTTATTACAACTGAAGTGGACAAAGTGTCAAACTTTTGGAGAGCACTGTAGATGCCACCACACTACAAACTACCGAGCCAGCAAACCAAAATGTAAAAAAACAGAACATTTTTGTTGCCAACTATACCCCTCCTTGACGCGTCCGTGACAGTCTCTAACGAGATTTTGCGCTTTAAATTTTGAAAGGATAATAACTAAACCGAAAGCGTTATGTAATAGGTTTTATACCTACTGAAAATTAATGTAAATCTATTAAAAAGTCTACTAGTGAACTATGGTCGAGAAACGGAGTGGAATACGATATTTTTTGTCAGTTCTTCCAAGAATATTTTTACATGACATCACGCCTGTAATCACCGATGGGTTAGACAGAGCTGCACTTATCGTACAGTCAAATTTCACCAGTTATGTTCAAGTCTCATGCAATAGGGGGGGAGCGTATTGACATCGAACAGGAGTTACCGACTTAGCTTGCGGAGTAAGCAAACTGAAGTGGCAGTGGGCTGGCCATGTTTGTCGAAGGACCGATGGCCAGTGGAGCAGACGAGTCCTGGAGTGGAGACCCCGTATCGGCAAGCACGGTGTGGGACGCCCCCCGGATGACCTAAAGAAGGTGGCTGGGACGGACTAGATGCGGAAGGCAGAGGGCAGGGTGTTGTGGGCAGCCTGAAGTGGACTGCAATACGCTGATTGATTGTATTGACATCATCAACCGTGCACAAATCCAGAATACTGGCTGCTTTTGTGAAATTTCTAATGGAAAACCCAATAGCACTTTGCCCGACCTCGGACGAACTCACAACCAGCAGTATCACTTCACCAACGAGGCAGTCAAAGAAAATTATAATAAATTATCCGGATTCAAATAAAAGTAGAAATAAACGTTGTTCTTTCTTTTCTTATCCGGATATTAAAACGACGGACTAGTATCGACTAGTTTTGGTTTACTCTCGACTAGTTTTTGACTAGTCTCGACTAGTGACGGACTATAGTTTCGACTAATATCGGACTTTTGACTAATATCGGATTTCTCACGGCTAGTGACGGACTAGTTTCGACTAATATCGGATTTCTCGCGACTAGTAACGGACTAGTTTTGACTAATATCGGACTTCTCACGAATAGTGACGGACTAGTTTCCACTAATATCGGACTTCTCGCGACTAGTGATGGACTAGTTTTGACTAATATCGGAGTTCTCACGACTAGCGACGGACTTGTTTCGACTAACATCGACTTCTTACGACTGGTGACGGACTAGTTTTGACTAATATCGGACTTCTCGCGACTGGTGATGGAGTAGTCATGACTAGTGACGAATTAGTTATGACGTACATAATTATGCTCACCATCAAGGTGTGTAATAATTCCAGGAGATGTTGTGTAACCCTATGACTGCAATTTACAGTTCCGACTTCGCAAGCAACACTTATCATAATCTCAAATCTACA
This sequence comes from Luperina nickerlii, assembly GCA_963855955.1. Classification (NCBI taxonomy): domain Eukaryota; kingdom Metazoa; phylum Arthropoda; class Insecta; order Lepidoptera; family Noctuidae; genus Luperina; species Luperina nickerlii. The sequence goes on along the minus strand of OY979686.1, from coordinate 15,461,302 downwards.
TGTTAACATTTCAAGGAACCACTCGCTATCAAAACTTGAGTCAGCTTAGATTTATTTTAAAACTTCTCGCTAATTGGAAACATAATTATCTCAGATTAATTATCAACTTAATGTTAGAACTTGGGTGTGTTTTAATCTTGTTGAGTTTTATGGTTCAGGAGTTGTTTCTTTAGATGTTTTTTCTTGGAAATGAAGTTTATACTTAAATAATATTACAAAGATGTAAAATGTATGAGTTTGTATGTAGAGGGTAATCTTTTGAACTACTGGTCTGATTCCAAAAATTCTTTATCTAATGTGGTTTTAACCTACAGTATTGCCAAGTATATTATGTAATCACACTAATATCATGAAGGCGAAAGTTTGTGAGTGTGTGTGTGTTTATATGTTTGTTACTCTTTCACACTTAAACTTCTGGACCAATTTTGATAAAATTTTGTATGGAGGTAGCTGACACCCTGGATTAACATATAGGATACTTTTTATCCAGATCTTCCCACTTATGCGGGTGAAACCGCGGGGCACAGCTAGTGATAACAATAAAGGTCGAAAGGACAGATGCTAGGAGTGGTATAAAGATCCTTGTGTAAGCAATTACAAAATTAATCAAGATATTTTAATATGAATTTAAGATTTTATTATTACCTACGCAACTTGACTAGTAACAGTAATTTAGTTTGATAAAACAATACAAAGCATTAATAAAATTAATATAAAAAATAGTTTCTATCCTAACTGATATTATAAATGCGAAAGTAAGCTTGTTTGTTACCTTTTCACGCCTAAACCACTGAACCGATCATCTTGAAACCTTGCATATACCTTGTCAGGTGTAGAAACGGACATAGGGTACCTTTCATCCCGAAAAAAAAATGTTGTTCCCGAGGAAAACAACAATAACGTTATTATGATAATAGATGTCGCCACGTGTCTTTCGAATCAAAAACACGTCAACCTCTGTCGGATCAGCTAGTTTTGTATAAATTAAACGTCCATCAATTGACTTAAAATTCGCGCGCTTTTCTAACGTGGACACAGAGCTGTTAAGCAAATCGAATACTGTTTTCTGGGTTTAATTTTTTGGACTATCAAGCGGTTTATACTAAGACGACTAAGTGTAAGACTATGTGTGTATCTGACTACGTGTATTGTATAGTGTTCACGATTAAAAGGATTTATCACAGTTTATGTGACTTTTTTTCACTTGGGAATAATCTCTTCTTCGGTGGAACCCTTTTTTTATAACTATTCGGTAAACTTACACACAGTGTTCTTTAAAAACATGAAATTGAAGGTCGTTTAGAAGTTTTTTCACTGATAATAAAAATGAAAAAAGGGTCATAATAAAATACAGACACAGCATAGTTCTGTTCCGTTTTGAAGGGTATGGGGTCAATGTAACTTTTGGAACGGTCTACGTCCAGTTTGACGGGTTTATTCACGAGGAGAACAAAGTACATGATATTTAAAACGATTTATCAGAGAGGTGCGTGCATTGCCATTTGAATTACAATGCCGTTTGAAAATTTGAAGACTTACAAACATGCAGCACAGTTAAGGTTCCTTCAAACAGGCGCGACATGCGATAAAATCGCGAGCGACACAAAGGCACCGCAAGTCGCGCAACGATCGGTGCCTTTGTGCCACGCAAGATTATATCGCGTGTCGCGTCTGTTTGTAGGAGCCTTTAACAATGATAGATCACTTGACACTTGCTCTGCAGTAAGATAGTTACAAACTAATACTTCTTCTGTTGTATTGATTCCTGCCGAAAGACGTCCAATGGTGGATATAGGCCTCCCCCAAGCATCGTCACTTCAACCCGTTCTGTGCTTCTTGCATCCAGCGGAACGAATGACTTCAATACTAATTAATTAGATACCAAAGACCATTTTCAATTCTTAGCATTTTTCCCAATTTAATGCCACTTCTCGCAAATTCCACCCAGCATGTGATCACATGATAAACGAATGCACTTTGCCAAAAGGGAAAATTATCTCAATAGGTCATCAGCTACTAATTAACCCATTTAATTACTGAACTTCAGGACCCACAAGCATTATTATTTATCTAGAAACCTAGATCTAAAGTTTCCAGGAATTTCTTAGAAGCTGCGGTCAATTTTGATGTTAAAATTATTATCGCGGTTCTATAAGTGCAGTTTTCGGTGACTTGAAAATATGCTAACGTAGTTTCGTGAGGATTGGGCAGGATTCCAAAATGGGTTAGTTAGGAATTTAATAATTTTCTTACTGGAAGATACCTATTGAGATACTGCTAAGATTAGTTGAAATTGCAAGAGTTGTGTAATCTCAGTAAATGATTGCGGTCGAAAATCATATTATAATCATTATCATCATTTCAGCCAAAAGACGTCCACTGCTGGACATAAGCCTCCCACAAGCACCTCCACTTCGACCGGTTCTGTGCTTCTCGCATTCAACGGGTTCCTGCGGCCTTCACAAGGTCGTCGGACCACCTTGTGGGAGGCTTTCCAACGCTACGTCTTTCGGTACGCGGTCGCCATTCCAGAACCTTTCGGCCCCATCGGCCATCTGTTCTGCGAGCAATGTGCGCTGCCAACTGCCATTTGGGTTCATATTATAATATCCTTGGCAAAAATAGCGATAAGTCATATAATACAGGATGTAAAGGACATCTACCAACCCGCACTGGGCCCGCGTGATGGATAACGGCCCACTTCCTCTCATAGAGGGAGGCCTGTGTCCCAGCAGTGGGTATAATGAAAACAATGAGTGACGACAGTTTTAATGACCGTAATCACCACAAAAGATTCTATCCCTAGATTAAACTGGGATTCAAAACTGGGATCTAATGAAAACAAATCGTTTATCTTATATATAGTCTGTATATTGCTATCTATCTGACTAGCCTTTCCCAAACTATGTTGAGGTCAGCTTCCAATCTAACCGCATGCAGCTAAATACCAGTATTTTACATGGAGCGACATCCAATCTGGCCTCCACAACTCAGTTAATTGGTAACATGATACCCCTTGGTATAGCCTGTCTTACTTCCACCACAATAGGTTCTAAATCTAGTAAAAGCTTATATCACCAGTTGCAAAAATACTTGTTATTACACATCACCACTATCCCATTGCATTTACTTCACTTAAAGATATTAAGTAATACCATCTCATCACAATCCAAAACGTTTTAATCCAGCGAAACATTTTAGATCGTTCCTTCTCGTTCTATCATAACCCCGTCTCTTTCCAACCAGTTACCTAATGAGCCCCATTCATATCGTGAGCGAAATGTATCGTCAGCACTACCCAATGAAATTCGGTGAAGCGTGATGCAAATATTTGATTTAGACGTTAGTGACGTACGGGTTTCAAAGAATGGAAATTAAATTTTAAAGTGTGCAATCGCGACTACTTTAAAGTTGGTCGCAGTTACTTGGCTATTTAGGTCACCAAAATGGGAATTATTTGGGAAGTGTGACCAGACTGGACAATGTCCGTAATGAATACATATTTTATGAGGCAGCTTCAAAGTCGCACCAATCACTGACAAAATTACCGAAAACAAATGTCCTTTATAATGCGCACAGCAAAAGAGTGGAACTCTCTACCTGCGTTTGTGTTTCCGAGTGCATACAACCCGAATCTCTTCAAAGTAAGAGTGAACAGGCTTCTTCTGGGTGAGCTCACTCCATCGTAGACTTTGTCTCTGTCATCTCTGACCTAGACTAGAGTCAAGAGCAAGCCCATTTCAAATAAAAAAAATAAAAAAAAAACCACCTCAGATGGTATGGAGACACTAAAAGACGCAACGAAGATCATGTAGTACAAATTGCATTAAATCTGCCAGACCTGAATCTGCAATTGGCCTGGTGGTCAAATATAAAAAGTGATCTCAAGAAAGTCCAATTGCCTGAACCGACAACACAAGACAGAATAACTTGGCGCAGAAATGTGAGGAGACCCGACCCCAAATAACGGGACCAGGGACAGAAGAAGAAGAAAATGGGGATTATTTGAGGATCACAAAAAGAATCGCATTTAGTCTATTAGAGTATCCATTACGATTTGGGATTCGACTAAATTCAGGGTCAAATTATATTACCTAGCGAAACTCCACATACGTGATGAGTGTCTAAGATAAGAAGATTTTTTGGGGTCAACAACAAATATTGTACAGTTTGAGTATTGAAAATAATTTTTCTTTTTTTTATTAATTTCGTTTTCATTGCTATCAATGTCTAAACACGATAAAAAAAAATCTTAACTCATAATGTCTTGAAGTAACTACTGTAGCAGCGGTGGAGACTCCAAAAAAATAAACCTCGATTTTTTTTTTCTTTTGTGTGCTTGTGGCAAAGTAATAACAGTGGCACGGGTCGATCGATCAGGTTAGGCTACGTTTGCCGCAGTTGGTCCCTGGATGGGTGACCACAAACCGAGACCCTTCGTGCCTCGGAAAGCACGTTAAGCCGTTTGTTCCGGCTATCATTGATGGATCTTTGACAGTCGTTACGGGTAGAAGCCCGAAAGTATGACAATCAGTCTTATAGTACCCGGCGATAAATATTGCACATCGACCTTTGGAAAGAGACAATTGGCTAATTTCGGCTTCGTAGAGCGTTATCTCTGTCGCACGAAATACAAACAGTCCGGTATCTATTAGGAGCTGTTAAAACAATTATGATTTGCTTCTTTTGATAATTATTTTTATTCTTTGTATAAAATACACCAATTTGAATTAGTCGATGTGCAATATTTATCGCCGGGTACTGTACCAAAAGATATCGCCCAGTAATTTGTATTGTGGAGGTCAGATAGGCAGTCACTCTATGTAAAATATTGGTATTCAGCTGGAACCGTTTAGACTGGAAGCCGATCCAAACATAGTTGGGAAAAGGCAGGCAGATGATATTAAAAGCCTGTTAGACATAACAGGCTTTTAATATCATCTGCCACCACACCACCGGGTGGGACACCACTGCAGGTCAAAAACTCTCTTTCCACTTCTCTCTGTTCAAAGCAGCTAAGGACCAGTTCTTGTTGAAGGAGTACAGCTCATCCTGCCATCTCCATCTGGGCCTGCCGCGATGTCTCTTGCCATTAAGATGGGCCTATTAGGTCGTAATTTTGGCCCAATGGTCGTCTGACATGCGGCAGATGTGTCCAACCCAATTCCATTTTAGCGTGGCAGCTTTCCAAGTGACATCAGTTATCTTTATTATGGTTACAGAATACACATAAAAAATAATAGTATTTACAAATCATGATATTTAACTAATACCTAGAAACTACAACAAAACATTTTTGGGGTTCCGTATGTACGAAACGTTTTTTTTCGGAGTTTTATGCCTTGTGGTACGGAACCCTTCGTGTGCGAGTCCGACTCGCACTTGGCCGGTTTTATTTTATGCTTTGCTTTGTTTGCTAAAACTTACTTTTGTTTTATACAAAAGTGTTTGCAAACAAAGTAAAGCTAGGCATGAAAATCTTAATTAAAATTACTACGAGTAGTGTCTAAGTTTTTGAGTATAATATTTTTTTATCTACACACATGATATTCCCACTACTGGGACACAGGTCTCCTCACTTCGATAGGGTGTGGGCTGTAATCTACCACGCGGGCCCAGTGCGGGTTGGTAGATGTCACATGTCTTTGAATTTTTAGTTCTAGGACATGCCGGTTTCCTCACGATGTTTTCCTTCACTATTTTGAGAGCTGTGGTGATGAAATTATTTACACAAAGTAAAGCGCCTGGGTTCGAGCCCATGATCCGACTCGCAAGACTCACAAGACTCGGTTGAATCGTAAGTCGATGCCGTTACCAATGGGCCATAACCCTTGTAGCAAACAGTCTCTATCAGAAAATAAATAAATAATAATAAATTACTATAATTTTGTCACACAAAGACACAAATCGCAACACACTGTACCGAAACTTGTACAACATTTCGAACAAGGCGAACGACGAAAGCTGTAATTGATTCCATAAAGATGTCCCCATTGTCGTTCATTAGGAGATAATTTCTTCTGCTACGTTGTCCGCAGCGTTAAGTGTTCGCTAATAGGTGTAGGGTGACCGCCAGTTGTGCGAATGTTGGTATTTTTCCTAATATCCGCAAACATGCATGGAAAGAAAGATATTTTTGTCCGTAAAGTTGCGCCGGTTACTCAACTGAACCGAGCACTCGGTGCATCCTGGACAGTCACACCTAACACCTTATTTGACTGGCCAAATTCTTCCCTTGCGGTGGTAGGGCTAACGCCCACCTGGTTTGCGACCACCCTCCCACCGGAGTCTGGAATCAAGCAGCCTGCTGTGTTTCGTCGATGCGTGCGAGTTCCAGTGCCGTAGTCATCTTCATCATAGTCCTCATCCATCGCTTTCCATAAGGCGTGATCAAGGTCAAGAGCGGGCCTATCCAGCATTAAAAAAATAAAAAGACTACAATGGATTAGCAATATCCTTCAAAATGATTCAGACTAGGATCAATACTGTGTTACACAATTAGGGTGCAGGTTTAATACCCATAATACTCCGTTTCATAGCTTTCTGGCGTTCCATAGCAATTTGACTCCGTATATGGAATATTCCGTAATACTCGGCGCTTGCTAAAATCTATTCCTAATGTCTATGATTCATATTACCTTTAAACCCGATAACCTTGTGTGTGACTGTGTGAAATGTGTTGAGCGCGCTCATCATAATCAGCCTTTGATATTCCCACTGCTGGGACATAGGCCTCCTCTGTTCGAAAGGGAGTGGGCAGTAATCTACCACGCGGGCCCTGTGTGGGTTGGTAAATGTCATATGTCTTTGAGTCTTTGGTTCTAAGACAGGCCGGTTTCCTCACGCGCGCTGGATCTTTCATAAATCTAATCCATCGGTTTTCATCAGGCAAGCGAGCTCAACCCACTCATCTAAACTTAATATTATAAAAAGAATAGATTTTAGTATGTTCGTTTGTTACGTCTTCACACTAAAATAAATAGAACTGATTTGGGTGAAATTTAGCACATGGGTGGACTATAACCTGGATAAGAACATAAGATACTTTTATCCCGATATTTTCACAGGCTCGAGACTTGTGTGGCCACGGGGCGTAGTTAATTATAAAAAAATGGCTGATTCCTTTGAATATTCTGTTCCAAAATGTCACTGTTGGAACAACAAATAGGTTTTTTATTCCAATATCCGTATAAGTGTAAAACTAAATGCAAATACGATTTTCATAAGAGATTGAGCTCTGAAACATATCCGAATATGCGAAATCTTTATTACATTTATGAAAATCGTGAAGCTCCGCCAAAATTTCATAACAAAAATCACTCACACTAGTAAGTCCTGTCCTAAATATCCGCCGAATTAGAGACACAATGTCACAACGGTTACTGTTCATTAGCCACAAGGCCGTCCTAAAAAATATCGTGTTACAATGTACAATACACGCTTGAAGAATACAAGATAGAAAAGAGGAAGGTTTGTCGCACGTTTACGATTTCATTTGTGAACATTGCCTGCTGAATACGTTTTTCTTTTAACCCACTGCGCGACAAAAAAAAACAGGGTTTGCATTGACTCGTCTAGGTCGTCGATGGTTATAACTAGACAGGGTTTTGTTTTTATCAAATCAAGATGGCTGATTTTTTTGTACCAGCCATGTTCGATATCAAATAGGGTTTAGGAGACAATTCAAAAATATAAAACACTAAACGAGAGATCGACGTAAAATAACTACCATCAACTGCATCAGACTGCATGAAAAGTGCGCTTTAAAAGTTTTAGTTGCAGTCAGTTAAATTTTGTCTTTGGTCTGAATGTTTAATGGCAATTTTATTATAGATAAAACTGTTGTGTGTGTTATATATATGGAGGTTTTTAAACTGCTACCTCATCTCACATACCTACCTACTTCCCGCAAGAGTTAACTTGAGACTTCTCTCAGATGACGTATGCGCGCGGTACTGACGCGTCGGTGGCGAGAGAAGGAACCCATCGGGTCTCAAGTTAACTCTCGCGGGTTGTAAAATATTTTTGTGCTTATAATATTCTTGTCCCGTTATTATTATTGTCGTAACTGTGACCCGACTCTTATTATCTGCATTCAGGGACATGTTAAACCAAGGATAACGGCGTGATTCTATGAGAGATGAACATTTAATTAATGTTTTAGTTAGGCCATTATCTAGTAAAATATACACTATTTTATAGTCATAACCTGAAACTTAATATTATGTACAATAAGCCTCATTAGGAGGCTGAAAGTCACTCAATGGATAAAGGAGAGGGCTAGGCTATGCTTGGATGTCCCCTACGCGATCAAATCAGAAATGAAGACATTCGTAGGAGAACCAAGGTAACCAAAGCCCGAAGAATTGCCAAACTTAGTAGCAGTGGGCAGGGCACAAAAAACGCAAGTTTTAGAAACAATAAAAGTGTATGATCGACTACAGTAAACAAAATCAGAAAAATATATGATACTCTTCAGGATATAATATGCTAGGTAGATAGTGTATTGAAAAAATAAATACAACTAATTCGATACAATAGAAAAAAATCATGAAGATATAATATACCTCTAAAAACTTTCTTTTTACAATAAAAGCCATACTAATATACATACAATCATTATGATTTTTTGTCAGATTATTCTACAAGCAACATACTAAAAAAGCATTTTAATGTTAATTTTGATTTTTTAGTTCATAGAATACACTTTTTGTAAACAGATAACTGCTTCATATTTTGCAATACATTACCAGCGTTGTGTCATTGCGCTTCTCTTTCTTTTGTATGCAGTTCGACAAAGACCGCGCTTTAGGTCATGTAGTCGCCTTAACCATTAGCTGTGAGTTTCTCGAATATAATAAAATAAACTGCGGTAATCAGTAGGCAAACATCAATTGACAGTAATATCAATTCATTTACCCCGAACATCGAATACAAATGCGATCACCAAATAAGAGCGCCTATTAATGGCCTCATTCAATAAATCAAGCTCGTTTGATAACTATCATTTTGTGGGGGAAAGTAGGTGACGGGGTTTTAACACTCTTTTGTTTATCGATTTTCAGTTGTTTCATGTAGGTTTACATTATTGGTTTGTTGTATTATCGTAATAATTAACAAGCGACCAGTGGTGAGCCAGAGCAACAGTGGCAAAATGGTAACGGCCGCGACTTACGTGTGGGATCGTGGGTTCGAAGCCTGGCAGGTGCTTTACTTTGTGTAACAAGAAGGAAAACATCATGAGGAAACTGGCATGTCCTATAACCAGAAAATTGAAGACCGCAGTGGGCCCGCGTGGTAAATTACAGCCCATCACTCCCTCTCGAAGAAAAGAGGCCTAAGGCGCAGGGAAAGTTTGTATGAAATTTTGTAATTTTTAATAATGAGAAATCCCACCGGGTAGGCATTTAAAAGAAAAATATATTCTTATTTGAAATAATTTGATATCCATAAGTCGCACAGATCAAAAGACACTTGAACTCCAAACGTTTACTCCCGAGATAAAATCATGACTCTGCCAAGAAGTCCTGAACGAAAATGTCGTATAAATTTTATAATTGCCGAAGAATTTTCAGCAAATTTTTAGATTAAAGTGCAATTGGATGGTTCTCAGCTGCTTTTAATTCTTATCTTGTCCAGTTTCTGAAAATAATTGGGGAAAATTGGAAAATGTATTTGCTACGTAAGACTTAAACAATTTCAAGTTTTATCAAGAGGTGATCGTATTATCTAATGACTGGGTTGTTAAATGAAATTGTTTACTCTGTAAAAAGTATGGAGCAGTGGTAGTATCAGCCCCGACTTAAGAGTTGAAGGTCGTGAGTTCGAACCAAAGCAGACACTAATACCGACTTCAAAAAAAAAGGGGGTTATCAATTTGACACGTATGTATGTAATATTATTGGAACTACATTATATTCACATATGACAATCTATTTAGGGCTTTCGAACCAATATACAAAATTTTGTAGATGGATGTATGTAGGTATATTTGTCCACGCATTTCTCCGCAACTAATAATCGGATCGTGACCATATTTTATTGGCTTACATTTATTTCAACTAAAGGAACAGTGCAAGTTTCATCAAAATCGATGCAGTAATTTTCAAGATATGGAGTAGTATAAAATAAGTCAAATTGTCCCAATCAACTTTCAACCTTGTGTTTTAGCAATAAAGTTGAAAATCTATTAAAGAAATTTGACGGATTGTAGTAGCTTGAGGGGCTGGCGTCTGTACATAAAATATTATGTCGGTTACCAATCAATAAAAAGTAATTTATTCAAATTTGGCTGAGAATCGGCACTTTCTGAATATCAAAATTACAAAAGATAGGCCTCAAAAACGCTTGGCCTTCTCCACTTCCTAGTGCTTACGCTGGGAAAAAGAAGTGGCGCAACAAACTCCCCAGCAACACAGCTGTCTGTTCAGTAAAAAAACTTACTTCCATACAATAGCTGCCGGTCGATTCTGTAAAAATCTCACCGTGAAAACTTAGGTGTAGTGAATTTGTTTTTGCTGTCAATTGACACTATTGACAGCTCACTCCACGCTCACTTCACCTAAGTTTTTACGGTGATATTTTTACAGAATAGCACTATATTTATGATAAATAATTAACATTACGAGACACAGTACTTTAAATGAAAATATTTGCCATATATTAGCCAATATACCAAAAAATATAATGAAAACAATAGCAAAAAAAAAGTAAACAAAATGAAAGCCCTTGGAATAAAGGGCGTGACAGCATAACCAAGTAAACGTTCTCCCTAACTTACAAAGTATTTCCAACAGACTACATCAAGTGCCCCAATTTTATCTTGCAAAGGATAACAAACGGCTCCCTATAAATTTCGATAATTCCCACTTTATCATGAAAAGCAATTATACATAGGATGTTGAAAATATCATGGAAACTTGGCCAAGGATTTATCTTAATATACAATTTTATGGTTAAATTTATAATATTCTACCGTTGATCCTTATCTTAGGAGTTTAAGTTATTTTTATTGCCGATCGGACGACCAAAGAGAATTTAGGTTTGTGAAAATTATCTTTTGAAATTCATTTATCGTAGTATTAAAAAAAAATTGGTGGCATTAATAGCTTTGGAAATAAGGATCTTATTTTGATTGCGGACCGAAACACAACAATTATATCGCTTCATAAAAATTTGGTACATAATATAATTTATGTAGCATGTATTTATTTATGCCATTCAACGTGGCAATGCTGCCAGTCTTCTGGACACGTTTCCGGATGACAGCGTTGCGAACGAGTACTTCGACGCCCAAGTGTTCTTTTGTTTTTGTGTTTATTTATATAGTTTGTTAGTCATATATTAGTATCTAGTATAAATGGTTGTGCTAAATATTATTAAAAAAATAATATAATTATGTAGTAGTTGATTTAACTTACCACTTTGTGACAGAAATAAGTTTGAGAACAATTAACAAGAATTTTGACGCCGTGTCAGTTTGTGTCAGTAACAATAAACAACATCTAAATGAATGCGTACATTTCTTTCTTTCTTTACATTGGATTTTCAACGCACGGCAGAGGACCGAAAGTTACAAATCCAACAGAGCGCTTTGTCAGGTAAGGCTCCTACAAACAGGCGCGACGCGCGACGCGAATCGCGCGCGTTACAAAGGCACCGCTCGTTGCGCGACTTGCGGTGCCTTTGTGTCGCGTGTCGCGTCGCGCCTGTGTGAACGAGCCTTTATAAAGGGGATTGTGTCTCATCAGACTCAGTTGCAATGTTTGTTTAAAAGTGAACCAAACTTAAATTTTGAACAACCTTATTCATGTTGAAATACGAAAAATATTTATCATGAACCATTTATTATAAGCATTCAAATATACTTTTGTTGAAACAGTTTTATATTCATGCATATTTAAATGTAAAACTAGTACATACATTTATATTTTATTGTTTAAGATCAGCAATGCATGTGCATATAATCTTCATATTATGACGCTGCCATCCAAAATCTGGTAAACAACATTAAAAATAATGTCTGTGTTTTCAGGATTCAATTTGAATAGGTACGTTCGCACGACGACATTATTATCAAGCATATACATTTTAAAAATATGTAATGTATTCTATTTATGTAATTTTGTATTAAACCTATTGCTTATAAAATAATACTTATAATTATGTATGTGTACCATATGTATTTATTTTAAGTAGGACGTATATCTGAAAAATATTTATAAATACCTATATTTAATTGTACACCACAAAAAACAAAACAAAAAATAATATCGATCACTAAAAATAAAAATAATTTCGATTCTGTTTCATTTCACTTCCAGCTCACCTCTCATTGTACCGTAAGCCTATACAATTCAGCGGGATTGTCCGAAAGGGTTACCGCTGGCCCAGAATATAAAGGGCTAAGGAAGGAACACGGGTGGGTTTTAGTCGATAAGAGTCTGACACTCCCTTCTGCTCCACCCAGAGCGAGAGGGGTCATTTGATGATTTCCCATCCTGCAAAAAAAAGCCTATGCAATTGCGAGGTCTATATCTATATACAACATGGAAACCATATAAATGCAATAAATTATACTCCCTATTTGTTATCGCCTTTTCTGACGATATAAAAAAAAATGAAAAAATCGGGATTTCGTTCATTTTTTGTATATCGTATGTGGTTTCCATACTGTAAAAAGCTAAATTTCCAGTATGATTTTTTTACATGGTGATAACCATGTAAAAAAAAACGTAGTCTACGGAAAACTTTTGCAAAAAGAAAATGTTTATCTAAAAATGTGTAGGTAAATAATTTTCTCAAGTATATTGCAAAATTATAAGATACAGAATCTATTACGGCGAAAACTTGGAATAAACTTGAATTCTACGAAGTAAAACTATGAATTATTATTAAATAAACAAGTTGTTTGAAATCATGAAGTGGAAATCCCGTGGTGAAACAGTTTGCGGTAGCCAAAACTATAATATATTATTTGAAAGTCGATGTGAACTGTATTTGTGTTCTATGTTAAGCTCTGGAGCATATGGAGGTGTTTAAACTGCCGCGAATGGCATTTCTTTCTTTCTATCTTTCTTTCTTTCTTTCAAATTATTCAGCCTATAATGTTCCCACTGCTGGGACACAGGTCTCCTTTCTTCGAGAGAGAGCGGGCTGAAATCTACCAAGCGTTTTGTGGTCTGATTTTATCCGCATGAGTGGCATTATTTATTAAACACGTTTTTAATAATCATCTATTCATTAATCACTAAGTACAACTATCTACTCAGGCTATAATACGAGTATTCCCACTGCTGAGACACAGGCCGCCTCTCTGTGAGAGGGAATGGACAGTAATCCGCAATGCGGGCCCAGTGCGGGTTGGTAGAAGTCACATGTCTTCGAATGTTTTGGTTCTAGGACATGCCGGTTTCCTCACGATTTTTTCCTTCGCCGTTTGAGAGCAGTGGTGATAAAATTAATCATATAAAGTAAATCGCCTATGTTCGAACCTACGACCTACAAATCGTAAGTCGCTGCGTTACCATTTTATCAAAGATCCACGAATGACAGCCGGGACTAACGGCTTAACGTGCTTTACGAGGCACGGAGGGATCAAAAGTACCACCACGACCACGGACCCATCCACGGACTAACCGCGGCAAGCGTGACCTGATCGATCTACCCGTACAGCCGTCATTACTTTGCCACATGCCCTTGTATTAAAAAACTCTCTATAAATATACTTATTATTTTGGTACGGGGATTTTGCCAAAATGTTTAACATTGTTCTTCTGTGTGTTGTCAAATGTCAAAATTATCATTACTGGTAGTAACCAGTAATGATAATTTTGACAGTAGTCTGACAGTAGTCAGCCTTGATCATTCCATTGCTGGGCAAAGACATATATGTTGCCATGCCAGAACTACTAAAAAGCTTCACAGCAGACGACGAAAGAGGGATGAGTCAAATTAAAAAATTATACAAAGAGAAATATTTAACTGATCCTCTAAAAATTTATTAACCTACGTGTGATTGGCACTTTTTAAATTAAACTCAAACTCAAAGCCTTTATTTAAATTAAACCATTTACTGGCAATTTTGAACTGTCAAGAAGTTGGTCAGTTAGAAAAGTCAATTCCAAAGCGTATTGGGTACCTATGGAGAAGAACGGGTAAGAAACTCCATGGACGCTCTTTTAAATTATATTTTTACAAAAATATTAGATACATTATTCATGTTGAATTTATAATTATATGTGAGAACGATTTAAAGAAAAACGTACACTTTAAAAGCGTACAGAGTACAGCAAATAGTAACAAAACATATGTAACAATCCAAAAATAAAATAATTAAAAATAAGCCAAGACAGCTAAGTGTTGACCAGCCCCAATTGTTGGTGCCCGTTCACGAACATGATGCATGGATCAGCACCATTTAGGTCAACCATTTGAAGGGAGTTTAATGATCCAACACACACGCCACCGTCAGCGAGACATTTGAGTGAGCATGACATACTATTAGCCACCAGGGCACATTCGAGTCAATGAAAGACATTACCCGGTCTCTAGTAGCTCTATAGTACGTAGAACTCACATCTGTGCTATCATCACCACATAGTATAAAACAAAGTCGTTTCTCTGTCCCTATGTCCCTTTGTATGCTTAAATCTTTGAAACTACGCAACGGATTTTGATGCGGTTTTTTTTAATAGATAGAGTGATTCAAGAGGAAGGTTTATATGTATAATAATCCATTATCTAGTCATTATCCATTAAATAGTGGAAAAGTACTGTTATTTTTGAGGTTTCTAATGTGATGTCGTAAATAATTACATTTTTTCCGCTTACATTGCAAACGCAGGCTGAACCCTACGAGTTTTATCAAAATAATGTACTAAGTATTGTACACATTGAAAAGGTCTACAGAAAAGTCCGTGATGGTATATGTCTATCTCTTATGGATAACCCACAATAACTTTTTTTTGTCATTTACTTTTTACGACAAATAATGGCTAATTTTCGAAGCGATTTTAACCAATACAGCATTAATCCTTAACCAATTAAATACCTTGAATACATTGTTCATTTAATATAGATCTATATGGCCCTTACACCGTATGATTTAAGTGAATATTTTCGAAGATATTACAGATTTAAAAATTGCGGGACGTAGCGTTTGCGGCGGTACCGGCCGGCCGCCCGGTGCGGCAAGAGCGTGCCTATAAATAGCGCGTCTGAGGCCGCGGTTTTCCCATATTGTCCGGTTAAGTAGTCACGACCTCTCAAGGTCAACTACGAGATGCCATTTATAAAAAAAAAAAAAAACGCGGTTTTCCCTGTAGCACTTTGAATTTAGCAGCGATCGGACGCGTTTATTATAAAAACGTGCTTTTCAGCGCGACAATGTATCAGTAATTATAAGTAAGTTACGATAAATAATTGTATGATAGTAGTTTTAAAATATAAATTAAAAATGTAAAAAAAATGTTAAAAATGTAAAAAGTAAATAAGTAAAAATGTAGTGTATGAATTTAGATATTCCAAAGATAGCAGGAAATCTTCATGGTATAGGGAAAGGGGGATTGTTTTACTCCAAATTTAACGCGTGCGGGCCACGGGCAGTAATGAATAAATCAAAACTACTGAATCGATTTTAATCACATAGGCTATATATTTTATACCCGTGCGAAGCCGGAGCGGGCCGCTATGTTTTTATATACAACGTTCACAGTTTTTCTGTAGTGTATTTAGTATCAGCATTGCACCCGTGCGAAGCCGGGGCGGGTCGCTAGTGCACTTATAAAATACAAAGGAAAGTCCACCTTTGGGCTCTAGAATCTTATTACTAAGTTAAAAAAGTTGTAAAGGTAGGCATAGCACACGTATCAAATTGGAAAGGGATCGGCACCGTATCGCCAGTCGCCTCGCCGTCAAACAGGCGTCAACTTAACGTAAGCACGTAACCAAAGCCGTGACGACGAGCCGTAACGCACCGCACCGCGGTTCGTGAGCTAGTCCCGAGGCGAGAGGCGATTAGTGTGTGTTGGAATAGGGAGTTTCATACAAAGAATACTGAACGGCTCGAGTTGATACGGTGCCGATCCCTTTCCGGTTTGATACGTGTGCTATGACCCTTATACTTGCTCAAGAATATGGAATAATTTTATTCCCAAAATAAAACCATGATTTATTTAAATATTATCTTATCCAATTTCTCAAGTACCTACTTCGATATCAGCTAGTGACACATGTCAAAATTCGTCGTTCCGTATAAGAATACATTTCTTACGAGATATTTGGTAAGGGAAGCACGTGTCGATATCTAGAGTATGCCAAATGCACTCTCGGGTGGACCGGGTGGAATGTGCTACCATTGGTGAACGCTTTTAAATACTACCTCTTAGTTTTTGAAAGGTTCTTTTGTTTTACAATATATAGGTGAGTATAGACTAGAGCATTTACTCGTACTTGTATTAGAACATCGATCATTCGCCGCTTCTAAATTTAATCGAACCGCACTTCAAACAAGATGCTCGATGTTTTGTTACAACCTGATTTTAAAAACCAATGAGCGTATTGGTGTAACGTTTTATCGAGCAAAGGCACGAGTGGTACCTGTAAGTATGACATTTCAAAAATTAACGCAAGGAAAAAAAAAAAGGTTACTGGTAAATGCTCACTCGTTGTAGCATTACGTCGAACGCAGCGTCGAACATTCGCAGAAACGTTACATTACATGGAAATGCTCAAGAAAATTCTCTAGTTTATACTCACCTTATTTTTAGTATATTAACCTAAGCAAAAGAATATCTTTAATGCATGATACAATCATCAACTTTGGATTTCTTAGTAATACACCACTATATTTTTCATAACTTTTCAAATCCACTTTCTCAAGTACCTCAAGGCAAGTGACACATCAAAATATTCGTCGTTCTGTATACAGTAATGCATCGATATGTATTCTCACAAGATATTTGGTAAGGGAAGCACGTGTCGATATCTAGAGTATGCCAAATGCACTCCCGGATGGAAAATGTGCTACTATTTGTGAGTGCTTTAAAATGTATGTCAGATTTGAAAGGTTCGATATTGAATTAGAGAATTAAATTTTGTGAAAGGCTGCTAAAACTGAAAGGTCTATAAATTAAATGGAATATTCATGGATGTAGAATCATTATTTTATACGGTGAGTATTGAAAAACTTGACATGATAACATGACAGTGTTAAAGTCTTGTGACAGACAAACAGACATCGTAGGAACTTCTCTCATCTTTTGGCTATGGTACTTTTAAATTTGAAAGCGAAATTGTAAGTGGCGATAGTGTTAATCATCAGGTAGAATGGCAGCTGTCATTCTACCTGATGATTAACACTATCGCCAGCTCACTTGACTTATGTTTTTTACATAATGGACCGGTTGTTTTGTAGTTTGTACTTTGGTAGCGCTGATGATTGTACTGAACTAGCTTCTGCCCTCGACTTCGTCTGCGTAAAATTTCACCCACTTAGGGATGGAATTTTGCAAAACCCTTTCTTAGTGGACACCTACTCTTTAAAAAAAACACACCCTCCGAATTTCAAGTCTCTAGGATCAGCGGTTTAGGATGTGCGTTGATATATACTGATATATCAACGCACATCCTAAACCGCTGATCCTAGAGACTAGAACTAGAAAAAATCTATAAGTAACTATAAAATTCAAAGTCCTGACTGACTGCAGTCAGGACTTTGAATTTTATAGTTACTTATAGATTTTTTTTTAGAAAAAAATGTGGCATTCTTACATAAGGAACAGCAGTCTTAAAATATTTCTCACGAATGGCGATATTGTACACTAGTATAACCTCGGCAATCAGCCTCACGAACGCCTTGTTAGCATTATCAGTCCATAATGTTCCCATTCCTGGGACACAGGTCTCTCTGTGAGACGGAGTGGGCCGTATCCACCACGCAGGCCCAGTGCGGGTTGGTAAATGTCACATGTCTCCGAATTTTTGGTTGTAGGACATGCCGGTTTCCTCACGATGTTTCCCTTCACCGTTTTGAAAGCGGTGGTGGTGAAATTAATGACATAAAGTGCCTGTCTGGATTCTAACTCACGACCTAAAAACTTGTAAGTCGGGGCCGATATCACTAGGCAACCACTGGGCTACTTTGTTGACCAGCTTATACAGGGTGTTTGGAAGTTGAGTGTAAAGCTTTAAAGGAGTCATAGTTGACACGATTTACAGCACTTTGAGCCCAACATGTCTTAGATGAAGTATGTTTTTTTTTATTTTGAACTGCAAACTTTTAGTCAAAAATCAGATACCTACCAACTTTAACTGGGAAAAAAATAAAGAAACATACTTCGTCTAAGACATGAATGGCTCAAAATGCTCTAAATGATGTCAACCTCCTTAAGGCTTTGCATCCAGTTTCCAAACACCCTATATATTTCAAACACGGCATGATCTATTTTCACAAAGTTCGTAGCTACACAAGAGCCCATAAAAACCGAGTGCCAAAACACAATCAAAATCCAATGACAAACGAGACATTGGTAACTGGCCCAATCGAGTTTGAACCGGTTTGCGGTATATTTATCACCGTACACGGAGTTACGAGGCGAAACGGGAAAATATGACTTCGGGCACACATTCAAATGTTTGAAAGTGTCTCTGTTAAAGATTTCTGGTCTCTTTAAAATAACTTTGTTTGGAGATGTGATGCTCTTTTTAGTGAAACAACACGTGTATTTAGTGTCAATTTTAATTGAAATCTACACAATAATTTAAAAGATATACTGTAACATAAGAAGAAATTAACCTATGGGTATAAAGGCGCGGGCCCACCGCGGCGCATGCTGTGCACGGGCACGCGGCGCATTTTAGCTGCGTGTATTAATTTGTTTGACAACGTGGGTCTATGTTTCCACTGGAGTACACGAATATGACCCACGACTATGTATAGCGTGGCACGGCGCACGGAGAGGCTACGCACGTGCCACTGCAATCCACGGACAAAAAACTGGCTGAAATCTGCGCTGCGATAAGCGAGCTGTACATAGTCGTGGGTCATATTCGTGTACTCTAGTAGAAACGTAGACCCACGTCGCCAGCGTTGAGCTATGTAACCGCCTATTAGAGCAAGCCACGCGTGTATCAATGACGTCAATTCATGCGCAGCCTCTCCGTGGGTTGCAGTGGAAACAATCACATACATTTTCTTCCAAAGCGAAGCTTAATACACGTGCGTAGCCTCTCCGTGCACCGCGGTGGGCCCGCGCCTTTATTATGCTCCAGACACACGAAAAAATTGAGGAACGAGGTTTTAAAAGGCATTGGGAAGCTGATAGCTATGTAATAAATAACTTCAAAAACATAATTATGTAAAAGCCAGGACATAATAATATACCTTATTGTTGGTGTTCTTCAGAAAAGTAAAGTGCGTAGTATTGGAAACTGGAGTGCGTGTATGACCTGATGTATAAACGTAAACAAAGAAAAAATATTCCTTAAATACTCCTTGTATTTCAAGATCGTAGCAAGTGGCGTTCTGTAGTGTTGCCTAGCCCACGGGAAAAAGGCATGAGTTTATGTGTGTATTAGTTCAAATTCGATTAACCTAAAAGAAAAAATGTTTTGAATAAACCAAAAGGTTAAAGAACATAATCGATATTAATAATGTCTTGATTGAAGCTCACAAAATCAATCAAATATCAAAAGTAATTTATTCAAACTAGGCTGAGAATCAGCGATTTTCGAACGTCAAAATTGGAAAAGACGATCCCCCAAAATGCCCTCCCTTCACCACTTGCTAGTGCTTTCGCTAGGGAGAAGAAGTAGCGCAACAAACTCCTCAGCAGCTGACTGTTCAGTTAGAAAATACTTGATTGTATACAATAATTACTAGGTATGCAAAGTAATTTACATTACAGGACACTGATCAATAAATTAATTGCCATATATCAGTCAAATAAAAAGGAATGTCACTGATGTTGCTCATCATATAGATATACTTAACCAAGCTGTTACTTTTATAGACCCTCAGCAGGAAGATACCACGTAGCTTCAACTTTTTCTGAAAGTACATAACCAAATATTATAGGGTGGTTATCAACAAGATATGGCACAAATGAGCGTTAATGCACTACCTCTGACGCTGCAGCATAAACATTAACGACTATAGATAAACCAAAATGCTTATAAGGGAAAAGAAGGGAACCACATTGTTGGCCTAGTGGTCGCAAGCGCTACTGCTGAACATGAGGTCTTCGGTTCAATTCCCGGGTGGGGTTTTCCATTCGGAATTTCTCAATGGCAGACTTTTTTTTGCTGAATAGGCCCGCTCTTGACCTCGATCACGCTTGATGGAATGCCCAGAAGATGCCTAAGGCACTGGAACCCCCACGCATTGATGAAACTCAGCAGGCTGCTTGACACCGGACTCCGGTGGGAGGGTGGTCGCAAACCAGGCGGGCATTAGTCCTACCACCGCAAGGGCAGAATTGGCCAGTCAGATAAGGTGTTAGGTGTGACTGTCCAGGATGCGCTGAGCGCTCGGTTCAGTTGAGTAACTGGCGGAACAAACTTCGCTACACGAGAGGCTTCTTCATGCATCCCAAAAACTGGAGTCCAGATTTGTGTCTAGTTGATAGGCTCGCTCCCATTACATTGGACTTAAACTTATCTGGCAAAATGTGTATGTACAGACGCCAGCACATCAAGCTACCCGAAACTGTCAAATTTTCCCAATCAACTTTGAACTTTAAGCATTAGCAATAAAGTTGAAAATCTATTAAAGAAATTTGACAGATTGTAGTAGCTTGATGTGCTGGCGTCTGCACTATAGGTAGACCTTTGCCCAACGCTTCGTGGAATACAGGCGTGATGTTATGTTATGTGTAAAGAAGGATGAATTTCACCAATTAAATTGAACGCGATCACGACATCTGAACCGCGTTCAAGAGCTGTCACAACAATTATGACACTGACAGCTGACAGCTGCAGGCAGGCCGCTGGAGGGCAAGGGTGGACGAAGAGACGTAAGCTCGGGTACGGAGAGACGTAGGCGCGGGGCATCGAACCGTAAGCGCAGGAACTGCAAGATGACCACGCACCGCACCGCGGTTCTTGAGCTTGTCCCGAGGCGAGGCGACTACGTTAAGATTCCGATTAGTGTGCGTTGCAGTGGGGAGTTCCTTACAAAGAATACTGAATGGCTCGGTTTGATAAGGTGACGATACCTTTCCGGGTTGACATGTGTGCTTTGACCTTCAATCACCATTTTAATTATCTTGAAGCATATCGCCAAGCCATTGCTTCATATGTTCCAAAAATTTGTCTGCTCAACAACGTAAGTAACAATAAATGTTGTTGAACTTCAAAATGAAATTCATTGCTACTGTTAATGTGTTACGATCTCTTGTGTCGACCGCTTGTAATTGCATTGGTAAAATTCATCCTAAATCGATGTAGCGTTAATAGCTTTTTGCGACACCTTCGACAAGAGATTGGATAAGATACCTTTACGTGGGTGGATCTCGTTGAGATCAAAGTAAGTAAACAATTTCGAGAAAAGAATCGACTGTAGGTGGTACAAATAACAATTTCGTGAACTGATTTATAATAAGTTATAAGCAAAATGATATTATCTTAGATGGAGTTATCAAGGGAAATATTACCAATGAAAATATAACATTATTTTTTCTTTAACTATTAATGTATAAATAGACAAGAAGGAAGCCACAGAAAAATACGTACAAAGGTGATGCGTATTTCTAAAGAAATCTCTTCCAGCACGCCTTCAAGGAGAGTACATCAAAAGAGATGTAGACAACGTGTATAAGAGCATAAGGGAAAGCAAAATACATAAAATAAAATAAAATCTCTATACATTTGAACATAAACATACAATATGAGAATATAGTTACATACTTCTAAAATAAATATCATAATCAATAATATCATGTATTTATAGATATAATATTGTTATAATTTAATAAAAATCATCTTTACACAAATTTTACCATGCATCAGGACATGACTCTAGATCCCCAACCACGTTGAATGTTTCCTACGATAAATAAACTACAAAATCAGGAAAAAACCCGTTAAAAAAAAATTGTAACAGCAAAAACTCTTCCCATTGCATAACCCAATACCTACCCCATTATCAAATCACCAAAAAACGTAGACTAGAAATACATGGTAAGATATAACAGGCCATGTAATTATCTGGGCATACCACCTGGCGTCACAAACCAGACGTGACTTCGATAGCAAAAATGTAAATTTCTGTAAAAACGGGTAGGTGAAACAATGGCAGAAGGTTCACTCCTTTTTGGGGACTTGTCTTCTTGTGTTGGCATGAGGTATGCTAGGATAGGTCAGGTCGAGAGAGAGTCGAGAGAGCAGTGGTGGCTCAGTCGTAACGGCGCCGACTTACGAGTAAATATGTAATGTAAATCGTGGCTTCGAGCGCAGGCAGGCGTTTTACTTTATAAATAATTTCATCACCACTGCTCTGAAAACGGTGAAGGAAAACATCGTGAGGAAACCGGTATGTCCCAGAACCAAAAATTCGAAGACATGTGACATCTACCAACCCGCACTGGGCCCCCGTGGTAGATTATGCCAGATCAGAGGAGCAATTCTCTTAATTTTAAGAAAACAGTACAAGTTCACAGACTGATCTTGCAGACTCAATCTGTCAAAGTACCTCTGTACTTTGACAGATTGAGACTGCAAGATCAAAAATGTTGGGTAATTAGAGAATTACGCAACATTTTTGACTAGTTTCTGACATTAACTGTCGCTGAGATATGACTGCGACTAGATTTAGAAGATTTTTAATTTCGGGAACTGGCCTGCAGGTCGTGGTGAATAGCTTGGCAAGAGCAACGGAAACCTGACTGCTTAAGGTACAGACGCCAGCACATCAAGCTACCCGAATCTGTCAAATTTTCCCAATCAACTTTGAACCTTATTTTTTAGCGATAAAGTTGAAAATCTACTAAAGAAATCTGACAGATTGTAGTAGCTTGTTGTGCTGGCGTCTGTACATCGAATATTCAATTGGTACGTGTTGGTTTATTGCACCTCAAGGGAATTGTGCAGTGGCTGCACGTTTCACTTATAGTTCATAGGTAGCAGTGTACACAGAAATTTATCTTTATGGCCTAGTTAATCTTCTTGGCCTTACATGGGATTCTGAATCTTTGTGATCAAGTGTTAAAAACTCGCACACGAAGGGTACCGTAACACAAGGCAAACAACGCCGAAAAAAACACATTTCTTGTACGATTATAATTTTTTAAATTATTTTATTTGTATTATAACTTTATTTGCTGTTACAGTGGCAATAGAAATACACACTCTGAGAAAACTTCGATTGAGAATCTATTACGGTTCATGAGATACAGCCCACTGACAGACAGACGGATGGATAGCGGAGGCTTTGTAATAGGGTTCCGTTCGAACCCTTTGGGTACGGAACCGTAAAAATCCAACCTAAAAGGAGGAGGAGGAATGAGGATGGTCTCAATTCGAATCATAAACTCGTGAATTCTTAAAATTCATGAATTCTTATAAATGCGCATTCGAAGTTGATCTTACTGTGATAGATACGACCCACGTCCCTTGGGAATATGAGAGAGAGAGAAGAAAGAATTCACCTGTGTTTGCGCACTCACTTGTGCACTATTAAATCTCCCACGCCGGAGACAACACTCAACCGAGACTATATAGTCTCCGTTAAGGTGAATGGGTAGTTGAGACCGCGAAATTCAAATTTTCTTACGTTTTTTGCAATTTGCAGGTCAGTGTCAGGTTGTATCTTGATCAAAATATGATTCGCGACAATAACAGGTACATATTTAGAGAAGTATAATCATTAGAATCAATAATACATCTTTCTAAGTTAGATTTCTACCACTAACACTTTTCCATAAGAGATTGGTGGTTGGTGGTAGAAATCTAACTTAGAAAGATATATTAATGATTCTAATGATTATAATTCCTTAAATATGTACCTCTTATTGTCGCGAATCATATTTTGATCAAGATACAATCTGACACTGACCTGCAAATTGCAAAAAACGTAAGAAAATTTGAATTTCGCGGTCTACCACTACCCATTCACCTTAAGTCTCAATGGTGACCTGCCATGGCCGAAATGTGGTCTGGAAAACTATTATTGTCGTGATAGACTTGGTCTCAAGTTGGTTAACTGATATAGAACCTTCTGTTCTTACCTTCCTGTTATCAAAAAGGTGCGTAAAATTTTAATGAGCCCCGTCCTTCCGATAAGGCCGGAGTACACATGCTTGTAACTAGCACAAAAGTATGCAAGTAGCTGGCATACCGGAATGGTATTCACCAATCAGAAGTTGTCACACGGCATGGCACACGGCATGCAAGCTATTTGCATACTTTTGTGTAAGTTACAGGCATGTGTATACGAAGCTTTATGGAATGTAAAAATTTACGTCAGCCATTAGAAATATCTAGCGCGATTGGAACATCGGTATTGTTTTATGTTTCCAAGTGGAAAATTACGTTATAAAAGAAATACGTCCAATGTTTTCATCACTCTTTCATTTCATTTTAAACTGCCCTGTTGGCCTTGTGGTTGTAAGCGCGACTGCTGAGTGTGGGGTCCTAGGTTGGATTACCGGATCGGGCAAATTTTTTTTGTGTTTTTGCATTGGGGATTTCTTAATAACAGCAGAAAGCGATTGTCACTTGTCTAGATCCTCTGGACACTACTCGTGGTCTCTTTGAATATCTGTCATAATTATTATTTTTAAAAAATAAGCTAGATAAGGTAGGCGTTTCCTATCTGACTAATCTGAGAAGAAAGGCCGAAACAAACTTAGAGGTCTCTTTTATAGTCCAGACATAATCCTGGTCAAATTTACCAGACAGACAAAATCACGTACACAGCTAGCATGGCACCGAAAAAGAAAGCAATCTATTAATCATTTGCGAAAAAACAAGTCGATTGTAAAGAAATACTTAACGAAAAGATAAGGTAGGTTATTTTTCACGTCGTCACGCAGTTGGGTCGTCGGATAGCCGTCGGGGTGGAAAATGACATGATATCGGAACATAGCGGGACAAAGCGGGACATTGTGGGACATTTGAGGGACATTGAAGTGACGTTTGGTACATCGTAAGCTGTAGACGAGAAAATGATCGTGAGATTTAGATAGAGAACTCGCTTGACGGGTGTCTGTTGTTTTTTCGTTTTCGTGTTGAAATATTGGCGTTGATTGATTTTGAATTGATTTTTGCGGAACAATTTCAGTGATTTTAGTGGATTGAACACTTTATTTTCTATGTTTTCTATTTTAACTATTATGAGTATCATCATCTACCTAGCCTTTTCCGCACTATGTTAGGGTCGTCTTCCAGTCTAACCAGATGCAGCTGAATACCAGTATTTTACATGGAGCGACTGCCTATCTGACCTCCACAACCCAGTTTCTGGGTAAGACGGATACCCCTTAAGACTGGTTGTCAGATTTTCGGGCTTCTGACGACACGTAGCGACTGTCAAAGATCCACGAATGACAGCCGGGACCAACGGTTTAACGTGCTTTCCGAGGAACGGAGGGGGTCTTGATATGTAAGGATGGTTACCCATCCACTGACCAACCGCGGCAAGCGTAGCTTAACCTGATCAATCGACCCGTGCGGCTACTTGTGCCCTCATACCAATCATCATCGTCTAAGTGGGAGCAGCAGTAAGGTGTAATGTCGCAAACTATGCCTTACCTCCTATCCTGCCTTCTGTGTCTTAAAACATGCAGTCAAAGTGACCTCTGCACTGTCACCGACGACGCCGTGGAAGTGGTGAAGCTTTTGAATTAGGTTTCCTCTTGATTCTAGTCTAGGTCAGAGGTGACAGAGACAAAGTCGACGATGGAGTGAGCTTACCCAGAAGAAGCCTGTTCACTCTTACTTTGAAGAGATTCGGGTTTTGGGACAAGATCTGAAATACAGTCGCGCCAGCGACACGAAGAAAAAGGTCATCTAAGTCGCCTCTCTCTTTCTAGCCCTACCAGCTTTCACACAGTTCATCCATCGTTTCTTTGGGCTGCTTCTTTCGATTTGTTAGGTAATTTTCTTGGATATTAAATTATTAATCTAAAATATTGTACTTACCCTTTTCTTTTAAAACATTCAATCCTGACAGCTCAACCGTTTTAGGTCGCACGATACACCCAGATTGAATGAAAAAAGATTGATTGTTCGTGAACGGGCGCCGTCGGTTGAGACTGGTCATCTTTTAACTGCCAAGGCTTATTTTTAATCTTATATTTTGAAATTGTATCTTCATTTATGTTTTTTTATACATTGTTCTCACATGTAGAAGCAACAAGAATAATTTACCCCGGATTTTGTAATATCTTGATTTAAAAGAGTGTCCATGGAGTATCTTGCTCGTTCTTCTCCATAGAGTTTTGTAATGGGCAACTAGCTTCAACTTTCTGACTAACTGACAGACTATTTAATTTTGATAATCCGAAAGTGCCTGTATAAGGTTTAATTGAAATAAATGGTTTGAGTTTGAACAAGAAGAGCTAGCAACTAGAAACGAGTTGGCGAGTAATGAACAGCGAGACACATTGCTCGCAGAACAGATGACCGATGGGGCCGAAAGGTTCTGGAGTGGTGACCGCGTACCGGAAGACGTAGCGTTGGAAGGCCTCCCACAAGGTGGTCCGACGACCTTGTGAAGGCCGCAGGAACCCGTTGGATGCGAGAAGCACAGAACCGGTCGAAGTGGAGGTGCTTGGAGGAGGCCTATGTCCAGCAGTGGACGTCTTTAGGCTGAAATTATGATGATGATGATGATAACGAGCAACGAGTGCGTGACAGCGACGAGCGATTACTCGCTGGTACACGTACCTTTGTACCAAGCGTGAGACTAGTAAGTGTTTTGCCCGCCAAGCGAGTGTCGCTTAGAAAGAAAGAAAAGAAAGAAGAAAGAAAGAAAAATTGTTTATTCTGCACAAACAAAAACGCACATTGCATATAAAAATAAAAAAGGCATAAAATACACACATACAACGTAGTCAAAAGCCTCGTACTCAAGAATAGAAAATGTTGACAATTTTGTCCATTGCTTGATGTCAGGGCCAGGCACCAAAGACAACACACATTATTAATTGACATTGACAATACAAATCAATCCGTGATGCACCCGCGACACTGACTTAAATATTATGACAACAAAACGTGAAAACAACAACAATCAAACAAATACAAAAATGCCAATTGCAGAGTGGAAAAATAACTTAGCGAATACTTCTAGGATGGGAAATCATCATATGACCCCTCCCGCTCTGGGTGGAGCGGAAGGAAGTGTCAGGCTCTTACTGACTAAAACCCACCCGTGTTCCTTCCTTAGTCCTTCTCCTTCATGTTCCGGGCCAGCGGTAACCCTTTCGGACAATTGATAGCTCTTGTCGCTGCGACAAACGAGTACTTGCCGGCGCGTGTAAACAGTCAGCAAGCAACAATGAATTTATTGTAACTAGGTATCTCTTTAAATACACGGCTCCTGCAAACTTTTGTACGTTTTTTGAGCGAGATATTCGTTGATACCTAGTCGCTTCCCCGTTGGCAGTGAGACAGGTTTTAATAAACTTACAATAAAAAATACAAATATGTACCTACACTTACATCATGTTTCCACATAATAAAGGTTAAAACCCAAATCCCAGACCCAAGGTCTGTTTCAAAACAATTAACTTGGTATCTAATTTAAAAGGCTTATAAATCGAGTTCACTGTTTTTGTTTTAATTACTTATTAATTTTTGGAGAGTTTTTCTTTTATTTAATTACGTGGACTGTCTGGGATTAATAATAATCATGCTGCATAGTCCCACAGCAGTGCAAAGACCTCACTTTTCCTTTTCTTTTTCCACTCAATCAAATGCTAATATGGACTAATTCCTCATATACTTACAATGCCTAAGTATATGTACAGACGCCAGCACATCAAGCTACCCCAAACTGTCAAATTTACCCAATCAAATTTGAACCTTATACTTTAGCGATAAAGTTGAAAATCTATTAAAGAAATTTGACAGATTGTAGTACCTTGATATGCTGGCGTCTGTACATGCCGCCATCTACGCCTGGGTCTTCCGCAATGCCATTGGACGTTTTCAGGGATTCATGCTGTGATGGTCTTAGCCCACAATGTATCCGACATGCGGCAATCGTGTCCGGCTCAGTCCCAATTGAGCTTGGCTGCTTTTTGGGTGACGTCTGCGATTTGTGTCTTAGAGCTCAGTATCGTGTTCTGTATCTTGTTTGAGCTTGATTGTTATTAATTAATACTCGTAATTGTCCACTACCTCACCTGCACCCTAATTGCGTATCACACTTGTGTTTTAAATCCCTGAAATATCCCATAGGTCTTTTAGGTTACGCGCGACCGCTGGCGTTACAAACGACCACGTGCCCGCTTGATGCTTAAATTCGCGAGTTACCCCCTGAGTACGCCGATCCCCGAGGCGAGATCCCCGTTCCGGAGAACCCCGAATACGACAAATATAATTTCATTTGTTTTCTTTTTTCTATTACGAAATATGTGATTACAGAAACAAAATACAATCGAATTGAGAACTCTTTTGAAGACGGTTTAAAGAGGTTTTGTCCCGGGCAGTTACTGGCTTATATAGTTTGATATCTGAGGGGCAATTCTACTAATTTTAACAACGTTCACAGTCTGATCTCAGTCTCAATCTGTCAAAAAATACTTCAAATTTCCCTACATTTTGACAAGTTTTTGACATTTCTTTGTCGCTGAGATGAGACTGCGACTAGATTTTGAACGTTTTAAATTACGAGAATTGGCCTTCAGAAGATCAATCAATCTATACTTCTGACCAGTAAGGTCTTAGGCCCTTTGCACATGACACGGTTCTTTTACGGTACGGCGTACAAACCGCGCCATAGAAAAGAAGTTTGTGTTGTTCACACACTTCTTTCCTATGGCGCGGTGTGTGAACAAGCTTCCATAGTGATCCATAAAACACTGACGACCATGCACGACCACGTGCCTACACGGCGAATAAACTGTAGTTTTTCACGGCAAGAAAAACGTGTGTGTACAGACGCCATCACGACAAGCTACCCGAAACTGTCAAATTTTCACAATCAACTTTGAACCCTATGCTATAGCGATAAAGTTGAAAACTATTAAATAAATTTTACAGTTTGTAGTAGCTTGATGTGCTGTCGTCTGTTCAACCACATTTCGCCAGTTATGTTTAAGTACCATGTATACACAATATCCAAACAAACTTGTATAAAATTGTCAGATTGTCGCCCGTCGGTTCTATTCATATATCTATCTATGGTTCTATTAAACGAGGGCGACATTGAAATTTTTTAGAACTGACCACTTGTAAACGATAATATAATAAAAAAATAAGTTAAAATTTTGAAAATGGAACTCTTTGCCAATATTAATGTGTATGTATTTTATTCATTTGTCATTTATTTACGATTTGGCGGCAATTTGAAAATTGTCGGTGCCGTGCAGCATGAATTTAACGCGAGAAAATTTTCGTACCTACAATACAATGATTTTTATGACTTTCGATGTCATTTAAGTCAACAAGAAAGTTATGATAGACTTTGATTGGCCTTTCACGATGAAGCCCCATTTCGTGCCACTGTTTACAACTGGTTTAATGAGTTTAAACTTGGTCGCACTAATCTCACCGATGATCTGCGTGAGGGACGGCCTTCTACGGCGACGACTGAAGATAACATCAGTGTTGTGTGGCGTATGATAGAGACTGACAAAGAGTGACTTATCAGCAGATTCGGACAAGCTTAGGCATCGGCATGAGTCTAGTGCACAAAATCCTCCATGCACATTTAGCGATCAGGAAGCTTTGTGCCCGTTTTGTGCATCATAATTTGACAGAGGCCTAAAAACTCCGTCGTGTTGATTGGTGTCGTGAAATGGTTCAATGATTTAACGAAGGTGACTCAAAGGCTGTGTTCGACATACTTACGGGTGACGAAAGCTGGATTTATTGTTATGATCCTGAAACTAAGAGAAAGTCTGCTGTCTGGGTGTTTCCTTCCGAGGAGTTGCCAACTAAAGTGAAGAGAGGTCGAAGCGTGGGAAAAAAGATGGTGGCCTCGTTCTTCAGAAGGACAGGTCATTACGCAACAATTGTTTTAAAGGATCGAAAAACAGTTACTGCAGAGTGGTACACTAACAATTGTTTGCCACCTGTCTTGGAAAAGTTCGGCCAAAACGACCTCGCAGTAGGATCCTCCTTCACCACGACAACGCCTCGTCGCACACCGCCAAGCAAACAATCGACTACTTGGCGACGTCAGACGTAGAATTACTGGGTTACCCGAAATTTAAATAATTATTCACTTTGTAGTGTTTTTTGGAAGCCTAAGGCAAACTCAAACTCAACTCAAACTCAAAGCATTTATTTCAATTAAACCTTGTACAGGCACTTTTGAATTGTCAAAATTAAATAGTCTGTCAGTTAGTCAGAAAGTTGAAGCTAGTGACACTGGAACTATATCAGTACAATGTAGTACCTATACAGGGTTATTGGCAAAACATTAACAACCTCTTAAGAGGTCATTGTACTCATCATTGTGAACAATGTTTACTATGGGACCAAACCTGAAATCGCAAAAAAAAAAAATCAGCTGTTCCCTACATTTATGTTTGTATAACTCGTCAAAATGTAGGGAACAGCTGATTTTTTTTTCGCGAGCACGATGTTGTTAATGTTTTACCAATAACCCTGTATATACACTAGAATAATGTACCTATATGCTTTGTGTTAAAAACAAACATTTTATTGTGTATTGGGACATGTGACATCTACCAACCCGCATTGGGCCCGCGTGGTAGATTATAGCCCACTCCTTTTGGAAGACAGGAGGCCTGTGTCCGTGGGAACATTTTAGACTGATTATGTATGTATTGTATAGCTTATTATTATTTGCTGAAACATTTTGATGTGTAGACGGTAATTATTCCGCCATTAAAAACATTAAAAATATTGCCCTTCCATGATTATTGCTGATTCACTTTATTATTGCATGAACATTTCTGACGTTATTTTATGTTAGTTATATTATTTGCTTTTATTAATTCATACAGGTTTACCTCCCCCTGTGGGTTTACCAGACATTGTTTCACACATGCACAAGATGGCTTCATCTTACAGATAATCTTGCAGATATTATTTCCGAACAACACATTTCCCAGCCATTATGGCTGGGCCATAGCAATATGCCAATGAAAGTATTGCAGACTAAATATATGACCGGCATGCGGCATCCTAATTACGTAACACACTTTCATTTACAAACCGAGGGTTTTGAAGAAAATACATTAATGTGTATTAAACCTATATGTGAAGTAAGTAGACCTGTATAAACTATTAGAAGCATATGACCCAACGGGAGTATAAGGGTTGGACCACATCTGGCAGCACGGAATCGCATTTGTTCCGCCTGTGCTACCACGTGCTGCAGTATGCTGCCGCATGCGAACGCGCGCTGTCGCATTCCGCAGACAAAAAAGGCGAGCAAAAAATAATAAAAAGCAAGCAAAAAGTAAGTGATCGGCGGTGAAAGGATGCGTTAGCATGCTATCGCGCGCTTCAGCGTTCCGGAATCTCCCTGCCGACCATTGCATTTTGTCCGTGATGCCGATCGCCTCGAGGATTCCGCCGCGTGCTATCGCATTATGCTTTCTGTCTCGGTCTAGCAAATGGCAGTTCTAAGCGACAGAAAGAGAAAGGGCGACGGAAAAAGGCGATTCCGTGCTGCCAGATGTTGTCCAACCCTTAATCGTGTTATTCAAGCCATTATAATGCGTATTTGATAAGGTCCTTTAGACCGATATTATTAACGTGTATTTTAATTAGCCATTAAAATGTCTCAGTAATACGTAAGGTTCGTAGGTTTAATTTTTCAAACCGTCTGCTCAATAACGTAAATAACGCAATAAACGTGACTGAACACTAAAAGTCATTGCCATCGAATGCCATTTTATGTGGGTTACGGAATTACCCCGCGGTTCATTGTTGAAAATACTGCAGCTACTTATTATAGGGCACAAATGGCCGGTCTAGAAGCACTTAGTTAAGTGCTTCTCTCTACCTGAGTTTCTATGTCTGCACGGTTTGGTTTCAGTAATTGGCGGTTCGTTTAGTTCGTAAGCAGACGCTTAAACAGCTGTGAGTGCGCAATTTTGCGAGAATTAGGATTGATGCACTTGGAAAGTGTGATTTGTTCGTTCTTGTTTTTTTAGCGTTGGTTATCGGGTTGGATTTGGTATAAGAGTTGGACAGACAGATAAGAGATGTTCCGTTTTTTGATAGTCAATAAAGTAATGGCATTGATGCTGCTGTATTTTATACGTCATGGAAGTCTTCTTAATGTCATTTTGAAAAATATACTTTTTCTTCAGTATTTATCAAATGATTTAATTAATTCATAGTAAACATTACAAAGACCAAATAAACGCTTTTTGAGATTCTAAGATGAAGTTTAGGTTGACAATTACTGCTGTATCAACAATACATTAAAATATAACAGCCAAAGATAATACTCAAACATATTTTTACTCCGATTTTATTCCAAGAAGTCATAATTTTTGATTATTCACAGTCTTAATTAAACATTATCTATTTAAAGAGCAGTGGTGGCTCAGGGTTACGGCCCCGACTAACGAGCTGGTGTAGGTCGTGGGTTCGATCCCAGACAGGCGCTTTACTTTGTGTAAACAATTTCATCACCACTGCTCTGAAACGGTAAAGGAAAACATCGTGAGGAAACCGGCATGTTCTAAAACCAAAAAAACTGTAAAACCAAAAAAGTTCCAAAAACCGCACTAGACCCACGGTGTAGGTTACAGCCCTCTTCCTCTGGTAGATAGGAGGCCTGTGTCCCAACAGTGGGATAATTTTAAGCTGATTATGCTTATACTACTTAAAACCATACCAAACTTGACGACATGGTTGGCGCAGTGGCTGAGCGATCGACTGCTGCGCTGCGTGTCGCGGGTTCGATTCCCGCACGGAACAAATATTTGTATTGCCTACAGGTAATTGTTTCGGATCTGGCTGTTTGTGTATGTGAATTTAAATGTTTGTGAACGCACCCACGATACAGGAGTAATTCCTAGAGTGGGGCAACGTTTTTTTTAAAAAAAAAACTTTGTCACAAATACATTACCAAACTTCATCATCAGCCTAGCCTTTTCCCAACTATGTTGGGGTCGGCTTCCAGTCTAACCAGATGCAGCTGAATACCAGTATTTTACATGGAGCGACTGCCTATCTGACCACCACAACCAAATAAATGCATGCATTACCAAACGCACAATCCAAATATGAAACACTCTATGCCCAAAATGTCCTCTGAACTCTGTGGTAACAGACCATCAGCTTTATTAATGGATCAAAGTTTACTACGAGTTTGACGGATGCGATCCGTAGTAACACCACAGAATAGGAACTGTACAGAAGTCCGGCTGGTCGATCGGTGAGTGACCTTTACATACCGACACCCGTTCGTGCCTCAGAAAGCACGTTAAGCAGTTCGTCTCGACTGTCATAAGTAGATCTTTGGCAGTCGTTACTGGACTTCAGATGCCCGAAAGTGTGACAACCCGTCTTACCAAGGGGTATGGTGTTACCCAGTAACTGGGATGTGGATGTCAGATAGGCTAGCGCTCCATGTAAAATTCTGTACATCCAGTTAGACTGGTAGTCGACCAACATATACTTAGATGGAAGAAGGTCGGCTCCATACATCGAGTAAAAACAGGCGCGCGCACACATACGTGTGGCGATCCCAAACAAATGCCGGTCGCGACTACACTGATACTCGCTGTACGTGAAGAGTGTCTGTGTGTGCGTGCGGTTTTGCTCGTTGCGGAGCCGGCCTTCTGTACTATTCCGTGGTGATACCTACCTTTGCATTTAATGTGCATTCAGGCTCACTGAGATAATGAAAAACAAACATTCTGTGGAAACTGAGCCGTATGATTTAGGGGGAATGGAGAAAAGGGATATTATTTACTCAAGGTACCTACTTTCTCTACAAATACTTTGTCTATTGATGTGAAAGTTTTTGAATACCTATGTTTGTTCCTCTACTTCTCATAAACGGCTGAACGCATTCAGCTTAAAACAACATCAGCATCATTTCAGCCGAAAAACGTCCACTGCTGGACGTAGGCCTCCTCCAAGCACCGCCACTTTGACAGATTCTGTGCTTCTCACATCCAGCGGATTCCTGCAGCCTTCACAAGGTCGTCGGTCCACTTTGTGGGAGACCTTCCAACGTTACGTCTTCCGGTACCCGTCTGTACAAAAAATAAATAACAAACAAAAAGGTCAATCAGATCCTAATTGCGTAATACAATATTAATCCCGAACTGAATTATTTTGAAATATATTGCTAATCCATTGCTTCATATGTTCAAAAAAGAATCAGCTCAACAACGTAAGTAACGCAATGAATGCTGTTGAATTGTCAAAATGAAAAACCATTGCTACTGTTAGTGTGTCACGTATTTATTTATTTATTAAAACTTTATGCACATAATGTACAAAGGCGCATTTACCCCGCTGAACGTCGTTTAAATAATGTTAAAGTCTTTGGTCGAGTAAAGGCTCCTGCAAACAGGCGCGATGCGCGACGCAAATCGCGCGTGACACAAAGGCACCGCTCGTTGCGCGACTTGCGGTACCTTTGTGTCGCGTGTCGTGTCGCGCCTGTTTGAAGGAGCCTTAAGTTTATTACTGAAGTTTATTTACCAAAATAAAAACGTGCGCAAAGTAGGTTAAAATCATGCACAACCACGCATTTCATTAAACATTTAAAAGATACTTGTATTCTGGAAGAGGCCCTAAAAATAACATAAAAAAGCCTTTTCATCCCCTAAATTTTTATTAAAACACACAGCAATATAAACTACGACTTTTTTTACTTTACCATCACATATTAAATATGTGATGAGGACGCGTACGAAGCCACAATAACCTTTTGGTGTATTTGCGTGGGAATAAAAAGTCTGTTAACAAAGAATATTTTAGGATTTCATGCCTCAAAGAAAGCAACGTTTGACCTTGACCTTTGGAAATTTAAAGAAATCGATTCAAATTGTAATTTATGTTTTGTTTATTCATGATTTTGTTGTCGCTTGCCTTTGGTTATTTATGTGTTCATACATACGAGCGAGACGCGTCAGCGGCTGAGGCAACACAGACAAAGATATTTATTCGTCGGATATGGTAGGTACAGACGCCAGCACATCCAGCTACCACCATCTGTCAAATTTATTTAATAGATTTTCAACTTTATCGCTAAAGCATAAGGTTTAAAGTTGATTGGGAAGATTTGACAGTTTCGGTTAGCTTATTGATGTGCTGGCGTCTGTACAATGTTGATTGGGATATATGAATAAGTTAGTTAAGCTAATAGCGGCATACGAATATTCACAATGTAAACCTAATGTACACTTGGGTATAAAACCTAACTTATACAGGGTTATTGGTAAAACATTAACAACTTCTTAAGAGGTCATTGTACTCATTATTATTCATGAACAACTTTTACTATAGAAATAAACTTGAAAACGCGAAAAAAAAAATCAGCTGTTCCCTACATTTTGACGACTTATACGAACATAAATGTAGGGAACAGCTGATTTTTTTTCGCGCAAGTGCAAGTGTGGACCCATTTATATTGACCCCATGACAGTTAATATGCTTTAAAAAGTACGACATTAAAAGATGGCGGAAATTAATAGATGGTTTCAATAGTTTACTACTGAAATAAAAATTGGCACTCTTGTGGTCGTTTATCTTCACTTCACCTTATTTTAGGGTGATCAAAAGATTTTAGTCTGTCTCATGACCATGTTCCGCTTAATTATCACATAAATTATGTTAAAGTTTCATAATAACTTTTAATTTTTCTGAAACAGAAATCCATGTTTACACTGTCGAAACTAAGCCGAATCTAAGTTATCAAAAAAGAAGGTAATTGTCTGAAATTAATAAAATGGGTTAAAAATATAATTTTAGTAAAATGTTGATTTAATTAACATTGTAGCGGTATCTACAACGCCACATGCAAACAACGCGTCATACTGACGTCACGCAAATCCTGCATCGCGCAAGCAGAGTTTACCGCACAACTAGCATAGATACAACGGCCCGACATGAATCAACGGGCAGTTGCCCACCAGACACAACACCCGTCTGGTCGGAGGATCCTCCCTTTTCTATAGAGTATGATTGAACTTTACACCCTGTTCCTCATACCTCTATAACATCTTTAATGTAAAATGTTAGTATTCAAAGAATCAAAACAAATCACTCAATTTGTAATAAAGTCTAAGTTATATGTTCCGAATTAAAATAATTTGTAAGTTATTTACGTACAAATTATTTTCATTCTGAATAAATGTAAATAACAAAATTATAACCTAAGTTAACTAAAAGTATTCACAAACTGAAAAAAATTCATCCGCATCGCTATCGACTGGTAATGTACCCAAGAGACTGGCGTTGTGTGGCAATGCTTAGCCTCTGGCCAAGGTTCAGCCAGGCTTTGGGTCAGGGCAATTGTCAACCAGCCGTTTCGAGATTTCCTTAAGGAGACGGCCCGAGGGTTTCAGCACCAAACGACACGAAAATATAATTACCAATAAGGTTTTTCCGCAGCCGCAACAGCAGCGCTAGCACAACACCATTTGTGACACTACAATTTGCCATCTACACAGGTACGTTTTCTGATCCATTTGTTTGACTACACATAATCAGCTTATAATGTTCCCACTGCTGGGACACAGGCCTCCTCTCTATGAGAGGCAATGGGCCGTAATCCACCACATGGGCCCAGTGCGGGTTGGTAGATGACCCATGTTTTCTCTGGGTTATTTTTGGTATAAAAACTTTGTCACTAATAAGACCATTAATAGATAGTATCCAATCATTCCAGCTACCTGGCTACGAGACTATTAATAGTATCTAACCATTCTAGCTAACCTTTTCACTCAAAATCCATCGAAAATTCAGAACAATGTTTCAGACCCGAAACTTTTGCATTAAGTAACTTAATATTTGAGTTTATCTGTTAGGGATTAATCTGTTTTCGGAGAAACTTTTTGTTCGCTTCGCTTTTAAAAAATTCAAGGCTATTGTCTTGTTTAAAAATATATATGATATGATAAATGCTTTTATGACGGTCTTGGTGGGGTTTTAAGCCGTATTTTGGGTAGTTTGGTGTATGGAAAGTACCTCGTCAGGCACCAGTTGGTTGGAATTTTTGCTGAACTGAGCCTTTTTGGAGCAGCCGCTAGCCGTGAGGCACACTTTCCTGCTAATTTCTTACATCGGACTTTGCACTTTTTATTTTTATCTTAGTTTTTATCTGATGTACGACTAATATCTAACTATCTGGTGTATTGTGTGTCTCTTAGTCTGTGCTAAATAAATCAAATCTTTCTATTATATGCCTGACCGCTCTGTTGGTCTAATGGTCGCAATTACTACTGTTGAGCACGAGATCGTGGGTTCAAATCCCGGGTCGGCGAAAGTGTTACTGGGATTTCCCATTAGGTAGGAATTTCTCAGTAACAGTTTGGAAGTTGGCGGTGTGATACCCCCGTGGCTCGGAAAACACTTTCACCCATTGGTCCTGCGCCTGATCTCTCTTCCGGTCGTGTCGGATTGCCGTCCCATTGGACTGTGAGAAGAACGAGTGCACCTGTGTCTGCGCATACAATTGTGCACTACAATATCTCCTGAGACTAGCCATCTCGGCTAGTCTCCGTTGAGATTGGTTGCCATGACCGAAATTCGGTATAAAGGACTGTTCACGGATATTGACTACCTATTATTACATACTTAATTGAACAAAGGGTTGAAGTTTGTATGATATAAAAGCAGAAAAGCAACGTCTAGTTTGACTATAAATAGTGTTAATCATCATTACAGCCGAAAGACGTCCACTGCTGGACATAGGCCTCCCCCAAGCACCTCCACTTCGACCGGTTCTGTGCTTCTCGCATCCAACGGGTTCCTGCGGCCTTCACAAGGTCGTCGGACCAGCTTGTGGGAGGCCTTCCAACGCTACGTCTTCCGGTACGCGGTCGCCACTCCAGAACCTTTCGGCCCCGTCGGCCATAGTGTTAATATTCGACTGTAATTATCCAAACAACGGAAAATTAATCCAAACAACGGAACCACAAGTTTGGAAAACAGTGGCCGTACACTGGCGAGCAAACAAAGGTATTAGCCGAGCTTCATTGAAACTCGAATGTTCGGTGTAATTAGTTTGTCCGACAGTGTAGTAGCAGGTATTTAAGCCAACGGGGACGATGCGTTGAAAATTTCGGGTTAGTTTAATTATATTGCCAACTGAATAGGTATGACGTTTGTTTTATGGATAATATAGTTAATTAATAACCTCTTGCCTAGAGAAGAAGTGATTATTGAGGACAATTTGAAACAATAATTATAGGCAGAAAAAATAAATGCCCAAGTTAGGCAGATCGCACACTAAATCGCGCCTCGCGACGGGGCGCGGGTAACAGAGCCATATTCCCCGTACGGAAGCGCGTTTATATTGAATTTGTATGTAAAAAAATCATATCGCGTTATCAGCGCCCAGTCGCGCCCTGTCGTGTTGCGTCGATGTGATCCGCGTCAGTTGCGCCTTGAGTTTATTAAAAAGTACACAATGAAAATACACCTTAAAAGTATGCAATAAATAAAACTAAAGAAATTATTTCTACGACAGTTTTTTGGTTATTTTTATATCACAATAGACGAGACCACTAGAAACTACAATGAATCATTTTAATGGAATTGTTAAGGCGTGTCCATACTATATAACAGAACATGTTATAAAACAGTTATATCACATGTTTCTATAGAGAAGTTAGCAATGTAATGCTAACGCATGTAATGCTATGTGTATGTATGTCTATGTGAGTGTATGTATGTATGTAATTTGGCCGTGTTATATAACATAATCTAGACGCTTTCTTAAACGATAAATTATTTTATTGCTGTAAATATGTTTGTTCAAACACTTTTACACGTCAATCATATTAAAAAAAAACTAGATGAGGTCGTCGTATTCTATCCGACTTCACTGATAAGAATGGTGGAAACAAATTTAGTTCTCTACAGAACTGTAGTGCTATTCTCAAACAACAACAACAAACAAACAAAAAACAACAAACAAACAAAACCAAAAAAAAAAAACAAACAAAAACAAAAAAAAAACAACAACAAATTTTCTTTCTTTCTTTCTTTATTCTGAAAAAATCTCACCGTGAAAACATAGGTGATGTGAGCTGTCAATAGTGTCAATCCCTAGCATCAGTTGGAATGACAGCTCACTTGAAGCTCACTTCAACCAAGTTATCACGGTGATCTTTTTACAGAATAACACCGCTGAGTTTGTTTAAAATCTACATGTTAGATAGCGTTTAAGCTTGCCAAAGAAAAAAAAACCGCACTATTTTACGGCCAATTCACTAATCATTGCTGCATCAATGGCTTCGATTCTCTGCTCGCTCAACAAAAGGCAGCAAAGAAACTATTTGGGTTTTATAACAACTGTCGGTACACTGTCGGCCAAACAAAAGACTACAGCGGGCATCACAGCTCATTGTTTGACGTAGAAGTTGTCTGTATTGTGTTACATGAAAAGTTTACTGGACTAATTAATTTGCCCGAAAGTGTAATGAAATGGTTGACATTTAGAAATGTAACTGGCCGCCTGAGTTTATAACTTTGGTGATAGAAGCTTGTTTTATGCTACAAATTATAATATTAATTTCATCGTTTAAATAACTTTGTAATTGCGTAACACACTGATAGCAGTAAGAATGGCTTTCATTTTGATAGTTCAACAATCTTCATAGCTTTATTTACGTTGTACGATTATGGTCCACTCTTTCTCACAGAGAGGAGGCCTGTGACCCAGCAGTGGGAACATTATAGGCCGCTTATGTTTAAATCAGATATTTTTTTCACGATTACGACATTGGTCTTATGGAGAAAGTTGTACAGTTTCATAGGTACAGACGCCAGCAAATTAAGCTACTACAATCTGTCAAATTTATCTAATAGATTTTCAACTTAATCGCTAAAGTATAAGGTTCAAAGTTGATTGGGAAAAATTTATAGTTTCGGGTAGCTTGATGTGCTGGCGTCTGCACCTTTCTGATACATGCTGTTTACGAGTACCTAACGCCACCCCGCGGGCGCCGCGGGCAACAGCAGCGACGTGGAAGCTAATGCGTGGAAGGGGAACAGCGCGCTCCGACGGTAGTTTTTTCGCCCAACGGTGGGTCACATTATAAATATTCGCGGCGACTGAGTACGAACAAAACCAAAATTGTAAATTACTATAATTAAATTCAACCGTTCTTCATCAACGAGTTCTTTCAATCACGACTAACTTCCTCATCACGACGATTGACCACCTCCTGCACATATTTTGGTCCTACGAGCCGGAGCTACGACTTCTACGAGACTCTCGCAACGAAGAAGATCCGAGAAGATCACCATCTGCAGGTAACGGTCAGGTCATTCAAATTTTTCCTTCCGAATTCCGTGCTGAGTTTGTGCTAACATTGTCTTATTTCTCGAAATTCCGGTGTTCGCAACGAGTGTGTTTTAAACGTAAAACGGTAAATTCAAAATTGTAACCTACTTGAATTTTGTCTCTCGTAACCACCATAATGACGAAAAAGCGGCATTCGCTCATAGACACAGAAAGTAATGAAGATATTATTCGAGAACTAGTGAAAAAACGCGGTTCCTTGAAAGGCAAATTTACTTTGTTTTCAAAATTTGTTCAATTACTAGACGGTTCTAATCCAACAGAAATTCAGAAAACAGAATTACAGGAGCGCTTGCAAAAGGTAGAAGTGGTGTTTGATCAGTTTTGTAGCACTCAAGATGAAATAGATTTGTACGTTCCGGGTAGTCAGATTGATAATGAATTGGAAGAAAGAGAATGTTTTGAAAATCAATATTATGCTATTGTGGCCAAATCTAAGTGTATCTTAAAAGAAAATTCCACAGTTCAAAGCGATAACAATAATTTTAAATCACACGCACACGGTATCAAACTACCTACAATTGCTTTGCCGAACTTCGATGGTTCTTATGATCAATGGCTTGAGTTCCGAGATACATATTTATCAATCGTTCACAATAGTAATACTCTTGACAATATTCAAAAATTTCACTATTTGCGTTCAGTTCTATCAGGTAATGCGCTACAGGTTATTAAAGCGTTGGAATTTTCCGCACAAAATTACATCGTTGCCTGGGATTTACTGGAGAATAGATATAACAACAACCGTTTGCTAATTCATAATCACGTTAAAGCGTTATTTACAGTTCAGGCAATAAATAAAGAGTCAGCTTCTCAAATACGCAAACTCATTGATGCTATTTGGCGTAATCTTCGTGCATTAAAAACGTTAGACGAACCCACCGATGCATGGGACACGTTAATTATCTATCTTATCGTTACAAAGCTAGATTCGTCGACGGAGCGCGAATGGGAACTTTTCAAAGGTACCCTCACAAACGGGTCATCCAATAAAAAAACATCGTTGTCTGATTTAATGACCTTTCTTAAGGACCGCGCGGATTTTCTAGAGACGGTTAAACCTTCTAATAGCAAACAAACAGAAAGTACTCAAAATAATCACACAAAAAATTCGCCGTCAATAAAAACGCATAGTCATGTTTCATCTCGGAAAGATGGAAAGAAATCGGCTAATCACACAAAATCGCCACG
This sequence comes from Luperina nickerlii, assembly GCA_963855955.1. NCBI lineage: Eukaryota > Metazoa > Arthropoda > Insecta > Lepidoptera > Noctuidae > Luperina > Luperina nickerlii. The sequence continues at coordinate 15,419,463 of OY979686.1, read as the reverse complement.
TTACAAGTGCAATATGTGCAGCTCGAATCATCCTATTTATTCGTGCGAGGAGTTCCTTATTTTATCATCTAAAGATAAACTAAAATTAATCGAAGAAAAGAATCTTTGCCGTAACTGTTTACGTGCCGATCACGCAATAACTGAGTGTTGGTTCGGGCCGTGCAAGCACTGTAACAAAAAGCACAATACATTAATACATAATGAATTCGTTGACGCTAACGAATCGTCTACCGTTTCACACACAGCACAAATAGTGGCTCAGCCAGAGTCCACTACGAGAATCACACACACAAATATCTCTCACACCGCATCTCACACGTCTCACACGCCTTACGGAGTCGATAATATTGATACGCGCTATTTTTATGATCAAGTATTATTATCAACTGCACTAGTGGAGATTGCGGATGAGAAAAATAACTATCACACTACCCGCGCTCTTCTCGATAACGGGAGCCAGCATTGTTTTATATCCGAAAAACTATGCAAAACACTTAACATTCCGACGATACAGTCCACTGTGCAAGTCATTGGAGTAGGCAACTCCGTGACACAATCCACACAATTATGTAATATAAAAATAAGATCCAAATCAAGCTCATACAATACACACATTAATTGCTTAGTTTTGTCGCAAATCACAGCACAATTGCCATCACTGGGCATCGATCATAGCATCGAAATTCCTAGCAACATACAACTTGCTGATCCTGAGTTTCATTCAAGTAATGAAATAAATTTATTAATAGGTGCCGACAAGTTCTGGGATTTGCTAAATGAGGGTCTAATACGTTTGCCTAAGGGTCCTTATTTGCAGAACACCAAACTTGGTTGGGTTATCTCGGGTTCAGTTCAAAACCAAATAAAGAAGCGAAGTGTAAACAATACTCGAACCCAATGTAATTTCACACAAGCATTGGATGCGGAACTTAAACGTTTTTGGGAACTCGAAGAAATTACTTGCAATAAACCAAATTACACAAAAGAGGAACTCGCATGCGAAAATCTATTTAAAGACACCACTTTGCGTGACGATAAAGGTCGTTTTTCTGTGCGTATTCCGCTAAGTGAATCAGCTGACGAGCTGCACGATACATTTTCAATGGCCGAGACCCGGTTCTTGTCACTTGAGCGCAAACTAATCCGAAGCGCGCCGAGCTATAGACAGATGTATTGCCAGTTTATGAAAGAATATTTAAGTTTAGGACACATGAGCCGTATTACTGAATATTCGCCGCCTTATTATTTCTTACCGCATCACGGTGTCTATAGAGAACACAGTTCGACTACAAAACTTAGAGTGGTGTTCGATGCGAGTGCTAAGTCTACGTCGGGCAAGTCTTTAAACGATATACAGTTTATTGGCCCGACTTTACAGAATGACATCTTCTCCATTCTACTACGATTTAGGCAATTTAAATACGTCGCATGTGCCGACATCGAAAAAATGTATCGTCAGATCTTAATTCAGCCAGATCAAAGACAATTGCAATTAATTCTTTGGAGGGAGAATCCGTCTGAGCCCCTTGGCATATATCAACTTAATACCGTCACCTATGGGACGGCATCCGCACCTTATTTAAGCATTCGATGCATAAAACAACTCGCGTTGGAATGCAATGATGACGTCATTTCACAGGTCATTAGCGACGATATGTACGTTGATGATCTAATAACGGGAAACCAGGATTATCAAAAATTATTAGAGATATGTAGTGGTGTTTCTAAAGTTCTAGAATCGGCTTGTTTTCCGTTGAGAAAGTGGATTTTTAATTCAAAGCCCTCTCAAACCCAACTTGAGTCTACCTTTAAAGAATTATCGCTAGGAGACTCGTGTCACACCAAAACGTTGGGATTGGGGTGGTTCAACTCATCGGATGAACTTTATTTCAGTACTAAATGCGATCATAATGTAAATCATGCTAGCAAACGTAACATTCTTTCCACTATAGCGCAAATATACGACCCTTTGGGTCTACTCACCCCGATGATAGTTGTTGCAAAGATAATATTACAGAAACTGTGGTTAGCCAAGATAGGTTGGGACGACCCAGTCCCTAAGCCGATTTTGCTAGACTGGCAGAATTTTGTTAATAAATTGCAATATTTACAACATTTACGTATACCTCGTTACGTAATAGGAGATAACGCGCACACCATTGAATTACACATCTTTTGTGACGCATCACAAGACGCGTACGGGGCATGTGCGTATTTACGTAGCTATACAGATACAACGATCACAGCGCGTTTGTTGTGTGCGAAGAGCAAAGTGGCACCGGTGAAACCAGTCTCCATTCCGCGCTTAGAATTATGCGGCGCGGTAGTAGGCGCGAAACTATACAAAAAGATAATTAGTTCGTTACGATTAAGTTTGAATAACGTATATTTCTGGTCAGATTCTACTGTAGTTTTAGGATGGCTTAAGATGTCACCGAGTCAATTAAAACCATTCGTGCAAAACCGTGTTGTGGAAGTGAACGAACTAACGGGTGACAAGACGTGGTGTCACGTAAATGGCAAACAAAACCCAGCTGATTTACTATCGCGCGGAATGCAACTGAATGTGTTAAACTCGTCTGATCTGTGGTGGCGCGGACCGCCATTCTTACACGCTCATGGAATGGACGGTAAGCCTAATAACAATTATAATGTTAACTACGACGAATTACCAGAGTTAAAATCCACAAAAATCGCATTGTTGAATCAAACAATGCCGAGTCTGTTTCCTTTTGAAAGGTTTTCTAATTTTAATCGTATGCTTCGCGTGATGGCCTACATTATACGTTTTATTCATAACTGCCGACATAAAATAAATTCACAACATCTCAAAGGTATTCTGTCGGTTGATGAATTAAATACTTCAACAATAATTTTAACGCGTATGTCACAGCAAGAGTCCTTTTCAACAATTTATGATAACATGATAAATAAACAACCTTTAAAGTGTCCTCGTAATATTTCTAACCTGAATATATTCTTAGACGAGCACAATATAATCAGAGTAGGGGGTAGATTAGCAAATTCCGAATTATTCTCATTTGATAAAAGGCATCCTATGTTGTTATGCGGTCGACATAGATTCACGCGTCTTTTATTTGAATGTAAACACAGGGAATTATTACATGCGGGGCCTCAACTGTTACTTGCGACGATAAGAGAAGCTTGGTGGCCTCTCAGAGGGCGGAACTTGGCCAAACAAGTAGTGCATACCTGTGTGAAATGTGTCCGTATGAAAGCTAAGCCTTTAAATATTCAGATGGGTAATTTACCACCCGAAAGGTTGAAACCCGGGTATCCTTTCATGTACTGTGGTGTCGATTATGCAGGACCATTGTTCATGTTGAACCGTTCGGGAAGGGGGGCAAAGCTAACAAAATGCTACCTATGTTTGTTCGTGTGTTTTACCACGCGTGCCGTACACTTGGAGTTGGTCACAAATCTCACAACTGAAGCATACTTATTGGCATTAAAACGCTTTATTTCCAGACGAGGTAAACCTGTGCAAATCTATTCCGACAACGGCACAACATTCGTAGGGGCACTAAAGGAATTTGCTAAATTTCTAGTAGATAAAGAGAGCGACATCCGAGATTATACTGCTAATAACATTAAACTCACGTTCATTCCGCCGTACTCGCCTCATTTTGGTGGTTTATGGGAGGCAGGCGTCAAGTCTTCCAAATTTCATTTGACTCGTGTAGTAGGAAATGCACACTTAACTTACGAGGAATTAAGTACCGTGTTAGCACAAATCGAGGCGGTCCTCAACTCCCGACCAATGTTTCCTTTGTCATCCGACTCCTGTGACTTTCTACCTCTAACTCCAGCCCATTTCCTGATTGGCCGACCGTTCACTGCACCTGCCAGTCAAGACTTAACCACAACGGCTACGCAGCGTCTTCGTCGTTACGATCGTGTGGAGCAGATGCGTCAGGATTTCTGGAGTCGGTGGTCCAAGGAATATGTCTCTGAACTCCAGAAAAGAACAAAATGGCAGACCAACCAGGACACTATCGTTCCTAACACCCTTGTGCTCGTGAAGGAGGATAACCTGCCTCCCCTCAAGTGGCGCCTAGGCCGAGTTCTACAAACATTCCCAGGCAAGGATGGCATAGCTCGCGTCGCCAGCATAAAAACAGCGACGGGCATAATCAAGCGGTCATTCTCGAAGATATGCCCACTCCCGCTCCCCGATGAAGACAACACCGCGTCATCTGCTCCTTTGGAATCAGGTGCTTCCAAGGCCGGGGGCATGTTTACGAGTACCTAACGCCACCCCGCGGGCGCCGCGGGCAACAGCAGCGACGTGGAAGCTAATGCGTGGAAGGGGAACAGCGCGCTCCGACGGTAGTTTTTTCGCCCAACGGTGGGTCACATTATAAATATTCGCGGCGACTGAGTACGAACAAAACCAAAATTGTAAATTACTATAATTAAATTCAACCGTTCTTCATCAACGAGTTCTTTCAATCACGACTAACTTCCTCATCACGACGATTGACCACCTCCTGCACACATGCTGTATAAATCAATGCGATGTCTCTACACTTACAGGATAGAAAATAGCTCTGCTGACTCACAAAAATTAATGACTTACAAAAATGGTGGCTTTTTGACAAGCTGTTTTACAAGCCGCTCTACTGACGATAATAAAACTATATTTAAAATTCATTTCATCCTTGAAACTGTTAAGTATATATGTATAACTGTCAAGATAAAAACAGTAAGTATTTAATCATGGTACCTACGTACACACTTTTCTATTCATAACGAAACAATCACAAACAAAAACTGAAAAAAAAATAGCAAAACAAGTAATTAACATCAAACACCAAACAAAAACAGCCACAAAATCCAACAACAATAAAACATGACAAGCCAATTATTTTAATAATAAATTATTATTCGGATCAAACAATCACAACATTAAGAAGATTACTAGACGAGGCGTAAAATAATTATGACAAAGAAATTAATTATTATATAATTTATCAAAGGCTCAAATGGTCAAGGAAAATCTTGGAGAAATCTCCACCTCGTTTATAATGGAGTCGTGGTAATTAATGACCGCAATAATCTGGGACTCATGGCAAACAAAGAGCTGATTAAATGTTATTAGCCTGTTTTTGTTGCACTGCAGCAGTGTAATCGCCATTTTGAATTTGATTTGATGACGCTTGCTACTTTGGGCTAAGAAGTTCAGATATGGTCACGAAGATGTTTCTACTTTTATACAGAATATAATTATAATAATTATAGTTTGATATAAGTATTAATGATATTAGCCTGTTTTTGTTGCACTGCAGTGTAATAGCCATTTTTTATTTTATGATGATTGACGAAAAGTTTAATTCGTCCACAGGGTGGACGAATGAGACGTTTTTTTGCTTTTTTTTCGATTTTTCTGATCAGTAATACTCCTGTCGGTCAGTATTGACGAATTAAACTTGTTTGTCCCGATTGTCAACAGTGTTGACGACAAGGTTTTACTGATCGGGAATATTCGCGACAAAACCGTCAGCTGGTAAAAGTTTGCCAGACATCGATGTCTATTTTCTTCGGTTTACGTATAGCTGGATTTACACGTCCTTAATTAGTCCTAAACAAATAGTGTAGAGTCATCACAACACCTCTCTTCCTTGAATTTGTATATATATATATTATAAGTATACCGGGTGTTTTTGACAGCCCTCCACAAAAACACAGGATTGATTCAGCTCCTTATTCTGAATCATATCCCATTGGAAATTTTCTCAGGAAAAAAAAAATTATGCCGTTTTTTCTGCTGATATTCCTTTATTTCAATGTAAAATTACATGCTCTGTATGCAACACTCCATTTATGTAAATAAAACAGCTGAATTAAAAAAAACAGCAATGGATGTTGCGCCGGGGAGCGCGCGGGGGGCGGGGGCAGCCTCGCTCAAGCTCGCTGCGCTGCCGTCCGCTACGTGCGTTTTGCCACGGTAACGATACATTGCGTGCACGGTAATAAAACAAATCTAGTTTTTTGGATTCCCTTAATGTTCCTGAAAGAATTTCATGTACCGGTTATCTTAATATGATGTACTGAAGCCACCCTATCAGTTTGCGGAGGGCTGTCAATAACACCCTGTATATTATCATAGTTGTGTATGTATTTATTTTTTTGATTACGTTTTAATATTTATTAACATTCTAGTGATATTTATTTTAGAAGTATGTATGTTTATTTGTATGTATGTAAGTATATTCTTATAATACTTGTTTAGTTTTATTAAGTGAATTGTTTTTAGATTTTATGTATTAGTTTTTGTCGTATTTACTCTTTCAAACGCTGTCTACATCTCTCTATGTATTGTCCTATCGCAGGTATGCTGGAAGAGATTTATTATGAAATAAGCATCACCTTTGTACTTATTTTTCTGTTCTGTTTTTTCGTGTCTGTTTATAATGTGTGTGCATAAAAGATAAAATAAAAAAAATGTAAATAGTATGTACATATGTGTATATAACCTATTTATGTATTTGTGTACCTAGTTTTAATAATTTTTTTTATCATTGTTCCTCTCAACCAGAGCACCTGCCATCCAATGTCTTCACCACCTTTGGTTGACTGGTAGAGAATGCCTAAGGCATTAAATCCGCCTTTGTAGATCCGCCTTTGTTTTTATTTATTTAAATTTTTGCACAAAAAGATTTTTGTGCAAAAATTCTTATTCGTTATTCGTTGATAACCAAAAAGGTTTTAGAAAAAACAAGTCAATTAACATGGCCATCTATGATTTCTTGCATATGGTTAGCAGCAGAGTCGATAAAAGACTACCAACTTTAGCGCTTTATATGGACATGTCAAAAGCTTTCGATCGCGTAGACCATAAAATACTGATAAATAAACTTAACGCATACGGAATTAGAGGAAATATATTAAATTTAATAGAATCTTATCTATCTAATAGAAAGCAGATAACGACAATTAGTAGAATTTGTAAAAAAACCGAACTCACATATAAATCTAGCCAGAGAACTGTAAGTTACGGGGTACCACAAGGTAGCGTACTCGGACCGACTCTATTTATTATCTATATTAATGACTTTCCTACAGCGTCAACTTATCCTATGACAATGTTTGCGGACGACAGCACTTTACTTTTTAATAATGACGAAGTAAGTACAGACGGCAGCACATCAGGTTACTACACATTGACCTTGAACGCGTTATGAGCAACAACAGCGAGAATCGTGCGAAAGAGATATATAGCTTTTTGTCTGTTCTTACTTGTAATGTTTCGTGCTGCAGCGCGTACGTGAGAGTGTGTGCGTAAGGTCATTCGTTGTGTAGAATAAAATACTGTGCGATAAAAAGTAGCGTAGCAGGTTGAACACTTGAATCGAATCGAAATAATTTCATAGTAATAAAAGCGGGCGGCGGCCCGCGCAATGCCTAAAATATCTATGAAAGCTTATAATCGATGTTTTTTATTTCAATGATCTTTTACTTAATCCTTCATTTTTACATGGGTAGGTATTATTGGAAAAATTACTTACCTAAGTATAACATTTAAACAGGTAGGTAAGTACGGTGCACATTACACAATTAATTAGCGAAACTTCACGCTCTCGATGAATATTGTTAAGTAGACAGACAGGTAGGTATAATCTGATGTCAGAAAAACATTTCTTTTTTTTTAAATAGACCTTTTCCGACTTTTGTTACCTACTTACTGACGGGCTGGAGGTCACCTGTTTTAACGCGTTCCTTGCTCTTCTATTCTATTATTGATAGTTGCGCCACTGTTATAAACTTCTGTAGTTATCATCTATTAACTATTTTTATAATACCTATTGTAGGTATCCGTTATTGTTCCGAAATAAACGATTTTTATTTTATTTTATTTAAGTACACGAAATTAAATGCTAAAAAGTAAAAACCCATAATACAATCTGCTTGAAATTTTGAAAAAAATATGGATACCTACTTACCCCATCACGAACGTGTCACGTGTGTGAAGTTTAGGCAATTAATTATACCTACAAACAGCCTTTTGTCAGTCCACCGTCGCAACACGATCTTATTACTAAAACGATAAGGTTGAACTTTGTAAATTACCTATACCTACCGAAGTTTGCTTTTACATGAAGTTCAACATTATTGCGCTAGTTATGAATTTTCAAATCAAATTCTAATCTATTATTATCCCAGATACGGCGGAGCTACCCCCTGCTTTTGGTGCCATATTAACTACACAACCGATCATCATGGAATTTTGCACACCTACCAATCAGAAAAGGATATAGGATAGGTTCCTACAGGAACGCGTGTGAAACAGCGGGAAAAATATCATAATAAAATAAACTCAAACTCAAACTCAAAGCATTTATTTCAATTAAACCATTTACAGGCACTTTTGAATTGTCAAGAAGTCGGTCAGTCAGAAAATATGAAGCTAGTTGCCCATTCCAAAGCGTAGGTACCTATGGAGAAGAACGGGCAAGAAACTCCATGGACACTCTTTTTAAATCATATTTTACAAAAATATTAGTTACATCATTACTTTTGATATTAAAATTATATAATGTGAGAACGATGTAAAAAATTAAAAAAGACGTACGCGTTAAAAGCGTCCAGAGTACAAGAAATAGTACTTAACTAACAACAATCCAAAATTAAAATAATTAAAAATAAGCCGAGGCAGCTAAGTGATGACCAGCCCCAACTGACGGCGCCCGTTCACGAACATGACGCATAAATCAGCACCATTCAGCTCAACCATTTTGAAGGGGAATACACAATAACAATCAATAATCTTTTTATTCTTAAACATTAATATAATTGGAAACATAAAAAACAAATACCTACTTGAAATTAAAATACATATATAGCGGCCACTCATTTATTACGTAAGACTATTTTTGCTAGTTTTTGACTCCCACCCCCATATATAAGAAAAAATAAGAATCGGCTGACCCCCACCCCCCTGTACTTATAATATTTAATACGTGAGAATCTAAAGGAAAAAATGAATAGGACACGTTTGGTTTATTGTAATGTTTATTTTCAAAGTAACAATTTTTAACTATCTACAATATTAAAATCATTAATGAGTATTGTTTACGCAAAAAGTGACAACTAGTTCACAAGCGGCGAGCTCCCTGAACCCCTCAGCCGCCGCCGTCGCCCGATGCTGATGCCGCAGCCCGCGCGCCCCCTCAGCCACCGCGCGCCTCCAATCGTAGGCATGCCATGCATAGACATGCTCCCAGGGTTGATGTGGACTTCAAAGAGGGAGTGGACAATTAATGTTGTTAAAGCCGCGCCGAATTGTCCCTCTCTTCGTCTTCAGATCCGCGACCCTCGTGACGCCATCGCGCGCCTCCAATCGTAGGCATGCTATGCATAGACAAAAGTATTGTATTTTACCTTTGCACATTTTTGTGATCTTACGTAAGAACTATCAAGACTCCCTCCCAACCCCTTGGAAGAAAAAATAAGACATGGTCGACGCCACTCCCCCCTAAATCGTCTTACGTAATAAATGAATGGGCTTACAACAAACGTTATAAAACCAAAAAGATAATTTGTTTGCGTAAAACATGGTATACACAGGTTTTATTAAAGCATATGAGATTATATGTTTTGCTTAAAAATTAAAGCATGCAAACTTCACAAATAAACACATTTGAATTTATAAACATAATTTATGTTCAACAAAACTCCTTAATATTATAGAAATTATATTCATTCAACCATTTATATAGTTTAATTCTGAATAACCTACAATTTAATATTTTTAATACATTAGGTAATTTATAATAGGTATACATGCTTCATACATAAAAGTTTCGATAACCTATTACGTCAATAAAGAATTTATTTCTATTATTTTTAAAATGTCTTTGACACATCTCGGAGACCTTTGGAAGGCGTTATTATTATTATTAATAGATATATTAAAAACAAGTACTTAGATAATATTTATTTGTTACAAGCTTTTCTTTTATTTGTAACAGATTAATTATACAGTTACATCCAGCAATGGCTGCCAAGCAAAATCAAATGCGGTAGCATTTGATTGCCTAACAAAAATAATTAAGCTTTTAACCAGATTAGTATAATTTGACTGGGCTATATGTATAAGGTTCAGCACCCACTGGTGGCACGGCACGACAAGGGATTTTTGTAATACTTACAGATGCTTTCGAATCTAATTTAACATTATTAACACTCACATTGCATTGAAATGCCTGCTTTGGTATCCTTCGGCACGTTCTGGCATGCCGAATTGTGAACGCTAACCATGATAAAATAAGATCTCAAATCATTTGCGCTTACTAAAATCACTTGTCGTGCCATGCCGCCAGTGAATGACGGCCCTAACTCAAATTATCACCAACAATAGTAAAGAAAAATTCTCAAGAATATAACAAAAACAATGGTGTGAAAAGAAATATAAAATTTCAATTTATAATATTATTATCAATTATCTTTATCACTATATTAGAAGATCCACACTAATTATAAATGCAAAAGAACTTTGTGTGTTATGCCTTCGCGGCTAAACCGCTGGGCAATTGTGATGAAAAATATGGAGATAGTTTGAAACCTGGGGACATCGTCTTTCAGGCGCCTTCTGACTGTGTCCGTTGATATCTAAAACAAAGAATTTTTTGTCAATTTCAATACATACATAGGATTCTTTGTTAAGAGCTTAACTTATCTACATTCGCGATTTATTTGCCAAAAATCGTAAACAAAAAATGACTTTAGGGAAAAATAACTTTAAATCCTACATAATAAAGTTTAGTTTACGCTAAAACTGTAACTTTTTCAATAGTGCTAGTCACTGAAATCAACTTAATTGCCATTAACATAAAGTTGATATTTGTTTAACTTCAAATAATATTAATTTGAAACAAGTTTGAATAAACTTTAAATTAGTATTAGACGGTTAAAAAAATATTCTACAAAATATAAACATACACAAATAAACAATCTGCCGAATTGACAACTTCCACCTTTGTTGAGGTAGGTTGTAAAGAACTGAACCGCAACGAGCGGTGCCTTTGTGTCGCGCGCGATTATATCGCGTGTCGCGCCTGTTTGTAGGAGCCTTTACTCAGGACGCACACTTAGCTAGTAGGTAGGTATTATTTTAATCAATTTTGTTATTCACTTTTAAAGGAAACTAGGTTTTATGTTAGTGATGAATAAGTTAAGGTGATAGGTAAGTGTGATTATTACAATCTACACATGGACTCGTTCAATCTCAGAAGATCCATTGGCCAGATCCATGATGGATCTAGTGACGAATGTTTTCTCACGCTGCTGTACGAAGTTGAGGTTACTCGTGTGCTTAAAAAAGGATCGGCAGAGTGGATCGGCGGTGATGAGCTATGCTTCCGCTTTCTTCCCACCGCCGAAGCCAGAAGTAAACTGTTTTTTTCTGGAACGAAACAAATAGCTGTAGTTTATTTGCCCATTATTATTACTCAATCACTATAGGCAGAGAGAACCTTGATTTTAAGCCATTTTTACATGTAATTTTCACACACACACACACACACACACACACTGACACTTTAAAGCCCTTTTTTTTATTTCTTTATGCCTGTTCGTTACAATTTCTTTGTATTGTGTAGCCTATGTAATCTTCTTTCCTATCCTATCGCTATACAATAAAAACTTTCTAAAACATTAACTTACTGAAATCAAACTTTGGCATGTTTTCAATATACAAAATTCTTTCTATCTCTAAAACCCGTGGACCGATTTACATAATTCAAACGGGAATATCAGTTTTAAACATAATCCTCTCATTTGACACTAAAGTCACGCATACACATTCCTATAAACGAAAAGCCACGTTTTCAAGTTAAGTACGTAATTATTCTACCTATAATTTTTCTTCGCATTAAAATTCTCAAAAATTCCTGTCAGATACATACTAATAATAAAAACAAGTTGGAAAGCTAATTAGAATAATACAAAATATTTAAATCGAATTTGAAATTCAAATCTAGTAAGATTTGAATTTCTAATTCGATTTAAATATTTTAGCGTAACTACATATTACCTACTGTTTTACTGAGTACAGTAAAACAGTAGGTAATATGTAGTTACGCTAGTAGTTTATAATAAGTCGATGGTTAATAGTCGGTATCAACTTGTGCCCTGGAGCGCGGATAGGGTCCTATATAACTATCGTATTATATTCCTATACTATCACTTTTATACTATATAATCATTCACTATTCGCACGCCCGGTGTTCGTTACAGTGCTTAATTGCGTAGGTATTTAGGGTAGATAGGTAGGGAACAATTAGTTGAAATAGAATATTTTAACCATAAAAATAATGAAATCGAAAAAATCCGATCATATAGTAAAGCAATTAATGGCTCAATTCCTCAAGGAAGTGTCATAGGATGCCGCTTATTTTTACTTTATATTAATGACCTACCTAAGACCATAGAAGGGCCACGTGTCTTATTTGCGGACGATATATCCATATTGGTCTCTTCCCAAAACAATGAAAATATAGGAGAAACTCTCAATTCCATACTTACTAAAACATGCAACTGTATGAACAATCATAACCTCGAGATAAACTACTCCAAAACCAAATTAATAACTTTCCACCCTTACCAAAAAACACCTATAACTTTAGATTTTACTTTCAATGACTAAATTAGAAACCATTAACGAATTTACTCTACTAGGACTAGTTATCCATTTATTTCAGGTGTCAAGGCCCATATAAAACACATACAATACAATAAACACACACACACAGACACACATATAAACTGGAAATCACACATACAGAAAACTCACTCAAAAATTTCTAAATTCTCTTAAGCCCTTCGTGACATAAAAAAGACCACCAATTTACAAACAGCTCTCACCACCTATTATGCTTAGATGATAGAATCCTGGTTAACATTGAGCAAACAGATAGTTGCAAACCTTTCTTTCAAAAACATAATATTTGAACCCTTCCCTGTATATTTTAGAAACATGCAAATTTGACCGGAAACATCAAGAGTTATATTCAAAACGTGAAGACATTCAGACACGCTATCTATTCAGACAAGTTCTCAACTAAAAATGCACTCTACAAGTCCCTATGTAATGTCCATTAAATTATATAATGAACTACCCGCACTAATAAAAAAAGAAGAGAAAATTAACACATTTTTAAAAAAACTTAGACAATTCTTGCTGAATAAAAGCTACTACTCGGTAAACAAATATCTAAGTGATAGACTTAAGTCAGAACTTAAGAAGAACTTGATACTTTAAATTTTATTTATTTATTACTAGCAGCGCCAACAGACAGACACACTTTCGCATTTATAATATTAGTATGAATTATTACATCTCTTAATATTTTTTGTTTATATTTTATATAGAAGCTATTAGTTTATCTCTAAAAATACCTACATCATTATTACCTATAATATAGTAGTTTGTTATGTAATGTTATAAAATTAACAAATGCTTCCTCTCTCCTAACTCACTTATTTTGCTGTGCCCGACAGGGTCCATATGATCTAACTATAAGTTTACCACCTAAGAATGCCTACATGTGGAATGCAATAAAAGTATTGAGTATTTACTTTAAAATCCCATCACTACCTACTGGAATAACTTTTGTTTAGAATGTCCCATGACAATGCAATCAAAAACAATAGATCATCGAATTTTGTTTACGTAGTTATAAATCTGAATATAAACTTTCTGTTACTTAACCTACATTTTGATGACGCTTGGAACAGCGGGCACTCATTAGGAAAGAACACAAAGAAGATACCTACTTATCTACCTACCCAAATTCTATAGAAAAACACCATTGACACTATTTTGTACTAACCTTTATAAAATGATAATTACAAAAAATATTACTCACCGATATGCCCGTCTGCCGACAAATATCAATCTCGTCATCCACTCAATCGAAGGGCTATGATGCCTTTCAATTTGCGTCGATAAGCATATGCATTCGATAATAAGACAAACTTGTAAAATAATAAAATTAAAACACAACCGACTGAACCGACACAAACACGACTCCACCTGACGTAATGAATAAACGTCAAACGAACGATGTCAAATTGTCAATGTCATGAGTGACATTAGCGTGGGTGTGGCTTATTCCTAGTGAGACATGATAATTGGCTGCCAATTATTAGTATGTGCAACCATTGGGCAATATTAGAAACGTTGAAAACTCCACCAATCAAACCAAGAGTACTTTCTTTCTAACACTATACGGCGCGTCGTAGTTATAGATATGTATAGAGTTTACATCGATGTGCTGCCGTCTGTACATTAGAGGCTGACATGAATTCTAATTTAAAATCAGTTGTGAATTGGCTGCAAAATAATAATTTGATTATAAATCTAGACAAAACAGTATTAATGAAATTTCAACAAAGAGTAAATCACAAATTGAACTTAAATATTAGATATAATGACAAAATTATTAATGAAACAAATGTAACAAAATTTCTCGGATTAAATATAGAAAACACATTAAAATGGAATTCATATATTGACAAAGTGTGCAGTAAACTAAGCCAATACTCCTATGCCTTGCATATGTTAAGTAAAACAGCCGATCGGACAACAGTATTAACAGCATATCATGGTCTAGTGGCCTCAACATTAAGATATGGAATTATATTTTGGGGAAATGCAACAGGTAGAGATACAGTATTTAAGTGCCAAAAAAGATGCATAAGAGCTATCTACAACTTAAAGACAACTGACAGTTGCAAACCGTTTTTTAAAAATACTAAAATATTAACAATGCCATCGTTGTACATATTTGAAACGTCCATGTTTGTCAAAAATAATCTGCACAAATTTGCTCGAGTAAGTAGCCAGCGCCGTTGTGACCGGTTACAAACAGTTGGGTCTAAAACTGCACTATTTAGGAACAGTGTTTTTGTAATGGCTCCAAAGATATATAATAAATTACCAAAATGTATAAGAAGTGAAGAAAATGTCCACAAATTTAAAAGTAATTTATTTTTATTTCTAATTGACAAGACGTATTACTCTACTGAAGATTTTTTAAATGACAAATTATGATACAATTCCTATAATATTATTTTCCTTTGACATGCATGTAAAATTTAATTTAATTGACATTTCTACATTTAGTTGACATTTATTTAACTTCATTTACTTTTTAACTACTGTCTAATCTAGATTTTCTTTATGATATAGGTAATACAAAAATTTAATATTTGTACACCAATTTCATTGGTAGAACATTGAGCTCGACTAATATGTATATTTAAGACCTTTTATATGTACCTATGTTCACAAATAAAGATTGATTGATTGATTGATTGATTGAAATTTAAATAAATAAATATTCGTTTAGTTGGGTTTTAGTTTTTAGCTTCGTTTTGTGTTTTATATCCACTCTTGTAAGCTACCAAATAGATTACCTCGTCTGATTGATACTCAGCGTTCTTCCAAAGTTTTTTGCAGAGTACTTTTTCTTATATAACATTTCCGAAACCCGACAGCGGCTACATTTTTCATTTGTCCGCGTCAATCGTGTGATAGACAGACGGACAGGTAGACGAGTAATCTTATCAGTAGATATTTTTTGTAGTATTTCTCTTGTTATTTTGAGGCTAGATTTATAAAGAGTCTGCGTAATTCTTTACAGAATTCTTTATAGATAATTCTTCGGCTCAAACATAACTGGCAAAATTTGGGTGGACTATTAGGTACACTTCTGCCTGATCCTTGGGTCTTCTTCTTCTTAGCGTGTCGATAGCAATCTAAATGGACTCGGCCCAGAATTCGGCTACTTGTTTGGCGCCATCACCAGCGTCCACCAGTTCCTGTAACGAACAGCTGACAGGACACGCAGGACACGATATTAAGTGTTCCATCGTTTGTGGAACAGCACCACCCTTGGGTTGGGACTCTTGGGTGATTTTGTGTAACTCCTTGATAGTGATTTTTTCCGTTTTTTTATGCACTGAAGCCTACGTATCTTAAGGGGACTACAGGACCTAAACGCAAAGAACGCAAGTGTTAAATCTAAAAGTATATGGTCGACTACAGTAAACAAAATCAGAAATATATGTGATATTCTTCAGATTATATTATGCTAGTTACGTAGTGTGTTGAAAATTTAATACAACTAATTTGATACGATAGAAAAAAAATCATCAAGATACCTCTAGAAACTTTCTTTTTACAATAAAAACGTACCATAATTTTATTTAAAAAAAACCACAATAAATCAGAATTATTGTATATAATTCTGATTTTTTGTCAGATTATTCTACAAGCAATATACTAAAATACCAGTGATGTAATTTTTTGGTCCAAAGAATAGATTTTTCGTAAATAGATAATTGCTTTATATTTTAGAATAAATTACCAGCGTTGTGTCATCGCGCTTCTCTTTCTTTTCTATGCAGTCCGACAGTGACCGCGCTTTAGGTCATAAGTAGTCCCCTTAACAGTTTCCTGAAGAATAAAAATCATTAGATAGGTCCATACCAGACGAACCAGCGGCAGCGGTGCGGATCGGGTGCGGCAGGAGCGCGATCCAAATGCACGGTCAGTGTGAATGTGTCGGCAAAGGATGATGACTAAAGTGTCTAAAGTACATATCGCTCATTTGGAGAAACATCGACGTAAATTTATTTTTTCCCAAAAATGAGTTAAACATGATAAAGCACTTACAAACGTATTTACGTTAGGAAAAATACAGACGTAAAAAAAATAAATACGCGTCGACTTGAGAACCTCCTTCGTTTTTTCGTCGGTAAAAAAAAAAGTAAAATAGCAGTTACGTCGATGTTTCTCCAAATGAGCGATATGTGCTTAATCAATAAAAGTGAATCATTTGTTCAGTTACGATAATTTGTAATACAGTAAATTCAGTAATAAATAATATTGATTAGTAAAATAAGTACAGACGCCAGCACATCAAGCTACCCGAAACTGTCAAATTTTCCCAATCGACTTTGAACCTTATGCTGTAGTGATAAATTTGAAAATCTATTAAAGAAATTTGACAGATTGTAGTAACTTGATGTGCTGGCGTCTGTACCTAATACAAAAAAGTACGTCGTAAAAAGTATATAAATAGTTGTTCAAATCCTTATAAACGAGGAAGCAATAAAACAACTTTTGTATTTATTCGCTGATCCTCAAATAAAATGTAGGTATCAATCATCATTTTATTGTTAGTTGAAAAGCACTTCAGAGAAAAGGATACCGCATTTTAACTATGTATATATAGGAATGCCGTGAACCGTTTTCGGATTTAAACGACGAAAATTATGTACGTATTTAAAGGAAATCTGTTTTTATTACTTTATTTTACACTGGTTTATATTTACTAGCTGACCCGACAGACGTTGTCCTGTTTTTGATTCGAAAGACACGTGGCGCCATCTATTATCATAATAACGTTATTGTTGTTTTCCTCGAGAACAGCACTTTTTTTCGGGATGAAAGGTACCCTATGTCCGTTCCTGTACACCTGACAACGTATATGCAAAGTTTCAGGATGATCGGTTCAGTGGTTTAGGCGTGAAAAGGTAACAAACAAACTTACTGTCGCATTTATAATATTAGTTAGGATTTACATTGATTTTTGTTTGTTACTTTTTCACGCTCAAACGGCTGGAACAATTTTAATAAAATTCTGTATTAAGGTAGCTGACACCCTGGATTAATATATAGGCTACTTTTTATCTCGATATTCCCACGGAATCGACACTTATGCGGGTGAAACCGCGGGGCGCAGCTAGTGTAAAATAAAAATCGAAACAAAACAAAGTTCTTACTCGAATCCTTTCCAAAGCCCCAAAATCTTTGTCAGCAACAACAACAAAACAAATCACTTCAGTTATCAGAAACAACAGATATAAGTTATATAACACAACACTCTCAAATTGATATGTAGCAGGTTTCCTCACTTGAAGCCTACCTGTTTATCTATACTAATATTATAAAGAGGTAAAGTTTGTATGTTTGTATGTAGGGGGTAATCTCTGGAACCATGAAGTCCGCCTTTGTACCTATTTGTGCGAAAAGTTTAAATAAATAAATAACTACCAGACGGATTTGAAAAAATCTTTTTGTATTTGATAGCCCAATTCTTGAGGAAGGCTATAGGCTATTTAACATCACGCTATGACCCTTAGGAGCCGAGCAAAAGGAAAAAGTCAGAAAGAACGCTAAGCAAAAACGAAGTAATAGCGCGGGCAGGCGATGCGATGCGACGGGGTGGGTCGGGGGAACAAGAAGTTTCACGCGGACGAAGTCGCGGGCATAAGCTAGTACCTATATACCTTGGCGAATGATTTAAGGGACACGAGTTTTTACTAGTGACTCAACGGAACGGGTGTGACTTTCGGAGCAATAATGTTTTTAACTAAACTACTAATGTTTTTTTACTAACTAAAAACTCTTTTTAACCCTCTTCGAGTTAAAAAGAGTTTTAGTAATTAAATAAAAGTCTATCATCTGCCTTGCCTTTTCTCAACTATGTTGGGGTCGGCTTTCAGTCTAACCGGATGCAGCGCAATATCATTATGGAATACTGCCTATCTGACCTTCACAATCCAGTTACTGGGTAACCCAGTTACTGGGTAGTCTCACCAAGGGCGATACCCCTTGGTGAGACTAGTTGTCAGACGCAGAAATTCAGTGACAAAAAATAAATAAATAATTTAAATGTTTAATTACCTCAAACATAAGTATTAAGTACCTCTTCGCAAGATCGTCGGACCACCTTGTGGGAGGCCTTCCAACGCTACATTTTCCAGTACGCGGTCGCCACTCCAGAACCTTTCGGCCCCATTGGCCATCTGTTCTGCGAGTAACGTGCTCTGCCCACTGCCACTTAAGTTTGGCAATTCTTTTGAAGGCCGTAGGAACCCGTTGAATGTGAGAAGCACAGAACCGGTCGAAGTGGAGGTGCTTGGGGGAGGCCTATGCCCAGCAGTGGACATCTTTCGGATGAAATGATGAAGTACCTCTTAGAAAATTTTTCCTCTTAGTATAAGCACAGAATAATCACTAATAGTATGGTATAAGCCCACGTTCACACGGCGTTGAATGATACGATATTTTACTGTAAAAGTTTTCAAAAATAAGGTTTATCTTAAGAATTAGGTTTAAACCATCGAGTCATTTTCGAATTTTGAAGTCTATTCCGACAAAGTGAAGTTCTAATTACAAAAACTAACGTCAAATACGAGTCCAAGTTGCCAATTTTGCATTAAGAACTTTACCGTGCTCTGAATAAAGTTTATAATAGCATAAGGAGTCGAAGGTTTGAGCTTGGACCAATATTTCATTTTGTAATTAGACAGTTACAGTTTAGTGTACGTTTAACAGTTGGGATGTTTACGTGTGATCTCAACATTTTTCCGTAAAGTATCTTAGTGCCTACATAATATCATAACATCACGCCTGCATTCCTTATTCCTTGAGGGTTAGGTAGAAGTGTATCTAACTAATAGTACACAAACATTTTACCATGTTTAAGTCTTTTTGTAATGTTTAAGTTTTTGTAATGTTTAAGTCTCTTGTAATAGGGGGCAAGCCTATTGTCATAAACTATGCACAAACACAAATCAATTCTCGTCTTACCAATCTGAAATATTTTACAACAACACGAGGAGCTGCTACTGATAAAATTACAGAAGGAAAAAGCCAGTAAAATGGACTATACAGACTGATACCGCTCACTCCGAATTTATAAAAATTCATATTCCATCTCAAACATAACTCTCAACGCCGGATATATAATTTAATAGATACTTACACATATCCTACAGACGGATACTCATAAAATTTTATTTCTATAGGTTACCCTTTTATGGGGAAAATAAGGGTGAAACTGCTTTACAATAATATTCGTAAATAAATATAAGATTTTAGTAGATATATAGATTTGATGGTATCGCCGGAATGGGCGAAAAACAGGGTAAGGGCGGTTTATTTTTGTTTCAACATTGACTTTTTGATCTTTTTCGGTGTTATTTGAAAAGGAAAGAAGTGATTATGAAAACCTTTCTTCCAGTGTTTCGTGCCGAAAATGTCAATAAGGATCATTTTCGAAATCAATTCGGTGTTTGTTCGTCGATCTGCCCGTCACAGGCGATTTTTTGAAAAGCACGTTCGGACCAGCAATTTTGTCTAGCAAATTCGAAAATTGGAAATAAGCCCCCGTATTAATAAACGTTGTGTAAAGTTAAGAGACGTTTAAAAGTCAGAAATGTATGGTTAAACAGTTGTTAATCATTACTTAACTTTAAGCAACGCTAACTTTTAAGTTAATCGTACCAAATCCCATTGGTAAAGAATTTTTCAGTTATTTTTTTTTGTCTGTGCTAAAATACCAATCAATCCAATCCAAATCCAATCCTAATCTCTTTGATTATACCTACGTAGTGCAGCAAAAAAAAAGAAAAACAAGGACTGTCTTCGCCATATTATGATTTATAATGTTATCCTTTTATGATTCTGTCAAAGTGGCCTTTTTAGGCCCCCTGAAGAAAGAAAGTTTACATTTAAACCATATCTCTGTTCTTTCAGCTCATTTAATTTTGCACCTCTTTTCTTAAGCTTCGCTTTTAAAGCACTAACATTCATTGACCCGTAACTCATATTTGCCATAAGTAATCTTAGGTATTGGAACATATTCACAACATTATTTTAATTGGAAATAAACCCGCGTAGCCGACCCACAAACAGTGACATTTGACATTTCGGAGACTTCGCGCTACACTAGCTCCCCTATCGGCGCTCTCATACGCGTTAGCCCTCATTAAGGCTACTACAAATAGGCGCGACACGCGATATAATCCCGCGCGACACAAAGGCACAGCTCGTTGCGGGAATTGCGGTGCCTTTGTGTCGCGCGCGATTTTATCGCGTGTCGCGCCTGTTTGAAGGTGCCTTTACGTTAGTGTTCATCCTTAAATTTATCAAAAGCGACTACGGTCTTTTGAAAATGAAAGTTTTGTTATTTCTCTATGGGTCAACTATTTAGAATCACATTAAAATCACCATTTAAACTGAACATAATTATTTTTGCGCTATAAGTACTCATTTGAATTTCGAAATATTTTAGTGAAATAGGGTCAAGCACGTTAAGCCGTTGGTCTCTGCTGACATTCGTAGATCTTTGAAAGTCGTTACGGGTAGTCAGAAGCCCGAATATCTGACATTCAGTCTTACCAAGGGGTATTGTATTACCCAATAACCAGGTTGTGGAGGTCAGATAGGCAGTCGCTCCATGTAAAAATACTAATATTCAGCTGCATCCGGTTAGACTGGAAGCCGAACCCAACATAGTTGGGAAATGGCTAGGCAGATGATGATAGGATAATAGGTGCATGCGACGAGAAGACATCAGCAAATAAAATTCTGCTCAGAAATTACATACATATTATAACCTATATTTTTTAAGCTCAACCATTAAGCAACAAATAAAGCAAGCACCTAAGCATTAAATCGTAGTAAATAACAATTGCAACATTGAGTTGTGGTGGCCGTGGTCGTGAGTTCGAACCCAGGCCGGCACTACTTTGTGGATTTGTTTTCATCACCTCTGCTCTCAAAACGTTAAAAAAAACGCCGCCGTGAGGAAAAACGCACGTTTTAGAACCAGAAACTCTAAGACATGTGACATCTACCAACCCGCACTAGACCCTCGTGGTGAATTACGGCCCAATCCCACCGAAAGGAGGCCTGTGTCCCAGCAGTGGGAACATTATGGTCCGATCATGTAAAATAAAAATTTAAATCCTACTTGATATTATAAATGTGAAAGTTTGTAAAGTTGTTTGGATGTTTGTTACTCAATCACGCGTAAACCGTTGAACAGATTTAGGTGAAAATCGGCACATTGATATACCAATTCACACACATGGATACACACACACACACAACACATGGACAACACACACATAACACACACACACACACAACACACACACCAACACAAACACACACACACACAACACACACACCAACACACACACAACACAACACACACACCAACACACACACAACACAACACACACACCAACACACACACACACACACACCCCAACACACACACACACATGGAACACATGGATACTTTTCATCCCGATATTCTCAGGGGATCAAAACTTACGCGGATGAATTCGCGGGGCACTGCTAGTCTTACAATATTTTCCAGGTCAGAAATTTTGAACCTACCACCAGTACCGAAGAAAAGGCATTTTAACGTCAAAAAAATCCTCCAATGAAAGAAATAACACCGCTTTTACACCCCACATACTCGTAAAAGTAAGAAAAAGATATAAAATAACCACATATGTACCGCTTGTTCCCCTTTCTTTAGAGCTCGTTCTCTAATGAAACTGTTCGAAGAAGTGCAGATTTAAAAGATAGCACTTTCTTTCAGTGTTTTTAAAGTTGCTCCAGTGAATAGTATGTAGATGGATGTATTTGCCTACACTGAAAAAAATAAGCAGTAAATAAAAACGTGCGAAAGTGTGTCCGTCTGTTACCTCTTCACGCTTAAACCGCTGAACCGATTTAGATGAAATTTGGTATAGAGATAGTTTGAGTTCCGAGAAAGCACATAGGATAGTTTTAAACCGAGGGGCGCAGCTAGTTATAAATAAGCAGTTGCTGAAACGCTTGTGTCAAATAATGGCTCCTACAAAAAGGCGCGACGCGCGACGCGAATCGCGCGCGACACAAAGGCACCGCTCGTTGAGCGACTTGCGGTGCCTTTGTGTCGCGCGCGATTTTATCACGTGTTACGCCTGTTTGAATGAGCCTTAATATCGAACAAATAAAGTCATCACCATCGTCATTTCAGCCGAAAGAAATCCTCTGTCAGACATAGACCTCCCACAAACACCGCCATTTCGACCCGTTCTGTGCTTCTCGCTTCTTCGGTCCAATGTATTCCTGTATTGATACCATGAAATTTTCGGGGTTTGGCTATTTAATTTAATTTGAACCTGAATATAGTTTATGAATTTATCTTAACCAACAAAATGCTGTTCATTGAATTTTGTATTTGTCAAGTACCAACTTATTAAGGTGGATGACATGGTAAGGTAATTTTACTAGTTTCCTAACAGAACAGTCATGCTCCATTTAGTATCTTAATTACAAGTTATTTGCTTAAACATGCCTCTGTGGCGGCATCAACAGCGCCATATGCGAACTACGGACCATACTGACGTCACGCAAAATCGTGCATCGCGCAAGCAGAATTTCCGAGCAACTAGCATATTATAAACGTCCCGACATCGATTGTCGGCCAGTTCCGCCCCAATCTTTGCTCGAGCCAGCCTGCGGTGCTGAGCCTGTAGTTTCAAGTTCGTCCCTAAATGATTCTGATCCAGCCTGTTCCTTGCTGACTTCATCCAGCAACGCTCTAAGCCGAGGGTCGTACCCCACAGGGGGTGGCTTTAGCGTGTAGTCGCTTAGTTTTTAAGCCCTGGTTGGAGGCCTAAATTTATTAAGGCAACCACAGGCAAGTCTGGTTAAGCGGACCACCACCTCCTAGGTTGAATTACGAGAAGCCAATCATAAAAAGAAATATGGGGTCGGGAGACCCGAGGACCCCCTCCGCCAGGAACGAAGTTCAAAATGAAAATCCAAGACGGCGGCTGCGAAATTACAAAAATATTTGCAGCCGCCATCCTGGATTTTCATTTTGACCTCACTATTGGCTTCAGCACCCTCGAAAACCACGAAAACTATCTCTCTCTGACTCTCTCTATTATAAATGTAATAAAAAGTCGCTTGGAAAGGACGTAACGCTTTTTCGTTACATGACAATTTTTCGTACCGCATGCTCCCGCTGAATTGTTTTCTGGGTACTTACTGTGTCCATGGGGAAAAGAGAACTTCGTTCCAAAAATCGTCGGCCGTCGATTAGACATAACACCCGTCTGGATGGAGGATTCTCCCTTTTACTATGGAGGATGAGTGAACTGTAAACCCAAACAAACCAAGTACTGTACACCCGAACTGTACAGTGTACAAACCAAGCAATGTAATGTAAAGTATTCAGAAATTGTCTTTTTCTAACCGGACTATCCACCGCTTTCATGTAACCCCCAGTAGAAGCCACCTAACATCCACATTTTAAATAATTCAATTCAGAACACACTGCACTCAAAAAACAAAACACTCGCGTTCCATATTAGAATACAACCAAGTACCCTCTCAGTTTCATACAAAGCGAGGGTAATCTTCAAAAAGAAAAATTTCGCGTCCGAAAATGCAAAACGACCAGCAATTTTCCCACATTCTTGCTGTGTTGTCCAAAATTGTATTTGGCAGCAAAAATGCAACGCCCGCTTGGACGAATAGTAATGCGATGCAGAACCCGGATTCCGGGATATAAATCCCGGGATCCGTCGACGGGTTTGACGTGACTTGAATGAGAGTGGTCTTGGAAGTCGTGATTAAGTTAAAATGATCTTTATGGTGTAATGACTTAGTTTTAGCCTGGAAAATGTAACCTTTTTAGTTAAAAGATGTTAAGTGGTGATTGCAGGGACGTGTTACTGTAGGTTGAGGAGCTCTGAAAATTCAAGTTAGCTTTAGAGTGAGCATTTTCTATTGACTGGATTGAAATATAAATTGATACTGTAAGAAACTGGGAGTGGCTGAATGCTGGAGTTTTATTTTCACTAAGGAATTTGTTTTTGAGCTTTATTTTCAAGCATGATGGATTGGATGAAATTGATTGGCGTTTCAAGGTTTATGAACTTCCAATAAAGGCAGAGAAATACCTTGAATAGTGATCTGTTAGAGACGTTGGAAATGCGTTGTTGAGCAGACAATTTCGAACATAATGAAGGAATGGCAATATCCTTCAAAATGATTCGGATTGAAATTTGATAGTGTGTTACACAATTAGTGTGCTGGCTTGCCACCTTTAATTAGATACGCAGTTTTTTTTTTTTCATGGTATCTGTTTTGGCTTGTCTTGTCCTGGCCTTAGTAGGCCAGGGAAAAAAACGTATTGCTAACTAGCGTTAGCAATACTTTTTTCATTTATGTTCGTGCAACTAGTCAAAATGTAGGGAACAGCTGATTCTTTTTTCGCGATTTCATGTTTGGTCCCATAATAAAAATTGTTTAGAATAATGAGTACGAAGACCTCTTAAGAGGTTGTTACTGTTTTACCAATAAACCTGTATACATAAATTTTAAAGTCCTGACTGACTGATAATCAACGCACAGCCTAAACCGCTGGTCCTAGAGACATGACATTTGGAGGGTGTATTCTTTGTGAAGGTTAGGTATCCACTAAGAAAGGGTTTTTCGAAATTCTACCCCTAAGAGGGTAAATGGGGGAGGGTGAAATTTCACGCAGACAAAGTCGTGGGCAGAAGAAGAATAAAAACGTTATAGCAGTTCAAAACATTTGGATCACTAGAATTATAAATCATAATGTGGTGTGTGGTCTGAGGGGTCCGTGGCTAAATAATAGCCGCACAGGTCGCTAGATCAGGTTAAGCTACGCTTCTGTGGATGGGTGACCATCTTTACATACCGAGACCCCTCCATGCCTCGGAAAGCACGTTAAGCCGTTGGTCCCGGCTGTCATTCGTGGATATTTGATAGTCGTTACGGGTAGTCGGAAGCTCGAAAGTCTGACAACCAGTCTTATCAACTTATCGTATTATCCAGTAACTGGGTTGTGGAGGTCAGATAGGCAGTTGCTTCATGTAAAATACTGGTATTCAGCTGCATCTGGTTAAACTGGAAACTGAACCCAACATAGTTGGAATAGGCTAGGTAGATGATGAATGTGCTTTGTCACAGCTAAAGGGGAAAAAGGACCACTAACTTCTTGAGGCGACGGTATTTCTAAATCCTTCGCCTCTGCCAGTAAGTAAAATTTTATCAATTCTTTAATTCATTCCATAAGTTACAGAAACAATGTAACTTTTGTTTCAACCACAATTATTATTCCGTCTGTTCCAATCTTTCTTAAAACTTAAAGGAAAACTTTTACCCATAAACTCAAAACTGCATAAAAATGGAAACAATACCGCGAAACTCGTGTTTTGTTATACTTTTAATAAGACGTCAAGATATTTAACAAAAGGCCTCAAACAGAAGTTAACCCGTAAATCTCTGCAGAACTGAAAGATAACACCAACTTTCATACTATGGACATTTGCATCGGCAGGGTTAGGTGTATCTGTAAGCGGTTTTAAAACATTTAGAATAATTAGTACATTACGATACGTGTAACTTATAGTATCTGTTTATTACTTATACTCTCCTTACGCTTCCTTTTCATTCATTCTCATCATATTTATGATTTTGTATCCTTTTACGATTTTCTTATCAGGTAATATTATATATTACCTGATATAATACGGTAGGCGAGATATAATACAGTATTATATCTCGCACTTTGGCTGTAATGCAAAATATTATAGAACTTGAGTGGTTTCTGTGTTAGCACTCTGCAAATCGCTCTTAAACGAATCGTCTATATGGAATTACCTGATAGGAAAATCGTAAAAGGATACAAAATCATAAACATGATGAGAATGAATGAAAAGGAAGCATAAGTACAGTATCAGTAATAAACAGATACTATATTTCAAACTTCAGTAGTCCACTATTCCACTGCGTGAAATTAGTGAAATACCGTGCAATAATGGACTTTTTCACACGTATCGTATACTATTTTACAGCTCGTGTGACCTAAACCCGCACTTAAATCACGCTTTGCTGTGTAAAATTGAACTAGTTAAGTCACAGAAAAGCGGGACTTAAGTGCGGGTTTAGGTCACAGAGTGCTTAAAGATTATTTTTACATAATCAAACATTATGAGAGCTAAATCCGAAATTACGAAGTTGTTTGCAAACGTATATTTATAAACAGCCTAAGTTATTCTGTAAGACATGTTTTAGGGGGCGAGCATTTTCTCGAACCGGTGATCGAACCCAAGACCATCAACAGTCAGGTTTGCGAAACCACTACTCTAACGAAGCAGTATTTATTATTAAACTATTGCGTTATTATTCCTCTATGAGAAAAAGTCTCGAAAATAAATAAAAGTCCGCGGTCACCATAACCACACCTCACTATTTGATACCATCACGTGTCCGGGATATAGTGTCCGCTTTACATCACAACACTAGCGTATAACTTGTGTGGAGGACGACAAGCTTTATATTTACTGGCGTTTTAACATCGATTGTGAGTTGAATTGTAAGCGTGCGGATATTGGAATTTGTTCATGATTTGTTACTACAGCAGTCTGTTGTGAGATCTAAATTTAGGAGTACATATCACACACCATAATAGAGCCTATAATGCTTCCACTGCTGGGTCACAGACCTCCTCTTTGTGAGACGGAGTGGGCCGAAATCAACCTCGCGGGCTCAGTGCAGGTCACATATCTTCGAATCTTTAGGACATGCCGGTTTCCTCACGATGTTTTGAAAGCAGTGCTGATGGAATAATTTACACAAAGTAGATCACCTGTCTGGGTTTGAACTTACGACCTACAACTCGTAAATCACTGCCGTTACCGTTAGGAGCACATAATATTATTTAAAAGCTATCACAGAAATGTAAAGGACGATGACCATAGTATCCAATTCATTGGTAACATAGTTATCATCATCATCTGCCTAGCCTTTTCCCAACTATGTTGGGGTCAGCTTTCAGTCTAACCGGATGCAGCTGAATACCAGTATTTTACATGGAGCAACTGCCTATCTGACCCACAACCCAGTTATTAGATAATACGATACCCCTTGGTAAGACTGGTTGTCAGACTTTCGGGCTTCTGTAACCCGTACGACTGTCAAAGATCCAGGACCAATGGATTAACATGCTTTCCGAGGCACTGAGAGGTCTTGATATGTAAAGATGGTCACCCATCCACGAAACCACTTCGGCAAGCGTGCTTAACCTGATTGATCAAACCGTGCGGTTGTTATTTCTTAACCTAAAGCTCCTGACAACATGCTTACCATGTTCCTTTTTAATGTAAGGGTACACCGCCGCGGGAGACGCTCCGGGCGTCGGGAGCCGCGCGACGACTCCCGGCCACCGTAGGCGCGAGCCTGCGGGCGGAGAGTAATGGGTAGCTCACTGTTCGATCAGGACCAAGCCCGTGCCGGACGTCGCTTATGTACGCGCGCCTCAAAGAGATATCAGTATCATTTGAAGGGGCTCGTCAGGGCCGAAGCCTGCCGGGTCAGCGGGATTGTCCGAAAGGGTTATCGCTGGCCCGGAACATAAAGGGCTAAGGAAGGAACACGGGTGAGTTTTAGTCAGTAAGAGTTTGACACTCCTTTCCGCTTCACCCAGAGCGGGAGGGGTCATTTGATGATTTCCCATCCAGAAAAAAAAAGGGTATACTTCAAAGACGACCTCAACCGCAAACCGCAGTCCAATCGCTTTGACCGTGACAGATAGCAGCGACACGACTGCGAATCGTTTCCTCAACATCATCATAATCATCATTACAGCCGAAAGACTACCACTGCTGGACTTAGGCCCCAAGCACCTCCACTTCGACCGGTTCTGTGCTTCTCGCATCCAACGGGTTCCTTAACATAATCAGCCTATTCTGTTCCCAGTACTTGGACACAGACCTCCCCTTTTCGAGAAGGAGTGAGCTGTAATCTACCACGCGGGCCCAGTGCGGGTTGATAGATGTCACATGTCTTTGAAGCTGACTATGATTAGGCTTCTGACTGTCTGTAATGACTGTCAAAGATCTACGAATGACAGCCGGGACTTGCGAGACATGGAAGGGTCTCGATATGTAACGAATGGTCACCCGTCAACAAACCAACCGCGGCAAGCGTAGCTAAACCTTCGACCGACCCATGTGGCCGTGGATTGTGGAAATGTGGATGTCAGATAGGCATTCGCTCCATGTAAAATGCAGGTATTCAGCTGCATCAGGTTAGACTGGAAGCCGACCTTAACATAGTTGAGAAAACGCTAGGCAGTTTTGTTAAGCCTGTTTCTGACAAGACCAACAAGAGTGAACAACTGATCCAAAAACTGACCACATTGTATAACGTCGTTACGATCGACCTAGACGATATCCATTTAGCTGCAAGCCCCAATATATTTTCATCGTATGTAAGCTTGGCGATGTTAGAGTGTGTAGAGTGTTAGCTTTGCGGGACAACACAGCACGTGCACTACAGCCAACGGCCATAGTGTAGTGATAGGATGATATTTTATGAATCTCTACAAACGTAGTGTTGGGAATTGGAATTGCGTGCCATTTTTTTGACTATCTTCTATAAAGTCACAAGTTCGCGCTTCGTTCCAGCCAGCAGTACACAGGACTGAGCGCGAAAGTGGCGGCTTACGATTTTTGAACGTAAGCTGGTGCGATTTTTGGCACGCGAAGTAGTTGCTCCTTGCATTCTATCTCTCCTCTCTTCTCCTATACATTTGGGTTTGGCAGGGGGAGAGTAGGTATTGAAGTTTCATATGGGACAGCTGATCATTTTTTCGCAATTGCAACGTTGGTTCCATTGAGGAAGTTGTTCAGTTTGATAGTCTATAATTGTTGAATGGGCCTGTTCCTGACCTCTACCACGCCTGATGGAAAGCGATGGATGAGGTCTATGATGTAACGAGTGTGCCCAGAAGATGCCTGTCCACTCTTGCTTTGAAGGCGGACATGTTGAATGTGAAAGGGAACACAGACGCCGGCAGAGAGTTCCACACATTGTCTGTGCGCATAATAAATGTAGAGGAGAAGTGTTGCGGACGAATTACCGACATATCAACTAATTTCTGGTACACGCTTAATACATACTTATGCCCAATTACAACCCTGAAATCAAACACGTTTCATTTTAAAACTACGCATGCCGTATAAAAACAAACTGCTCTATTTTCTATCCCAAAAAATTGAGTCGTACACGCACAGATTACCAAAAATATTGTTCAAACAATATCTATAACTATCGAATAGATGACATCGTGCAAGAAAACGCTCGAGAGATATCTTAAACGATCATAAACTGTCTGAAAAAATCCCTTCTGGCTAAGGAAAATGCCGTTACATCCTTTTTTACTCATACTTAACTGAAAGCCGCGAAAAAGAGGACCTTATTTTTTTGGCCATAAGAGTGGGTGGTCATTTCGTGGAGTGTTAATTCTAAGTTGGGTCTACAGGATATAATCTTAAATCGATAGTAGTTTGTTGTGTATCTTAATATAAAAAATATTCTTTTGTCAAGCGTCAACAATGGATATTCTCATTAAGTTAGGAGTGACGTTTTCTTAATAGTATTTTGAAGAGGAAAAGCAGTAAGAGTCATCATTGACATCGGTTTTTAAAACTTTTGTTTGCGACAATGGTATTATTTTTGTCGTAACCTTTATTTTTCGAAGGGTAGGTAACGCTCTGTCTTTTTGTTATTGTAAAACTATGGAAATATAAAATGTACGAGTATATCTACATAAAAATAAAATGCTGTACGTTGCGAAGCGCATCACTTGAGAACGGCTGGACCGAATAAGCAATTTTTTGTTTTAAAATGAGCGTAATAGTTCGAATTAGGTTTTTGGGACAGAAAATTTGAAAAATTTCAAGAAAAAACGCGAAAACTGAAAGTTATTATTTTTTCTATGGGATTTTTGACTTATAAGCTTTTATTATAGTCAACTTTTTTAATTTTATTAGACTACGTCTCGGATCCATTTTTTCATATTCATATTAATATTATACACGCGAAAGTATCTCTGTCTGTCTGTTACCTTGTCTGCTGGCTTAACCACTGAACCAATCACTATGGAATTTGACAGATATATAGCCTAGGGCCTGGATAAGGATATTGGCTACTTTTTAACCAGCACATTTGT
Source organism: Luperina nickerlii (assembly GCA_963855955.1). NCBI lineage: Eukaryota > Metazoa > Arthropoda > Insecta > Lepidoptera > Noctuidae > Luperina > Luperina nickerlii. The sequence continues at coordinate 15,388,582 of OY979686.1, read as the reverse complement.
ATGAACAATAGCTGAAGTGCAAAATCCACGCTGACGAATTCGCGGGCAACCGCGAGTAATGACTTCATGTTTACTGGTAATAACGGATAGTGATTTAGTTCAATCATCCAATCATTCGATTGAGTTCTAATAATGTTTACTTCCCAAGCAATCTATTATCGTCAACTAGTTTGTAAGAAGACTTTGAGGGCTTAATATTGGCTTACAGATTACTTCGTTGGATTAAGCAAATATTTTCCCCTGTTCCTTAAATCCCTACTGATATATCTCCACTGTTCCATTTACCTCTGTATCTATTGATATTCGTGGAAAAACGGGGTCTTTTGGAAATCATAACTATGATTTACTAGGTTGTACCTGCGGCTTCACCCACGTGGATGTCGGAAATTATGCCGCGGGAACGTGCTACAGGCCAAAAAAGAGGCCTCCAGGATGCCATCTATCTCCTTCCTAAATTTCATCGAAATCCGTTCAGTGGTTTAGGCGTGAAAAGGTAACATACAGAGTTACTTTTGAATTTATAATATTAAAGTACTAGCAGCATCCCGTGGTTTCACTTGCATTAGGTTCGATTTTGTGGGAATTTCGGAATAAAAACTTTCCTATGTCATTTCCGGAACTCAAACAATCTCTATATTAAATTTCATCTAAATCGGTTTAGCGGTTTAAGTGCGAAGAGGTAACAGACAGACAGACACCCTTTCGCATTTATAATATTATGGGTAATATTTATTAACGATTATAATATTTCGTATTTATAATATTATGGTATAGATAGTATCATAGATATCCGCCCGTGGATAGTATAGACAGTATGGATGTTTTTATTAATAAACTCATAATAGCACATGAAAGCAGTGAGTTAGGAACTTGTAAGAAGGCCCTGAAGGCTCAGTAATAACTTGCTGATTGATAAGCTTATATCCTGTTGAATTTATCTCAGTATTGAAATTCTTGTAAATTAGGAAGCGCTAGAGACTCTGTTACTAGGGTGACTTAAAAGGGAATCCGTTAGTAATCAAAATAATGATTTCAAGATGGCTGAAGCTCACAAGACTTAAGGGCCTGTGCACACCACGTTTTTTAAACGCGCCGTTGACGCGCGTTTTAGAAACGTGCGTCGACGGCGTGCTTTTATTCTACAGAAGGTCTACAGGCTGCGTCTGACTCGCGTGCGTATCGCGTCTGTATTGCAACAAACGCGTGTCAACGGCGCGTTTAAAAAAGTGGTGTGCATAGGCCCTTAGGTTTAAGTGGGTAAACATTGGAGCAAATGACAACTTCTATGAATTTTGGTCCGTCCTTTTAACGCATCGATAGGCAGTGCTAATAGACATTATAGTAAAAATATTGGATGAATTACAAATTAATTAAATTTCCATAAAAAACACACACATATATATATATATATATATATTCTATGCACAACAGACTTAACATAATAATATGGACATGGTCCGGTAGGGGCCCGTGGCTAATAATAGCCGCACAGGTCGATCGATCAGGTTAAGCTACGCTTGCCGCGGCTGGACTGTGGATGGGTGACCATCTTTACATACCAAGACCCCTCCGTGCCTCGGAAAGCAAGTTGCCTTTGAAAGACACACTTCCTCCAACCAAACTCGCCTTGCAATCTAGGTAACCATTAAATTATGAAGTCAAAGTTTCATATTTATTCCGATTCTTCGAAGGCGATCGATCGAATATAAGTAGTGTTAATAATGGGAAATGGTGCAGCGTGCATCAGGTCAACGATTTCTTGGAACTGTAGCGGTATATGTGTCAGTGGGGTTATGTGATACGTCGGTAATTGAAGAAGGTTGAATGTTAATTGATTTGATTATTTGGTTTATCAGTGGATTCGCACGAATTTACTCGCCCGAAATGTGCGAATCGTCATTTTCAAATAATAATGATATTTTTCTATAGGCGTATTTGTGGGCGAGTCGACACCTCCAGAAATATATATTAACACATTTTGAATTTTATGCAATGAAATTAAGAAAAAAGTACACATTTTATACCATTGGACTCTTATAACTTCTGTGCGCTAGTGTCCTGTTTTCTTATTTGTGTAGTGTGTATAGATACTATAAACTTTCTACACAATCGCCATTTTCATCATGCATCGCCCAAAGTTTCCCAAACTCGAAGTCTGCCTGAAACAATGACAGAACTCAAGTCTGTTTAACTTAAACTTAGTCTGTACCTAAAGATTGCGCACAAACTTACGAGACAATGAGGAATATGACGAAGTAAATTTAAATAACTTGATGTTTGTGCCCAGACTTTCCTTGTGTTTAAACTTCTTGGTTTACTTTTGTCGGAGTTCGGAATTTCCTTTTCGAGGGCTTAATTATGTTGATAGGATAAAATAATAAGCGTGGGTTTTAAATAATATTCCCGAGTGATTTATAAGGAACAAAGTGGCTGCTGGGAATATAAGGCCCCAACACACGGGGCTCCTAATTCCGTCCGTGCTTGGGCAGACTGCAAACACGGGCGCGGGCGGGCGCGGCGCGGCGTACTCAGAACTTCATTTGAGCGTATTGTGTTTGCCGGGTCAGCGGGACTGTCGGAAAGGGTTACCGCTGGCCCGGAACACAAAGGGCTAAGGAAGGAACACGGGTGGGTTTTAGTCAGTAAGAGTCTGACACTCCCCTCCGCTCCATACAGAGCGGGAGGGCTCTTTTGATGATTTCCCATCCTGAGAAAAAAAAAGCGTTTTGTGTTCCATACTCAAATCACCAATGAGTAGCCAGAATGTAACAGCACTAATTTTTCAATGGTGATCGCACAATTCTTGTGTGTCTTATCATTATATTGACTGGGGAGACAAATACATTACCTTATTTCAAACATATTAAATCACTAGCGGTGCTCCGCGGTTTCACCCGCTTAAGTTTTGATACCATAGGAATATCGGGATGAAAAGTATATGTGCCAATTTTCATCCGAATCTGTTCAACGGTTTACGTGTAATTGAGTAAAGGCTCCTACAAACAGGCGCGAATCGCGATATAATTGCGCGTGTTAGCGGAATAAAGTATAATCTATCTTTAAGTATATATATATTACCCCAATAGTTATTTAATATGTGTAATACCTATGAATATGGTATTTAGGGAAAGGATTCTATAAATAAAGCACAGAAAGACAAGACCAACATTTATTCAATTAAGGCTTGTCAGTAAATAATCAGAAAGCTATTCGTCCGTTCCAAATCTAGGTCCTCGTGGAGAAGAAGGACAAGAAAGTCCACGGAAACAGTATTAAAGTATTCTATCAACAGATTTATTATATTGCCATAACTTACGTGACATGGTCGATCTATTCCACATAATAACGTCACTAGTACTAATAGAGGCCGGAGCTCCGTTCTGGTCCACGTCTCGAACAAGAATCGTCCCTGCCACTCGGAGCTCCCCCTTTTATAGTCGTGAATAAATAACTTTGACTTTTCCATCTACCGTCATTTAAAATATCAACGACATTGAAGGTGGATATCCGTTGGGAATACTTATGATAATAATAACAATACAATAATAGTGACGTTACAATGTGGAATAGATAGACCAGATGTCACGTAAGTTAATTGATATTGTTATATAGATTATTGCTGATAACTATGATGTTCTGTATATGTTATAATATGGCCAATATTGCTAATATTTGATATGTGTGGCAATATAAGGAATTGTTGGTAGAATACTTTAATACTGTTTCCGTGGAGTTTCTTGTCCTTCTTCTCCACGAGGACCTAGATTTGGAACGGACGACTAGCTTTCTGATTATTTACTGACAAGCCTTAATTGAATAAATGTTTGGTCTTGTCATTCTGTGCTTTATTTATAAAATCCATTCCCTACATACCATATTCATAGGTATTACACATATTAAATAACTATTGGGGTAATACATAATATATACTTAAAGATAGATTATACTTTATTCCGCTAACACGCGCGACACAAAGGCGCCGTTCGTTGCGCGACTTGCGGTGCCTTTGTGTCGCGCGCGATTTTATCGCGTGTCGCACCTGTTTGAAGGAGCCTCAAATGGCTTCGAACCCAAGTCTGCCGGAGCAAAGACAATCTTCGCAAATGGGGGTTCAAAGACGGGTCAGGGGACCTAAAAAGGTCACTTTGGCAGAATCATAAAAGGATAACATTATGAATTATAATATGGCAAAGAAAGTCCGTGTTTTTCTTTTTTCGCTGCACTACGTAGGTATAATCAAAGAGATTGGGATTGGATTTGTATTGGATTGATGGGTATTTCAGTACAGACAAAAAAAAATTACTGAAACATCCTTCACCAATGGGATTTGATACGATTAACTTAACAGTTAACTGTCAATTATGATTCATAATGTTATCCTTTTATGATTCTGCCAAAGTGGCGTTTTTAGGCCCCCTGATCTCAAGTACGTATGCGGCACCTCCCGACATACAATGGCCCACCTTCCATCCTGTGACGCATGCACTGTCATCTGTGCACTTGATGATCTTGTCTTATGACTGTGTCAGTGAGCGGAGTTCGCGCACCTGAATTTTGGGCCAAAATGTTCAAACTTTTTGCCATCGATATGCTAAGAAGAAGAAGGTAGTTGAACTATAACCTAGCAGTCTAGATAATAATTACACAACTGCCAAAAAACCAGGAGTAACCGACATAGCTTGCAGAGTATGCAAACTGAAGTGGCAGTGGGCTGGCCATGTCTGTCGAAGGACTGATCGCCGGTGAAGCAGACGGGTCCTAGATTAAAGACTGCGTATCGGCAAGCGTAGTGTGAGACGCACATCAGCTAGATGGACCCAAGACCTTAAGAAGATGGCTGGTACAGACATTAAGCTACTACAATCTGTCAAATTTATTAAATATATTTTCAACTTTATCGCTAAAGCATAAGATTCAAAGTTGATTGGGAAAATTTGACAGTTTCGGATAGCTTGATGTGCTGGCGTCTGTACATGCTGGATGCGGAAGGTGGAGGACAGAGTGCTGTGGCGCAGGCTAGGAGAGGCCTGTGTCCATTTTTACATGACGTATTTTAGTGTTTTGGGCAGTCGTGTTTTATCGTTTTTTTGTGTATTTTTTATGAAGAGAAGTATCATCTTACGGATTGATCATTTCATTGGTCTCACATTGAACCTCAATGGTCTGGTAGTGTTGCAAATGCGACTGCGTAGAGCTTGTCTTGGATTCGATCTACGGTACAGGTCTCTGCAGGTTGATCTTCGGAAGGAAACGGTTATAATATATGTTGTTCAACACATTTGCTCGAAAAATGGTGCGATATTTTTAACTTTCGAACAATGTATACAGGCTTTGTAAATGTACAAAGCCTGTATACATTGTTCGAAAGTTAAAAATTACGCACCATACAACGGAACGTGCGGTAAAATAGGTACTCTCACCTAAGTACCTATTTTTTAATACAGTTGCTCAAAAAGTGGCGTATTGCAGGGACGTATAGCGTTCGGGATGTGGGCTATTACATACTCGTGCTTTTTTTTTACCTTTCCCGAACTCGTGCGTTCTCTTTCCCAACTGTCAAAATAATGTCTATTAAAAAGAAAAACCAACCATGAAGTTTTTACTAAAAAATTTCATAGAAGTTTTTATGATTCATGCAAATACGTATATTTCTAAAAAGAAGCTACTAATTTGTTTCAATATCAGATTTAATGATTTGATTGAATGAGTTAGGTTAGGTTTCATTTCATTTCATCTCATTAAATTTCATTTTCATTTCATATCAATAAAAAAATTCTACTGAAGACTTGGCTGTATGGGCATAGTTCCCTTTGCCTACCAGAATGGGTGAAGAAAAAAAAATCTCTGCTTATATTCTACGGTTGGCGCCATTGGTTAGTTGAGTTTATTGTGTTTTTATTATTTTATTAAATTGCTTCATTTTTTCGCAACTGTATTAAAAATAGTCGTTCAGTACACGTGCGAAACCGTCATTGCAACTTGTTCCGACTGTCAACCCTCGCCTTCGGCTGCGCCTCGGCTCGGGTAGACATTTGTCGGAACTCTTTGCAATGACAACCTTTCCGCACTTGTAATGAAATATACTATTACGGCATATCCCGTTGTATAGCACCGTGCGTTTTCTTTACGGTTTTTTTTTTTAATTTGCATAAAAAAAATATAAGAATTCCACCAAAGAGTTTTACATTATGAGAATAAACAACCTGACTGATCGAACCTCCTTGGAAGCGCTTTTGCTCAATACGTTGTCTCACTTTAATACTAAAGAGTAAATGAGACGAAAGATGTAGTTCTAATTTTCACCACGTGCATGTGGCGCCATTTGCAAATTCACGCCATTTTCATATTAGAAACTTCAAAAATTGTTGCGACATCCCACTGTTAAATAAAGTTTGTTTAATTACATACTGTACTATTTTCTCGCAAATATGTTGAAAAACATTGTATGACAAACGTGCAGAAATTGGTATTTACAAACTCGTGACTATGGTAAGCCCTCGACTTCGTCTCGGGCTTACATTCGTCTACTCGTTTGTAAAAACCAACTTACCGCACTAGTATCATAGATAACTATTACATAATCTATGCTAATATTTCAAATAATAATAATATGTACATTTACATAAAAAAATAAGCAAAATAATCATAGGTATATCAGTTTTTTAATCATTTTTAGGTCATCTTTCTCCCTTATTACTCTACTTAACATTTTAAACCGTAAAATCAACAAGGCTTATTTATCAGTATAATATTCATTCTTCACGACATTAAAACATAACCCTCATCATCTTCGACAGTTATAAGATCAAATCAAACTTCAGAATTTTGTAACAAAACCCATGGGTAATAATAACATACAAAAGTTCACTCCATATCACGAGGAGTTCATAAAATATCAACTGACGTTTATAAGGTTCAAAATATGGGCCAGGTAAGTCCTTTTTAAGTAGCGGGCGCCTTTAATGCTACTTACTAACTGTTACTGAAGTTATTGGTAAAAGTTATGTGCCAGAGAACTATGTACGTAATGGGTTTTCTTTGTATATCTTTTTAATTCTACTCGGCAAACTTCATACCGCTTCAGAATCAATAAAGAATAGAATAGAATACCAAAAAATGAAATGAAAAAAAAAAATTAAAAAAAAAACGAAATGATGAAAAAATGAAAAAAAAATGATGATGATGATGTGTTAAATTATTCATCAAAAAAGCCGCTCCATTAAAAATGTATGAGAAACAAAAATGTTCATTACAATTTTTATCGCGAATTTTTCCAATGTTTTAATGGTTATTGTATTCGGGGCGGAGACAAATCCAACAAACCAAAGATTATAAAAATCGGTCCCGTGGTTCTTGAGTTATAAATGGTGTAACTAATCCGAATTTCTTCTATATAAATATACAGATAGATTTGGGTGGTTTTACCTAAATGAGTTGAGAATAAAAATAACATGTGACTTGGTATTTTGTGTTAATAACCTTGGTGAGATTTTCTCATCATCATCGTCATTGCAGTCCAGAATCTTCGACTGCTGCATTTAAGGCTCCTTTTTTCTGCCATACTTCCCGGTGCGTCCTTCATCCAAGAGTTTCCCTTGACGATGAGAGAGATGAGATTTATTCAAGACTAGCTTCTGCCCGCGACTTCTTCCGCGTGAAAATTCACCCTCCCCCCATTCACCCTCTTAATTTCGAAAAACCCTTTCTAAGTGGATACCTACTCTTCACAAAGAACACACCCCCCAAATTTCATGTCTCTAGGACCAGCGGTTTAGGCTGTGCGTTCATATATCAGTCAGTCAGGACTTTGCATTTTATATATAGATTATTACATAGTTATCATAACTTCACGCCTGTGATCCCCACAGCGTTAGGCAGAGATATATCTTTTATAGTAAACCCCCTTTTTATGTTGAGGTCACATATAATAGAAGGCGAGCCTATTGGACATAAGCCGGGCATCATAACAAACACCGCGCTGCTACTTATAAAATAAAATCATAATTTATGATAGGGTTTTGTGCCCGTCGCCCGAACCTACTTGGGAAATTATTTGTCCTACCTCTGGATTGAGCCTAGGACCCCATAATCATCACCCTAGAATAGAATAGAATACTCTTTTTCTTTCTCTTTCTCTTTTTCTTTCTCTTTCTCTTTTTCTCTTTTTCTTTCTCTTTCTCTCTTTTTCTCTTTCTTTCTTTCTCACCCTACTTTATTAATACACTATCAATCTCATTCTGAATCATTTTGAAGGATATTGCTAATCCATTGCTTCATATGTTCGACAATTTTGTCTGTTCAACAACGTAAATAACGCTATGATGGTTCTCGAACTGTCAAAATGAACGCCGTTGCTATTGATAATGTGTTAGGCAAATACCTCGCAGATGTCGTGCTTTGGACCATTTTACTAACGAGGAATGTCTCATAGCATCAGACTGAGCTCCATCTTACTTCCCTTTACCAAATTACGTCCAAATATCTGTTTGATTTAATTTGAGTGGAAGCATCATCAGCCTTCAATAATCCACCTCTGAACCATAGCCTCTCCAATCGCCAATTTACTTGGCTTTATTAAATTACGTTCAAATTCTGTTTCATTTGATTGGAAGCAATTATGTTCTACCAACAGATTAGGAAGCCAGATTGGTGATTGCTCTAATTATGGTTCAGATTCAGATTCAGATTCTTTATTTGTTAACATAGGTGGTTACAAACAGGTGTTACATTTTCATATGCGCTCTATGTTTTGTCATTTGGCGTACAAATATGATCATCAATTTTACATTTAATTATTAATTATCTACGTGCAACAAATACTATTATCAATCAAAATTACAAAAAAAAACAAGAATGCTAAAGTATAAGCGATGCATAAATATTTTCAAATTGTCAACAATAAAATTTAAGAAATAACAAAAAATAAATGGTCAAGATGTACCAACTGTTACGCTGTCCTGATTGGTCAATAGGTTACTATCTAAAGGGCTTTTAAATTCTGTTAACGTTTTTATTTTTGCTTGAGTAGTTTTTATTAGCTGACTTAGGACAAATAATTTATTTTTATGTTTTGTGATTCATATGATATGTAATGAATACTCATCCATGAACGAGCTGACCGCAGCAAGAGTAGCTCAACATCGAAAAAAAAAACAACTGTTTTATAGAAAAGTACTATACCTACGCGGTCAAAATGTATGAAAAAGCAATTTTTTTTAATTACCGAGGAAAATTTCTCATCAGTCAGTACATGATTCTGAATCGTTGAAATTTTATTGAACGCATTGTAACAGGTTGCGCATCAATGTCCCTACCACTTCATATATCAGATTGAAAATTACCTAATCTGTAATTTCATCATCATCATCATCATTTCAGCTGAAAGACGTCCACTGCTGGACATAGGCCTCCCCCAAGCCCCTCCACTTCGACCGGTTCTGTGCTTCTCGCATCCATCGGTTTCCTGCGGCCCTTACAAGGTCATCGGACCACCTTGTGGGAGGCCTTCCAACGCTATGTCTTCCGGAACGCGGTCGCCACTCCAGATCCTTTCGGCCCCATCGGCCTCTGTTCTGCGAGCAATGTGCCCTGCCCACTGCCTCTTAAGATTGGCAATTCTTTGGGCTATGTCGGTTGTCTTGGTATCTGTAATATGAAAATATTATTATTGGAAAAATAACTTTAATTCCTACACAATAAAGTTTTTATTTTAATTGTTCAAACTATTGTATGCCTAACATGGTGGAGCAGTGCAATCGCACACCAAAATAACTCAATAACAACTTTGTAACCACTGTCTCACAATAAAGAAATTCGACTTTAACTTTGAAACTTCAGTTTACGCTACAACTTCAATCATTTTTATAACTTTTTTAATAGTCTCTGAAATCAACTTAATTTTCATTGAAATAAAGTTGTTTAACATACACACAATGATATACATATAAAATAATAGGGCTTAGGGCGAAGATTAAGGGCCTGTGCGCACCACGTTTTTAGACACGCCGTCGACGCGCGTTTATAGCGATGCAGACGCGATACGCACGCGAGTCAGACGCAGCCTGTAGACCTTCTGTTGGATAACGCACCGTCGACGCACGTTTCTAAAACGCGCGTCAACAGCGCGTTTAAAAAACGTGGTGTGCACAGGCCCTAAGACTCGTAAAATATCACCATATCACTTTGGTGCGCAGTTGACGGACGTCACACGACACTTGTCAAAAAAAAGGTACGCGTCGAATATTTTTAAAGGAAGCTTCTAGAATGTTCTAGAAGCTTCGACAGAACGAGAGGCGTTTCTACCAGAAGCGCGTCGATTGTGGCGGGAGTGGTTAGAAATAGGTTCGCGTTATAGTTGATTAGAGTAGGGGCGTACCAGCAGCACTGCGCACTTTTACTTTACTATTTTTGCTTTTACGTAAGAATTTAAGCCTATACAATACAAATTATGGCAATTCAGTCCCATCTGGTTTAAACGAAGGTCAACTACGCCATAGCCGGGAAAAGGGAAGGTAGATAAAGAGGATTACTACCTCCAATTTCCTTTCACAAAAACACTCATACAATAAAACTATCACATAAAAGTGAATGGCTCCCTTTAACATGAGGCCTTTCCAGATGCATAGAGTAGGTAGTAAAAGGGGTGTAGATGTGAAACTCATGTGTTTACCTTTGTAGATACAGACGCCAGCACATCAAGTTACCCGAAACTGTAAAATTTTCCCAATCAACTTTGAACCTTATGCTTCAGCATTAAAGTTGAAAATCTATTAAAGAAATTTGACAGATTGTAGTAGCTTGATGTGCTGGCGTCTGTACAGTTATGAGCAGGTCGGCAATAATATCAGAGGGACAATTCTCGTAATTTCAAGAACGTTCACATTCTAATCTCAGTCTCAACCTGTCAAAAATACCTTTAATTTTCTACAATTTTGACGAGTTATGCGAACATAAATGTAGGGAACAACTGATTTTGTTTCCGCGATTTCAGGTTTGGTCCCATAGTAAAAGTTGTTAATAATGATGAGTACAATCTCCCATTTCGAATTGTCGCATGTTTTCAATTTCACCATGTATATGTCGTAGGTTTTTCATAAAATTAGGTTTTTATCAAAAACCTAGGCTATTGATCAAGAACCGGAAGAAGACAAAATTATTACTTTATGTTATCATAAACCTGCGAAAATCCAGTTTTTTTTATCAAAAACCTAGACTGTATTAGTTTTATGATAAAAACAATGTTGGTTGCTATTTCTTTAAATAAATAAAACAATTAAGAAACAATAAACAATGATTTATTTGTTATGAAATTACATACCTACATTTAAAAAATAATATGTGTGATGTGTGTGTGAAACGGCGAAAAACGAAACGGTTAAAAACGTGATTTTGTCTATTTTTGTGCTTTTGAACCAGAAGAAGACGGTCGACGTCAGGGGCACCCCGAGGTTCGGTTTGGTTAGGTTCCTTTAAACCCTGAAGACAGAAATAGGAGCCCCGCGCAGCGGGGCTCCGTCGACCTGACGTCGTTAGAAATAATACTGCGCGCTCGTTTTATCATAAAGCCAAACTAGTTCAGGTTTTTGATCAAAAATCTGGATTGTTAGAGGTTTATGATGAAATTGAGTTTAAAATGTGTCATCTTCCGGTTTTTCATCAAAAACCTAGGTTTTTGATCAAAAACCTAATTTTATGAAAAACCTACGACATCATTTACATTGGTTGCAGGTATACTCAAGGGGCAGCATAAATAATTATGTGACATCGAACAAACACAAAAACTATCTGACGAGACAAGCGACGCCAAAATATAGGATAGGTACAGCATCGGCTTCAAAAAGATGTGTTACCTCTTAGAATGCAGTAATATCAGACATGTCTTGCGCTAACATAGTGTCGTGATTTCTTTGATTTATTTTTATAATATGAATTATTTTAATACTGAATTATAACACCGACTGTGGCAACACACGTCAATCATATTTTAAAAAACTAGATGAGGTCGGCGGTATTTTAATTTATATTATTAATAACGGTTATAATATTAACGTTATTATTGGATGGGGCAAAAGTAATTTTAAATGGTACGAGTAAAATATAGAACAGAGCCAGTCGTTGGATTGTGAAAGATTAAAGTTATGTGATTAAAAAATATTTGCAAGAAAAAGGTGTTTTCTTTATAATAGGTACAGAAACGACGCTCTATAAAGCCGTACTTTTACTATAATGACTGCAGTTGCCCATTCCAAAACATGGCTGTATATTGTTGAAAAAAGGTAGCTCAGGCAGTTGTGTTTTGAATTCGAACACAAGCATAGAGTAGCACTATACTTTTTCAATTTATTTCATCGCCACTGTTTTAATAATAGAAAGATTTATAAGGAGACACAGGATAAAATCTGAGGGAAGGGGTGTCTTTTAAATAAAAATTCGAAGACACTTGTCACACTCAACCAATCCGCACTGGGTCCACAGGGCCCACTCCCTCAAGTGGAAATAACATCAAAACCGATTTGAATATGGAATACCGAAAGCGTTTGTTCAAAGAGTTGCCCTTCTGAGATTCTTATTCTATGCCAAATGCCTTTCGAAGAAATTAACTTCACTAGTCATTATTAAGATAGGTATCTCGTTTACCGAGAGAAAATTAGTTTCCATATATCTTATAATAGTTAGTAGAGCATTAGTTACGTAATAACTTATTATGCAGGTAGTTATTATGTATTAGAAGAGATTGCTTTCAGTGTTTGCTTTTATTATAGATAGAATGGGAGGTTAGTTTTGTTGATTTGTATAGAGCGACAGTACCTTATGCATTTGAGGTTTTAGTGAATATTATAACAAGTAATAGATGCAGGAGTAGTAGAAAGATGCAGTAGTAGGGCTAAGTAGAACCTCCGAAAGAGTGGGTCTTAAAATGAACATGGACAAAACGAAGGTCATGTCAAATGCCCATGTAACACCCACTCTCATGAAGGTCGGATACGCTACACTCGAAGGTGTGGACGAATATGTTTATCTCAAACAAACTGTCCAGTAGGTAGATCCAACTTCAAGAAAGAGGTTAATCGTCGAATCCGACTCCGCTGGGCAGCGTTCGGGAAGCTACACAATATCTTCTCGTCCCACATACCGCAGTGTCTCAAGACGGAAAGTCTTTGACTAGTGCTTGTTGCCAGTGATGACCTATGGCACTGAAACGTGGTCGCTTACAATGGGCGTTATTAGAAGGCTAAAAGTCACCCAAAGAGCAATGGAGAGGGATAGATGCTTGGAGTTTCCCTGCGTAATCGAATCAGAAATGAAGAGATCCGCAGGAGAACCAAGATAACCGACATTGCCCGATTGGCTAACTTTTAGTGACAGTGGACAGGGCACATTGCTCGCAGAACAGATAGCCAATGGGGTCGAAAGGTTCTGGAGTTGGAAGGCCTCCACAAGGTGGACCGATGGATGTCCTGGTGAAGGCCGCAGGAACCAACTGGAAGCGAGAAGTACAGAACCAGTCGGAGTGTTGGGGCTTTTGGCAGGCTTATGTCCAGCAGTGGACGTTTTTTGGCTGAAATGATGATGAATTTATATATTGTTGTTAGATAAAGGTACGCTTCTTGCAATCATTTGTTGATTACGTGATTTCTTCCTGTGATGTTGCCTATGAAAAATCCCGTTTGGCACACGATTTGAAGTTTGCCTATTTTTCAACATAATATAAATGATGTTCTCGGGCAGTCAGTCTCGCTACCAGCCCTGTTGATTGGCTTATCTTTTCAGTACCTACAGCTTGAGATTTTTCATTTTGGGTGAAGTGACCAGATTTGACAAAATCTGATCAACTCTACCAAAATCACACGAGTACCTACTACGTCAGGATTTTTTTATTAACTTTTAAGGCTATATCGCCTAAAGTGCCCTTAGTGCTACTGCGCTGTCAATGTCAAATTGTTACCATAGACATGCTGTTGAATTGTACTTATACCTCCTTACTAATAATCTTTGTATAGCGTCTGTATAGTTACACAACGGTTTGTCTTCTTCTTTCGAAAGTCAAATTACTGAAGAATGAAAAAATAAATCGACGTGTAACTATTCATCTGATATAATACGTTTATTAGTGAGGGGGTTAAACTCTACACCCAATATTAACATAGTTTTACATTAAATTAAATTATTTATTAATCAACTGGTATTACATAGAGGTTTTTACTTTTAACTTTTTTTTTCTCTTTCGCACGTTATTTCTTAACACATCTGACATTGGCAAAATTTTCGACGTCGGCACCATTGTCATAGATAAAAATGGAATAAAATAGAACATTGATAGACTTTATATTCCAAATGCGTTCACCCAGTGTTCACTCCCGATATTAATAATTAGAAGTACAGCAGCTGTAGAATGGAGCGCAGTATTCAAGGAATAAAATTGACAAACCATATTCGCAACACCACACTGTGATCCAAAACACAGATTACTGAAGTTGCTCGAAAAGCCACTAAGCTGAAGAGACACTGGGCTGGCCACGTCTGCCGTATGCCGCTCAATGAGCTGTGCACCAAAATAACCACTACGTGAAGCTCTGACACAGCTAGAAGAAGTCGCAGCAGACCTCGTAGAAGATGGCAGGACGAGCTGGAGAAAACAAAAACCCATTGGACAACTTTAGCCCTGGCATGGAAGACCTGGAAGTCATGGGGAGAGACCCAGCAGTGGGATAATGCAGACTGACAGTGACAGTGACAGTAACAGTAACAGTAGCTGTGTAAAAGGCGATTCGTTAGAAGCCTATTCCTTCTAGAGTTGAAGATTCCCAGGTTATAGCTATGGGGAAACATAGTACTAGAAAGTTTTTAATACTATTTACTAAACTCTATGTGCTCTATGATGTAGTAACTCTGTACTATGTAGCAACAAAATAAAAACAATTGACAACAACAAACCAAATAAACCATTTACTAGGAAAACACTACAACGCCAACAAATATATCACCAGCTAACAAACACAAACTCCAAAAAAAGATTCAATGTGCTCGTTTCGTTACTATTTAAATACGACATGGCGAAATAAACACTAGCTTTTTATATTTACTCGCAATGATCCGCACGGTTGTATACAGTTTACAGTGCAATGAATGGGTAGTGTGTGGGATATTGTTGTGATTGTAATAGGTATGATAATAGATATGAAGAATCACGTTCGTGGAAATAGGGAAATAAGAAAGGAAAAGAAAAACTCAGAAAAAATTGTACGATGGTTGCTATTCAAACGTCAAGTTACAAGCATATTAAATTTCGAATATCTTTTTATCGACATTACAAATGACATAAAACCTAACAAAAAGTATCTTCCAAATAGATTTTACAACATCCGCCCTTAATGGAAATAAAAAGATAAAGTAGTAATGCTAAACACAATAGAAAATAATAAAACATTACTACCAGACTAAACACAAATACAAAATATAAACCGACGAAAAATAAATAAATAGAAGATTATTCTACTTGTTTATCACTAAACCCATATTAACAACGCACCTAAGATGAGCTATGCGCCTTAAGGGCTTGGTTAAAACATCGGCTGTCATTTTATCCGTAGGTATAAACTTTATATTTATAACACCCTCAGTTACCTTTTCACGAATAAAATGATATCTCGTATCAATGTGTTTGGTTCTATTGTGGTGGATTGGATTTAGCACAAGTTTCTGTGCACTTTGACTGTCGTTGTATAGCAACACCCTATCAGAAAAACCAGTAATGTCACACACTAACCGTCTGAGAAAAATAGCCTCCTTTGCAGAACTGGTTAAGGACATATACTCAGCTTCTGTAGACGATAAGGCTACCGTCGGCTGCTTCTTACACTCCCAGCTAATAGGTCCGCCCGCTAGCGTGAAGTAGAAACCAGTGTACGACCGACGGTCATGTACACAGTTCGCCCAGTCAGCGTCCGTGAATCCACACAAACGTCTACCGACTTTCCTGTAAGTAATACAGTAATCCATAGTACCCTTCAAATACTGTAACACTCTTTTAGCGGCCAACCAATGCCTCTTATCGTAACAGTTATTAAACTGACTTAAATAGCTTGTGGCACAAGCTATATCGGGTCTCGTATTCACAGCTAGGTACATGAGACATCCTATCAAGTTTTGGTAAGGATATTCACCAAGAGATGATGGATTACCTTTCTCCAACTTGTTATTCTCCAAAGGTGTAGACATCTCCTTACAATCTCTCATATTAAACCGCTCCAACACTGCCTTAATAAAGGTCTTCTGACTGACCATGATTTTATCGTCAACACGGTTAATATTTATGCCTAAACAATATGATAATGCACCTAAATCTTTTAGCGAGAAAAATTTTTCTAAGTCATTTTTGACAGCGTCAAACAAACATTTTTCTTTGTAAAAGACAATTAGATCGTCAACATAGACTGCAAGTATTATGATTTCATTACCAAACTTTTTCAAGTAAACACATGATTCCGCAGATGTTCGTGCAAAGCCAATTTTCGATAGAACTTGATGCAATTTGATATTCCAGGCTCGAGCTGCCTGCTTCAAACCATAAATTGATTTTCTGAGCAAACAGACTTTACCTTCTGCCCCGCGCTCAGCAAATCCCTCAGGCTGTTGCATGTACACCTCCTCCTCTAAGTCCCCATTGAGGAATGCGGTATCCACATCCATGTGTTGGATCTTTAAATCCATTTCTGCCGCCAACGCTATAAGCGTACATAGAGATGAATTTCGAACTACAGGGGCAAAAGTCTCGTTATAGTCAGTCCCCCAAACTTGACTAAAACCTTTCGCAACTAGTCGCGCCTTATGCTTAACTATTGCACCGTTCGCGTCCCTCTTTACCTTGAATACCCATTTACATGGTATAACCTTTTTATTTGGTTTATCCACTAATGTCCAAGTCTGCTTTTTCAATAAGGCATTGTACTCATCCTTCATTGCGGAAATCCAGTTATCTTTATCATCGCTATTAATAGCTTCACGATAACTTTTCGGATCATCACACAACAAATCAACACCGTGAGTGCCATATGAATAATAATCTGGAGGTTTACGTACTCTATTAGGATATCTTCTCTCAGGACATACATCGTTGGGTTCATCTGAAGGAACCAAGGACAGATCACGTTGTTCACCTGAATGTAGAGACTCTGTGTCGCCAACCCCACCAGCTTCATCAGTCGCGTCCACAAAATCGTCAATTTGCTCTACCTCCATGTCCACACTTTCTGAAGTAGGTGAAGAAATAGAAGCAGATGAGATAGAAATCTCCTGTGGCGATGTGGTATCTGAAGAAGTTTGTGAAAAAAGATTAATGACATTAGGGCTCACAACAACTTCAGGCTGAACAGATTTATCCTTCAATCCTGAAAAATTATTTTCAAAGAACGTAATATCCCGTGACTTAATCAACCTCCGAGGGTTTTCCGCGCTACGGAAATAATAACTCCTTGGATCGTCTGAATATCCAACAAAGATATGTTCAGAAGTTTTCATGTCAAGCTTAGTTCTCTGACATGAAGGCACGTGAACTAAAGCTCGGCAACCAAACACCTTTAAATGAGACAGGTCGGGTTTACTACCACACCACATTTCATATGGCGTCTTACCATCAAGTGCACGATGAGGTGACCTATTCTTTAAATAAACACTAGTCTCAACAGCATCCTGCCAAAAAGCTTTCGACAGAGAGCTATGTGCTAGCAAGGAACGGGCCTTCTCCACAATACTACGATTGCAACGTTCACTTACCCCATTTTGTTGAGGGCTGTATGGTACAGAGGTTTCATGTCGAATCCCTTGAGCCTGCAAATAATCTGTCAGCTCCTTGTTGACATACTCAGTACCATTGTCTGACCGAAGGGTTTGAATCTTACTGCCAGTCTGTCTCTCAACAAGTGCTTGGAAAGCACAAAAATACTTCTGAACTTCTGTCTTAGATGACATACAATAAAGGGATATAAAACGTGTATAATCATCTACAAAAATAATAAAGTATTTATTACCTTTAAAAGATTCAGTGGTCAGGGGACCACAAACGTCCGTATGGACCAATTCTAATGGTGACGAAGCCTTCTTATACTTTATCCCTTTGAAAGGCTTCCGGGCCTGCTTACCTTCTACACAAGGTACGCATGGTTCTTTGTCAACCTCAGTATACTCAACACCAACAGCTAGACCTTTTTTGAGTAGATCCATACCAATACGGCAGAGATGTCCTAGACGCTTATGCCAAAGCTGAAACTGGGACAAATTAGTGTGAACATTATAAGCTGAAACACCTTGCGGTTTTACTGTACAATCTAAAGTGTACAATCCACCACAAATAGAACCATGTAAAACAGGATCATTTATAAAAGAAACATCATTAGAATAATAAAAATTACAGCCATTCGTATCAAAAACAATCGAGAAACCTTTCTCTACTGCCTTTTTGACTGAGAGTAAATTACAATCTAGGCCAGGAACATGTACAACATTTTTAATCTTCTTGAAATCGGTTTTTGTGTCAATAGCAACATCTCCTAAACCCACAGCCGGCAAACTTTTACCATTTGCTACAGTTATCTTCCCATCACAGGGTCGGTAACTATTAAACCATTCAGCATGTGGAGTCATGTGAGTAGACGCACCAGAGTCGATAATCCACTTCTCAGACATCTGAATACTTGGTGCAGACAAAGCCAATTCCTTGACACCATCCAAAGCCAATTCCGTGACACATGCATCCATATTCCCTGAACTAGAAACATTCATTCCCTTATCTTTAGAACAATTTTCTATAGAGCAACTCGCCTTTGCCTTTTTCTCCTTCTTTTTGAGAGGACAATTAGGACTCTTGTGCCCTGGCTTCTTACAACGATAGCAAATAACCTGCCTGTTAGCATTCAACGCAGCCACATCATCTTTAGTCTCCTTCGTCATTTCACTCAACAACTTAGTCCTCACCAAATCTGTTGTGACTTCAACGCTCCCATTCTCAAGCGCCATTATCATAGGCTCGTAGCGAGACGTTAGACCTCCCAATATAATAGCTGCTAAAGAACTATCTTCTATAGTTTTGCCAATATCGGCCAGGTCTAGTGCTGTTGTAGTTATTGCATTTATGTAAGCTTCTAAATTAGAAAAGTCAGATAAGGTGTACCTGTACAACTTACGTTCCAACGACAGTTTACGACCCAAACTTCGATCCTCGTAGGATTTCATAAGAGCATCCCACGCTTGCTTTGCGGTCTTAGCTGGTCGAACAACCGAAATAGCAGCGCCATCCACAGTAAGGCATATTTTAGAAAGAGCCTTTTCATCCTTCCGTACATCGTCGGTCGTCTTATTGCCTTCGACAACTACTCCGCTTATGGTTTCCCACAATCCTTCATGGATTAATAGCATTCTCATTTTAAATTTCCACACAGTGTATCCTTCTCTATTACAAAGTATCGGAATACCATTTAGTGACATACCAGAAACTGCAGACGACATATTTTCACCACCAATCTCCTTTTAAATTCGATCGTAGATAAAATATACAGAGCTTCGTGCTGATAACGTGTTGTGATTGTAATAGGTATGATAATAGATATGAAGAATCACGTTCGTGGAAATAGGGAAATAAGAAAGGAAAAGAAAAACTCAGAAAAAATTGTACGATGGTTGCTATTCAAACGTCAAGTTACAAGCATATTAAATTTCGAATATCTTTTTATCGACATTACAAATGACATAAAACCTAACAAAAAGTATCTTCCAAATAGATTTTACAACAGATATACGTAGAAAATAGTCCCGTTTAAGAGCGTGTTGATGTAAACAGTTCATATTGCTGAAGACTTTGTCTGTTTGTTCGAACGCACTAATCTCTGAAACTACTAGTTGGATTTGAGAAAGTTTTTTTGCATTCGACAGCCCAATTCTTGAAAGGTTACAGGCTAACGTTTAACGCCACGCTATGACCCTTAGGAGCCGATCAGAAAGAAAAAAGTCAGTAAGATCGCTACGCTGAATTAAGTGACAGCGCGGGCAGGTGATGCGATGCGGCGCGGCGACGGTGTGGGTCGGATGAACAACAAATTTCACGTGGACGAAGCCTGTGTGTGAAGTGTGACGAAGTGTGTTTGTTTGTTTGTTACACTTCCACGCTGAAACGACTGTTAATTTGTTAACGTGCATTTTTTAATTTTTTATTTACCTTAGCTATAATCTACAACTGCCGCCGCTTTAAATCATCGCCTTTGTTCATTACTAAAGGGGCTTACAGGACCTAAACGCAAAAAATACAAGTTTTAAAAACAATGAAAGTATATGATCGACTACAGTAAACAAAATCAGAAATTTTTTACAATAAAAACCATATTAATATACTTCCAATCATTCTGATTTTTAGTCAGATTATTCTACAAGTAAGCAACATACTAAAACACTAGTGTTTAAATTTATTTGTCCAAACAATAGATTTTTTGTAATTTAATCATTGCTTCATATTGTGCAATAAAGTACGCCTATATACGTACATTAGGCATTACCTAAGAAGACGATGCTGGGCTTGATCGTAGTGAAAACGGACTTCAGTTTCAAGTATAAGTTTTTTTTTTCTTTGGCCAAAGAATTAGCATTGCCATTCAACGTGGCGATGCTGCCAGTCTTCTGGGCACGTTTCCGGATGACAGCGATGCGGACGAGTACTTCGACGCCTGATTTGTCCTTTATTTTTGTTTTTATTTGTATAGTAAGTTAGACATTTAATTTAGTATCTAGTGTAAATAATTTGTTATAAAATAAGTTAATTGTATATAAAATAAAAAGGTTTTTAGTAACTCCATAAGACATGATCTCTCCCACAAAACTCGTATCAAGGATAGGCCACTTGGGAGTGATCTGTATAATTTACACCTAATATTAGACCCTCTGTGGTAAAAGTTCGAAAGTTGGGTGCGAAAATACTCGTAATGATAGAACTAACATCGTTCGTCTTAGCGGCCGGTGATAAAAGGGCCTACTTTCAGGGCAAATAAAAAAGGTTGTGGTCAAAAATCAATCTTGTAGACCAGTTTTGTTGAACTGCGAGGTTAAGCATTATATTAAGTAGGTACTAACAGTCACCATCGTCATCTGTCAAGTCTTTCCCAACCATGTTGGGGTCGGCTTCCAGTCTAACCGGATGAAGCTGAATACCAGTATTTTATATGGAGCGACTGTTTATCTGACCTCCACAACCCAGATACTGGGTAATACGAAACCTCCTTATTCTAAAGTAATATTTTAATTTGACATTTTCAATATTTATTATTATTAATGTGTGTATAATTTAATAATTTTATTGTAACTGTGACATGTTGTTTTAATTTGTAATTTTATTTTTAGATAGCTTCATAACAATTTTTATAAATTTTGCTTGCCTATTTCCAGGCAGAATGTGCATGGCTCACTCCTATCTACTCTACCTGTATTTTAATGTACAGACGCCAGCACATCAAGCTACCCGAAACTGTCAAATTTTCCCAATCAACTTTGAACCTTATACTTTAGCGATAAAGTTGAAAATCTATCAAAGAAATTTGACAGATTGTAGTAGCTTGATGTGCTGGCGTCTGTACCTACATTCGTTGCAAATAAATGATTTGATTGATTGAAAGCTGCCTGTCTACCGGAGCGAAGCGAAGTTGTGGAGCAACCCGCACTGGGCCCGCGTGGTGAATTATGGCCCACTCCCTCTCATAGAGAGGAGGCTTATGTCCCAGCAGGGGAACATTTTGGGCTTATTATGGTGACCTGTCGTTTTGTTTAACATGCCCAGCCCCACTTGGGTAATTGAGTAATACATTTTCAAACACAATCTCATTTTGCAGGATATTTTTAATCCATTGCTTTATATGTTCGAACACTTTGTCGTTACACCAACGTAAAAAACGCAATGAATGTGGTTGTACTACCAAAATAAAAAAACCATTGCTACTGTTAGTGTGTGACACATTACCCCGCTTGTGGCAGTTATGCTATGTAGAAAAATTTTGAAATTTATCTATTCACTAGCTTCTACCCGCGACTTCGTCCGCGTGAAATTTCTTGTTACTCCGACCCACCCCGTCGCATCGCATCGCCTATTACTTCGTTTTTGCTTAGCGTTCTTTCTGACTTTTTTTCTTTTTGCTCGGCTCCTAAAGGTCATAGCGTGATGTTTAATAGCCTATAGCCTTGCTCAAGAATTGGGCTAACAAATGCAAAAATAATTTTTCAAATCCGACTGGTAGTTCCAGAGATTAGCGCGTTCAATCAAACAAACCAAACAAACAAACTCTTCAGCTGTATAATATTAAGTATAGATATAGATTTCATAGCTGTCACAGACAAATAAGCGCTTCAAAGGTCAGTTAACCATTTTAACGCGTTCGTCTTTTTTTACATCGTGCTCACATATAATAATAAATTCAACATTAATTATATTACAAATATTTTTGTAAAAATATAATTTAAAAGAGTGTCCATGGAGTTTCTTGCCCGTTCTTATCCATAGGTACGGTCAGCATCAAAAGTCGATTAACACTTCAGTTTTATTAATCTCAGTTATTGAGCAAAATATTTATTCAAAATTGCAGCAGAAATAAGATGTAATTTTCAACAAATATTTTGCTCAATAACTGAGATTAAAAAAAACTGAAGTGTTAATATTTTGCTCGATAACTAAGATTAAAAAAACTGAAGTGTTAATCGACTTTTGATGTTGACCGTACCTACGCTTTGGAATGGGCAACTAGCTTCATATTTTCTGACTGACCGACTTCTCGACAGTTCAAAAGTGCCTGTAAATGGTTTAATTGAAATAAATGCTTTGAGTTTGAGTATAAGTTACCTTTTGGAATGGGCGACTAGAATCAATTCTATTTGTTGTAATTTCTGACGTTCAAAAGTGCCTTTTATGTGCCTATTTGAAATAAATGCTTTGACTTTGACTTTGAGACGACTCCTAAATAGGAAACGGCGACATAGAAAATATCATAAATAAATCTATTAAATCTTCATCCATTAATCCGAACTCAAAAGAGTAACCTCAATACCCAGAATCGTGATAGTCAATTACGGCCAATGGCTTATTATGGTAGAAGTCCGACTGGATACAATGCAATGAATGGGCGCTGTGCTCACGAGATAAAAACTAGGCCATTGATGGGAATGACCAGCCTAGGTGTCGCGGATTTGCCCGTATATTGTGATGATTTGTTATTTAGATTTGCTATTGAAAACGGATTATTGTTTTGTGATGGTATTTTGTAGGAAAATTCGTTTGGATTGCTGGATTGTTCTTTTTTGCCGACTTCAAAAAAGGAGGAGGTTCTCAATTCGGATGCTGTTATGTGTGTTTATATATATATATTTTTTTTATGTATGTTCGGACATGAGAGTAGGTAAATGCACAAACTTAGTTATTCTGTATCAGAATTTGCATTTGTGTTACAGTAGTCAGCTGAAGCCCTATTTTGTTAAATTATCGTTTAGTATACAAGGCCCCACGTCAATCCTATTTCCTACTAGTCCTACTAGTATTATAAACGTGAAAGTTTGTGAGGGTGGTTAGATGGATGGATGTTTGTTACTCTTTCACGCAAAAACTACTGAACGGATTCTAATGAAACTTTACATTAATATAGCTTATATATCAGAATAACACATAGGATACTTTAAATCCCTATATACCCGCAGGAACGACAGTTCCTCGGGTGAAACCGCGGGGCACTGCTAGTACAACAATAAATTAAAGTACAGTACCCGGCGATAAATATTGCACATCGACCTTTGGAAAGAGACAATCGGCTAATTTCGGATTCGTAGAGCGTTATCTCTGTCGCACGAAATACAAACAGTCCGGTATCTATTAGGAGCTGTTAAAACAATTATGATTTGCTTCTTTTGATAATTATTTTTATTCTTTGTATAAAATCGATAGGATCGAATAGGTCGATGTGCAATATTTATCGCCCGGTACTGTATATCTAAATTATCCAATCAGTCAGTTGGTTGATTGCCAAAAATCATAATCGGTCCTTCATCACTATTGAGATTATTTGAAAAAATCATCATTTTAAAATCGATGATTTGATTAAGGCTTTGATGGTTTCCAAATACTCCTAAGTAATAGTCATCATTATTTGCTTAGCCTTTTCCCAACTATATTGAAGTTGGCTTCCAGTCTAACCGAATGCAGCGGAATACCAATATTTTACATGGAGCGACTGCCTATTTGACCTCCAAAACCCAGTGACTGAGTAATACGATGCCCCTACGTACGACTTGTTGTCAGACTTTCGGGCTTCTGATGACCCGTAACGACTGTCAAAGATCCACGAATGACAGCCGGGACCAAAGGCTTAACGTGCTTTCCGAGGCACGGAAGACATCTTGGTACGCAAAGATGGTCATCCATCTACAGACCAACCGCGGTAAGCGTGGCTTACCCTGATCGATTAACCCTTGCGGCTGTTATTATTTAGCCACCACCTTTATGCAATAATATTATCATTTATTCTCATATCTGTAGTTTAAATGTGATATCTATAGTCGTCCCCATATGGTATTCAAAGAATTATTCAGCTGCACTCTAATAAGGGTTTTCTGAAATGACGTTCGCTAGGTGGCAGCACTGACACGTCGGGTCCAGGCATCTGTCAAAGAGCCTATATTTTCTTTAGTCATGACTGAATGATGAACGAATGAATGAATCGAATGATGAACGTCATCATATATTTTATATTGGAAGACCTCTTGTCACAGTGGTGCCAACTGGTGTCGTAAATTTTCACGAAAACCCTCATTGCGTAACACAATCTGAAACATTGTAAAGGATAATAGCCAATCCATTGCGTCATAATATTCGAATCATTTGTCTGCTCAACAACGTAAATAACGCAATGAATATTGTTGAACTGTCAAAATGAAAGCTATTCCTACAATAAA
The DNA here is from genome assembly GCA_963855955.1 of Luperina nickerlii. Lineage (NCBI taxonomy): Eukaryota > Metazoa > Arthropoda > Insecta > Lepidoptera > Noctuidae > Luperina > Luperina nickerlii. The sequence continues at coordinate 15,363,619 of OY979686.1, read as the reverse complement.
TAGTGTGTCACGCAATGACGGTTTTCGTGAAAATTTACGACACCAGTTGGCACCACTGTGACAAGAGGTCTTCCAATATTAAATATATGATGACGTTCATCATTCGATTCATTCATTCGTTCATCTTTCAGTCATGACTAAAGAAAATATAGGCTCTTTGACAGATGCCTGGACCTGACGTGTCAGTGCTGCCACCTAGCGAACGTCATTTCAGAAAACCCTCATTGCCCTTCTCGACCTTACATTCCATATTACGTTGTTACTCTGAACAAGTTACAATGCAACTATTGCTTGTTATTGCGCATTTAACCGAACGAAACCTCAACTAGAGCCGATCGACCGACGAATCAGTTTAACGACCAAGTCGAGAGTTTGAACGAAACTTATAATTGGATGAAAGAGGATTTTAGAATAAATTGCGGCTGGTACATTTTGTTGTTAGGCCGTCAACGTTGTATCGAGATTTGGGTGTTCTTGGAACTTTTAGCGATTAATTTCGGAAGTGAAAGTAGGGAAGAGCTTGTTAGTTCCGGTAATAGAAGAACGCAAAACTCCAACAAATTGTGGATCTTAGTTGAGAAGAGATTGTAATGTAATTTTAGCTACCCGTAATTTTGAGGGAGGACTTTCACGATTGGGCTGGCTAGATGTAGCTATACAAGATGGAGACGACAATACAACAATAAATGAAACTGCATACCTATATCTAATGATGTTCCCAGTCATCGGACGAAAATTGAATGCAATATTTTCAATAGTTTAGTCGCTACAGCTAGTCAAAGATTGGCAAAACCTATCGGTAAATCACTACTATTTAGTTTGTTTGAAAAAATCACGTATTCAATTTCGATGATATGATTTTTTTGATAGTTCCAATATACTCATATACTAGCGACCCGCCCAGGCTTCGCACGGGTATATATTGGTATGTAACAAAAATAAGATATAAGGATTTTTCGACGTTACTATTGCATATTTTAACATGGAAAAGTAGTTATTGTGACATAACTGTAATAGTTAGACATATGGTATTGTGGACTTTTTTGTAGATATTGATGTTCTCTATAAAACTGTTGTACATCACTTTGCTCTATTCTTAATAGTTTCCGCAGCGTACGCGATGTACGGATTTTTTTTTGTATTTTTTTCAAACCTTGGGTTACATTATCGAAGTTTACATACGGATCCCTAACTTTTTGAAAATATTCTGTCGCTTATGTTCATCAGAGATAATATAGTATTCTAATGGTGAAAGAATTTTTTAAATCGGTCCAGTAGTTTCGGAGCCTATTTAATTCAAACAAACAAATCTTTCCTCTTTATAATGCAGCGGTACCTACAACGCCACATGCAAACAACGCGTCATACTCACGTCACGCAAAATCCTACATCGCGCAAGCAGAGTTTACCGTGCAACTAGCATAGATACAACGTCCTGACATGAATCATCGGGCAGTTTCCCGCCAGACACAACACGCGTCTGGTCGGAGGGTTCTCACTTTTCTATAGAGTATGAGTGAACTTTACACTCTGTTCCTCACACCTCTATAATAATATTAGTGTATATATTGCCAGTATTGTAGTCTCCAGATTGAATTTGTACACAGTATGTATCACAAAAGTGTGGTCATACCTAAGCGTGTGATACAGAATATTAGATTGCCAGTATTGTAGTCTCCAGATTGCATTTGTATACAGTATGTATCACAAAAGTGTGACCACACTTTTGTGATACATACTGTGTACAATATTTAAGGTTACCTTAGACCATCAAACTGGACAACTGTCTCCATGGAACCAACATCGTAATCCCGAAAAAAAAACAATTCTCCCATATAAAACTTCAATACTTACTCGACTTAAATGTTTGTATCTAAGCACCTCTCTTTGTTTAAGTATGAGAAGGTTTAGCCCAACAGTGGGACAATAAAAGGTCATTGTGTAATATAGGAGATAAGGTAGCATAATCAGTCTATAATGTTCCCACAGTTGGGACACAGTGAGTAGGCTGTAATGTATCACGCCGACCCAGTGCGGGTTGGTAGATGTCACATGTCTTAATTTTTTTGGTTCTGGGACATGCCGGTTTCCTCATTATCATTCCTTCACCGTTTTGAGACCCTTGACGGTGAAATTATTTACACAAAGTAAAGAGCCTGCGTGGGGTTGATCCCACGACCTACAACTTGTCAGTCGGGGCCACTGGATCATTACTGCTCAGAGTACTGCTAGAGTAAAGGTGAAATTGACAATTTTTTTGGTTTATATAAAAGAAACAGTAATAAAGACAATTAAATCCAGTTTACTTTGTTTAACGAATACCCAACAGTGTCTTAACAAATCTACACAAAGAAAATAATATCACAAATCCGAGCAAAAACCCTCAGTTCTGACACGATAAAATCTCGAACAACTAAATCCGCTTGGCCATTTAAGTCGTCGACGTAGTTCGAAGAATTAGTAACTTGAGGCGAGGTATTAGCAAATTAAGACGTGGAAACGTTTGTAGTAAGCTTTGTAGGGAATAATGATCGCTTTTGCGAATGTTGGGTTGATTTTTAGAGGGCGGTTTTAGTGCATTGCTTAATGTAAGTTTGGGAATTAGTTGGACTTACTGTGATGTGTTTTTAAACCGGCTAAATTGCCGTTTGACGTTTAATGAGTTGTATTTTCTGTAAAATTCTAGTTGTGTAGTTCAACTGTCATTAATGAGACACAATTACTTTTTCTATTGTTACCGATCTCTAGGAGATTTGATTATGAGATGAGATTTAAGAGCAGTGGTGGCTCAGTGGTAACGGCCGCGACTTACGAGTTATAAGTTCGTAGGTTTGAACCCAGACGGGCGCTTTACTTTGTGTAAATTACTTCATCACCACTGCTCTCAAAACGGTGAAGGAAAACATCGTGAGGAAACCGGCATGTCCTAGAACCAAAAATTCGAAGACATGTGACATCTGCCAACCCACACTGGGCCCGCGTGGTGGATTACGGCCCACTCGCTCTCACTTAGAGGAAGCCTGTGTCCCAGCAGTGGGAATATTATAGACTGATTATGATAGAAACAAAAATAACACATTCATCACCATATTTTCCGTGACCCACAAAGAAGTATCCTTCGATCCCTCAAGCCCAAATTTTTGCAGCTCGAATTATGACGTGGAAACGTTTGTAGTGCGTACATTTTGAGGGAGTATTTATCGCTTTTGCGAATGTTCGGTTGATTTGTGTACAGTACCCGGCGATAAATATTGCACATCGACCTTTACCTTTTTTTTGTATTTTATACAAAGAATAAAAATAATTATCAAAAGAAGCAAATCATAATTGTTTTAACAGCTCCTAATAGATACCGGACTGTTTGTATTTCGTGCGACAGAGATAACGCTCTACGAAGCCGAAATTAGCCGATTGTCTCTTTCCAAAGGTCGATGTGCAATATTTATCGCCGGGTACTGTTAGTTTATAGATGGGATTTTAGTTCATTGTTCAATGTATGTTTGAGAGTTACTTATGTTTTTAACCCATCGCGTGTCTAATTAGCAGACACAATAGAATTTTATTGTTCTTATGTCGCACTGTGTAACATAAGACATTAGAAAAGTTAAACAGCTACTGGTGGATTTCTAAACTCTCTAAAAATAAGGTAAATTTTCTCTTAATGTCTGGTTGTGTGAATTTAGTTTGAGTGACGTTTCTCAGAATGCATTGTTCGTGTATAATAATTTGTTTTGTAAAATATTTTAAATGTACCTAATAAGTTAAATAAAAAAAATAACACCTAAAAACTAAATATACCAAGTTGACTCTAGTCTATAACAAGAGAAGTATCAAAGGAAAAACTCAATAAAATTCTTCAAAAAGTTCCGATAACAACAAAAAAAAACATTAATTTTACAACCTGACACCACCAAATTTTACTTTAATATTACATATATAAAGAAAGAAAGAAAGAAAGAAAATTGCGTTGCGTTATATAGGACCTAGGTTCCAAAACACATTCAAATTCTCCAATATTTTACAAACTCAGCAATTGGAATCAATTACTTCCGAAACCCTTAAACACGCTACTCATTCTAGCCAACGCTTTCAACCCTCGATATTTTTTTCTCCACCACAACGGCTAGCCACTTCATTCGCATCAAATTACGAACTCTTCTCCAATTAAAGTTTTCGTTCATACCTCATCGCAAGCCTAGTGTGGAATTAATTAAAGCTCTGGAACGAATCCAATTCCAGAGATTTTGTCTGCACCTACAGTTTTAGATGCATGTGTTTAGCGGAATGTGACGGAATCTGGAGTGGTTAGTGAACTATTTTTTGGGGTACCGTACTCTGAGGGTATACTATGTTGGAATCTATGGCCCCGTTCGCGGCCTCGAGCCATGCGACTTGCGTCAAGCAACACAAGCGCTCGTCACCTGCTTCCGTCCTCTTCCAATGAGATGCTCTAAACGTGACGTGACATGCTCTAAACTAACTAATACTTTTTCTTTCTTTCTTTAAACAACTTCATTCATTTATTATTCAGCTCTTTCATATTATGGATCTGATTAATTCGGGCTGATTTTTAAATCGACAGATAATTTCGGTTCGTAGAATAAAATTAACGTCTGACAGATTTTGTATGGAAGAACTGTCAAAAATTCAAAACTATTCCTCGGATAAATTTATCTGGCGTTGGAAAAATCAGCCCTTAGTTTTAAAAAATCCAGTCAATTATCTTAAAGATATTGGTGTGGTCGTAATTATTGATAGTGGAGTGGTCGTAATTAAAGCAAGCATAAAAGAAATGAGGCTTTATGATTAAAAGGAAAATCTCAAACAAGGAGTTTATAGCCAATGAACCATAGATTTTTTTTTATCGCTGAATTGCTCTTGACCTCGAACACGCCTGATGGAAAGCGGTCGACGATTAACCGACGAAAAATTTCAACGCAGTGGGATTCAGAATCTTGTACTGAATCCATAGTTATAGTTTGCGCGTCCATTTCCCTGCCACCCAGTATGTACAGACGCCAGCACATCAAGCTACTACAATCTGTCAAATTTCTTTAATAGATTTTCAACTTTATCGCTAAAGCATAAGGTTCAAAGTTGGTTGGGAAAATTTGACAGTTTCGGGTAGCTTGATGTGCTGGCGTCTGTACATACGCTAGCACATCAAGCTACCCGAAACTATCAAATTTTCCCAATCAAACTTGAACCTTATAGGTACTGTAGCTACAAAGTTGAAACCCTATTAAAGAAATTTGATAGATTGTAGTAGCTTGATGTGCTGGCGTCTGTACATACTAAAAATTGTTTCGAGCGAGATTTCCGTACGTTTGCACCGTAAATCTAACTTAGCACACAATGAAAAACTACTTAAAATTCACTTTGTATCTAGTTTTTGCACCGTTTCTGAAACAGCTGCTACTAAAGATATAAATTATATTTTTTATCGAATTGAAAAACGGTACAACACTTAATTATAAACTTTTCGTATATATCTTGAATGTGGAGGGAGAATTTGGAATCGGGTTAAGTTCAGTGCAGTTTGGTGGGTTCCTATAATGTACCGACTGGTATAGAAACATTATAGACTAGTTTAGCTTGACCAATAATGAAACATAAGAGCCTAGACAAGTGGCATTCGCTGTCAAAGCGTTTCGTATTTCTACTACGGCTTTCCACAGTATTGACGTTTGCTTTTTGGAAGCTTATGCCAATCTGGTACATTTTTAACTTTTCCAGCATCGTTATTGCTAATACCTAGGATGTCATTTTGTCTAAGCCTTTTGGACGGTTGTACGTTATTTTATAGCTAATAGTTTTATAAAATTTCGTTTCACATAAATATTTTCTCATATTTTCGTTTAATAGAACAATCAATTCGCAGAATACTAACTTTGAAGATTTTTAAATCATTGATTTTTGTTTCACATAAAATGTAATATTATAATAATCATATCATAGAATAAAAATCAAATATTCTTTATCCACATATTGTTTAGTTAGTATAAAACTTATTACCAAGAAAAAACATTTTATCGAGTGACAGTTTCTATACGTTACAATTCGTGGGGAAGATCACGTGGCGGGTCTAAGTTAGTTTACAAGCAATAATAATAAGACGTAGTCGACGGAGTCCCGCTTCGCTTGTTATCTGTCTATAGGGTTTAAAGGAACCTAACCAAACCCAAGTCGGGGTGCCCCAAGTCCCGAGATCGCTTATAGAAACCATTATTTTATAGTTCATTCAAATACCATGGAAAAATACACCGAACAAACAATATTCGTTAAAAACTAATTCTACAGTTTGATAAGTTTGTTAAATAAAAAAAAGTGATTAAAAATTCATTGAATTGTGTTTCTGTGAAATAAGTTATATCATTCAAGTAAATAGTCTTTGAAAAAATAATGTTCGAAATAAAAATACAAGGACCAAATATTTTAAGAAACATTTTCGGGGAAACGAAATTCTATGAAATTTCTGTCTGCGAAACAAGGGGACACCCTTCTGGACCCTACCCCTTGGATCCCCGACCCTTCTGGATACCTTATTAGCTTGCACAGTCATTTAATTTATGTATTTTAGCAATGAATACTAGGCTTCCCCGGTACTCATATTTTTAAACCGGAACAAAGCAATGGATCGGTTGCAAAGACCCTGAAAGTGAATAAATCAACACAATGACTGGTTGTTTCATCTTTTTACCAAGACATAATAGTAGTAAATACACTCCTTTCAATCTCATGTATCTCGTGTCCTCAAGATTGAAAAAATATGTTTTTTGATGATGCTGTAACTTGTATTGTGTAGGTACTAGCGGCCCGCCCCAGCTTTGCACGGGTGCATTTTTTTTTTTTGCGAATTTCGGAATTTTCTTTCATGGAAATCTTGTCCTGGCCATACACTAAGGATTGTATTATCCATAATCAAGCAAATTAATGATTTAAATTTGTTTTTTTTTGTATTTAGCCATTACTCTTCTGGAAGAAATCTTTTACAAGGAAGATTTTATTTGCAAAAGAGTTATCTATTTTCACCTGTGAGAAAAACAAGTAATTGTCTGGAAGTCTAGAAATTATTATCTTTTTGACGACAAGAGGCCTTGTATTTATTACCATTTACACATGGCAAAAGAATTTGCCATGCGGGCTTAGGAATGAACATCTTTGCACTATGCAAGTTCGAAGGTTTTTTTTTGACTCTTTTATCAACGTTTGAACATTTAGGTAATCAGTATCATCAGTAGGAAGGTCCGTAGGTGTTTAGCATCCATCAGTTCCTACAACGTGCAGCTGACAGGACACGTAGGGTACGATAATAAGTGTCCCATCATTTGTAGAACAGCACCACATTTACGTCCATCACCTCTATGCATTTTAGATACGTCTCAACTACCTGCAAACAAATCTATTTCCCCAACAGTACTTAATAGTTCCTTACATAAAAATACTTTATCACATATTATATACATACGTTTCCCTACCTGAGAGGGAAACAACAATTATTTTGAAAGCCTTCTTTGCTCAGCGTTCGGGAAACAAACAAAGAAATGAAAAGTAAACTGTTGCTATATAAGTGTCGCTTATGTAAAGGCATTTTTAGGGGAGACGGGTTTTCTTTTCTCTCAATTTCCCGGGTGTAAATGTTTATCTTTGTATGGGTTACCCTGGTTTTTTATTTGAGTGTGACAAAATGTTAGCAGATACCTACTTATTTTGCAAGGCCATTAGTATTTGATTAAAACAGAAATATATAAAAAAAAAACAAATCAAATCTTTATCGCTGAACGCAGTACATTAAAATACATTGCGATATGGAGGTGAAGTTGTAGATTTTTTCGGATATATTTTAAGATTCCGAACTTTTACAAAGGAAACTGAAAAATTTTATAAGGAGCCTGGCATACCTACCTGTTATCCCCCATTTTGTTTTTTTTTTCAAAATGGCCACGTATTGATCTAATCGACGCACAGCCTAAACCGCTGATCCTAGAGACATGAAATTTGGAGGGTATGTTCTTTGTGAAGGTATCCACTGAGAGAGGGTTTTTCGAAATTCCACCCCTAAAAGGATGAATTGCGGGAGGGTGTAATTTCACGCAAACGAAGTCGCGGGCAGAAGCTAGTCCTGTAAGGAGGACTGTACCCACAGTCTCCATAGCAACACTTGTTCGTTATTTTTTGTGTCTTGTTTTTCCTTTAGTAAAATAAAACATTCGTCACAAAGTTCCAACAGTCTTTATTTTACTTTAATATGGTAGCAGAGCGTGAAATAAAGCTATAAATACGTTGATCACGATGGCGTCAGGCTCAAGTACAAAAATTGAGACTCTAAATAAAGAAAATTTCGACACGTGGCGAATTCAAGCAAGGGCCGTACTCATCAAAAATAAATTATGGAGTGTTGTTAAGAAGCCGCTGGATGAAAAAGCTAATGAAGAGAAGAAAGAGAAGGATCTTTTGGCTCAATCTGAGTTAGTACTTCTGATTTCACCTTCCGAATTAAAGCAAATAAAAAACTGCAAAACTGCTCATGAGATTTGGACTATGCTTCATTCCATATATGCCAGCAAGGGACCGGCTAGAAAGGCTTCACTTTTAAAGCAGTTGATATTGTTCAAAATGGAACATGGCAATATTAGAGAGCATTTAAATAAGTTCATGGACGTGATAGACAAATTACAGGATATGGACATTCATATTCATGAGGACTTGCTCGCTGTTATGATGCTATACAGCTTACCACCTGAATATGAAAATTTTCGTGTAGCTATAGAATCCAGAGACACGTTACCGAAAACTGAAGTACTTAAGGTAAAAATTCTAGAAGAATCTGAAGCCAGACAAATTAATAACGGTTCCAATAACAATACTAAAGATGAACATGAAGAAGAGTCAAATTTCATAAAAACATGCAAATTTTGCAAGAAGAAAGGACATGTTATCAATGAATGCAGAAAGCTGGAGAATAAGAAGAAGAAAGAAACGAACGAAGAAGTTCCTAAAACTTCCCACACTGTATGTATGCATTCCAAAAGTAAGAATTCAGATTATGAAAATAATACATGGATTCTTGATAGCGGTTGTACATCGCACATGTCTCATAACAGAAACTATTTCGAAAATCTCGAGAAATCTAACTTCCAACTGCTAAAACTAGCTTCCCAAGATACGACAGCTGATATTGCTGGTAAAGGCCAAGTCACTTTTATGCTAGATACCAACGTTGGAGGCAAAAGTAAAATTCAAGAGGTTACTTTGACAAATGCTCTCTATGTGCCAACGCTATCCTCGAATTTACTATCCATTGGAAAAGCCACAGAATCTGGATGGACTGTCTTATTTACAAATAAAAAGGCCACAATTACACATCCTGAAGAAGGTATTATACTCGATGCGCCAAAAGGCAAAGATGGGCTGTACTACTTAAATCCTACATCGTGTAAATACAACAAAAAAGATAAATGTTACTTGGCAGAAGACACGAAAATTCATAAATGGCATAAATGTTTAGGTCATATGAATGAAGGTGATATGAAGTTGGCATTGAAGAATGAGACACTTATCGGTTTAGATTTCAAGCCAGATGAGAAAATTGGAGATTGTGAAATATGCATTCAAGCAAAGATTAAAAGACTGCCTAATAAACCCAATGACACACTACGCACGTCAAAACGACTCGAGATAGTGCACAGCGATGTTTGTGGTCCAATGACTCAAACCCTCGGTGGAGAGAAATACTTCATAACCTTCATCGATGACTATACTAGATACAGCCGAGTCTATTGTATAAAACAAAAAAGTGATGTATTGGACAAATTCAAACTTTACAAGGCAGAAATGGAAAATTTCACAGGTGAAAAAATTATCAGTCTCCAGTCCGACAATGGTTTGAAATACTGTTATCAAAATTTTGACAACTATCTGAAAGAGCATGGTATTACAAGACGACTAACAGCACCATATACACCACACCAAAATGGTGTTTCAGAACGCAAAAATCGTACCCTACTGGAAAAGGCTAGGAGCATGATGATCGAATCCAAAGCACCTCAAAGTCTTTGGGGAGAAGCTATTCAAACTGCAAACTACCTTTCCAATCGGAGTGTCAACGAAACTATATCTGCACATTTTGGTACTGTTATTACACCTTATGAGAAATGGGTACAAAGAAAGCCTCGCATCTTCCATCTACGTCAGTTTGGAATAAAAGCTTTCATACTTCTGAAAGATGGCAAAGAACGTAATAAATTCAAATGGAAAGCTATACCTGGGATGTTTGCAGGCTATTCAGATACTTCCAAAGCTTATAGAATTTGGGTACCTTCAAAACATAAAATCATGATTGCCAAAGATGTTCGATTCACTAACAAACTCTACTATACCGAAACACAAAATCCAATCTCGGAAATTACAAAATCTTTGAAGGATAACTATAAACATTACGCCGAAATAAACTTCTTTGACGATGACGATGATGTTGAAAGTGAGTATGAGTCAGTGCAAGAAAATGATGAACAAGAATCAGTACAAGGTAATGATATTGAACAAATACCTATCCCAGATACAGATGTTAATGACGCTATTATCAATAATGAAGTCACTACCAATGAAGCTTCTCCGGTACAACGAGTACTTCGTGATCGCAGCCTTCTTAAAAAACCACAAAGGTTTGATGAATTCGTTCTCGCTGCTACTGAGGAGTTTAACAGCTATAGAGAACCTTCAACCTATCGCGAAGCTCTAGAAAGCACAGACAAAGAGAAGTGGTTAGGAGCGATGTTGAGCGAGATAAATTCCCTTAATGAGACCCAAACTTGGGATCTTGTTCCTTTACCAAAGAACAGAGAAGCACTGCCTTGCAAGTGGGTATTTAAAGTTAAGACCAATCCAGACGGTAGTGTCGAACGACATAAAGCAAGACTGGTAGTAAAGGGATTCTCACAGAAACCAGGGGTAGACTATGACAAGACATTCAGCCCTGTAGTGCGTCTTACTACCGTCCGTGCCCTATTAGCAGTAGCTGTAAAAGAGAAATTATCTCTCTGTCAGTTTGATGTGTCGACAGCATTTCTTAACGGTAACGTAGAAGAAGAAATCTACATGAAACAGCCTGATGGTTATAGCGATGGAACGAACAGAGTGTGCTGCCTGAAGAGGAGCTTATATGGCCTCAAACAAGCTCCAAGATGTTGGAACACCAGTATACATGAATTTCTTGTGAACTCCAACTTCAAACAGAGTACATCTGATCCATGCCTATATATTCGAGAGAATGGAAAATCTAAGGTGTTGATTGCACTTTACGTTGATGACGGGTTAGTTGCATCAACTACAGAGGATGATGGAAAGAAATTCGTAAAGGAACTACAAAATCGCTTCAAAATTGTAATAAAACCAGCTTCATATTTTCTTGGTTTGGAAATCGAAAGATCTGATAATGGGAACATAACATTAAGTCAAAAGGCTTATACAAAGAAAGTACTAGAAAAGTACAAGATGTCTGAGTGCAAACCAGTCAAGACACCGATTACAAAAGAGACTGCTAAAATAGAGAATTCATCAAATGAAAAACAAAATAGTTTAATCTTCCCTTATAGACAGGCTGTGGGTTCCTTGGCCTACCTCATGGTCGCGACTAGGCCAGACATTAATTTCGCCGTCAGCTGCGCTTCGAGAAATCTTGATAATCCATCAAAAGCAGACATTCTAGCAGTAAAAAGAATACTACGCTACCTAAAAGGTACAATGAATAAAAGCCTAGTATTCAGTTCATTAAACAATGCCAATAACAAATTAATCTGCTACAGCGATGCGGATTTTTCAGCAGCTCACTCAACGTCCGGCATACTTTGTTTGTATTATGGACCAATCAGCTGGCGGAGTAGTAAACAAAAGACGATAGCTTTATCGTCAAGGGAGGCGGAGCTAATGGCAGCTTCGGAAACAGCACGGGAAATGATATGGCTACAACAGATGTTGGAGGAAATCACGAAAACTGAAAAACCACCACTTCTTTACATTGACAATGAGTCAACAATAAAGCTAGCGTACAATCCGTCGTACGAGCAACATAATCGGACCAACATACATACATAGACATAGAGATACCTCCGTTGTATATACAACGGAGGTATCTCTATGTCAGAGAGTGTGTGGCAGCTGGCATGCTTGAGGTCAAGCAAGTTACAACTGAGGACCAACTGGCTGATTGTTTCACAAAGCCCGTATATGCACCCAGGCTGGAAAGCTAACTAAAGCCCTTGGTCTCAGTTCCTAAAAGAGGAGTGGATGTAAGGAGGACTGTACCCACAGTCTCCATAGCAACACTTGTTCGTTATTTTTTGTGTCTTGTTTTTCCTTTAGTAAAATAAAACATTCGTCACAAAGTTCCAACAGTCTTTATTTTACTTTAATAAGTCCTATATAAATCGACAAATGATATCAATGCGAACAGAAAACATAATATGTAGGACCAAACCAAACTTGCTAACATGTTGTTGCATAGATGCTTCGACACGTGTTCAACTTTGTACATTAATATTTCGGAAATACGGAATATCTCGTGACGTTTTACAGGATTTGGTTTGATATATACTTCTACTCCGTTCACCTTTTATACCCTGTTTTTGTCCAGACGGTAAAAAAAGACGATATGTATTGCTCTACGTGTCCAGTATGACAACGCGTTTAGAATTCTGTTAGCCCCGGCCACGGTTTTGCCGACAGCGATGTTTGCCGAGGCTAGAACCGTTGATTTCCACGGTATAATTAGAAAAGGAGTGCGTCGCTTCTGCGCCGTGGCTGTGGCAGCTCGAACGGGCTCCTGAGTGTGTTGTCCGAGCGGTGAGACGCGGCTTTTTTGCGGAGGTAGCCGCAGCTCCATTTTAAAAATTTAATATGTGTATTAAATTTTTAATTTTAATTTTGATTTTGCTTTTAATTATATTTTTAATTTTGCATGAAGTTTGGCACACAGATAGTTTATAACCAGGATTAACACATAGGATACTTTTATCTCGATATTCCCACGGGATCTACACTTATGCGGGGCGTAGCTATTATTTACATAAGGTGAAGAAGAGTTTATAATTTTCGTTAATTTTTTTGTATAAAAAGACCCTTTAGTTTCAAGAGTTATGAAAGTTTTGTAGAATGGACCATCTACCTACATAATATTATTAGGTGCATGAAACAAAATAATTCAAATGAGCAGGGTGCCTAAAAAGGCCATTTTGGCAGAATCATAAAAGGATAACAATATGAATCATAATGGAGAGTTAACTGTTAAGTTAATGGTATCAAATTCCATTGTTGAAGGATTTTTCGGTTATTTTTCTTCTGTGCTAAAATACCAATCAATCCAGTCCCAATCTCTTTGATTATACCTACGTAGTGCAGCGAAAAAGAAATAGATGATGCCATATTATGATTCATAATGTTATCCTTTTATGATTCTGCTAAAGTGGCCTTTTTAGGCCCCCAGTAGTCTGGATAATAAATATTATTAACAAAGGCAAACAGATTGTTTCTTATAATTTATTAGTCCAGCCATTCACGTGGCAATTTGTTCCTTCAATTACTAATTAGGACACTAAATTTTAAAATATTGTACTATTAATTTTAAGTATGATATTTTATGTGCTACTGCGAATTAAGTAGTATATAACTCTCTTGACATAATTTACCTAATAGACAGCTGCGACCAAGGAGATCACAATACAATCGTCTTTATTTTCTGTTTTCACAAAAGTTAGGTACGCCATTTATACAAAAGGGTGACCATGAGAAGAACAGACGAAAAATATATGAAAAATCTGACGTTAGTAGTTGTTTATGGCACTCGTTTAAAGCAGGAGTTGTTTATTGAACGGCGCCGTTTAGTAAAAAGTCTAGGCTGTTAACTTAAAGACTACTTAAGCTATTTGGTGACGACATAAACATAACAAGACAAGAATTATAGCTTTTGACAAAAACGTATAAAATATTATGCTTTGTGAGAGACTGGCGTCCATACTAGGATACCCTGTGTGATCCCCTTATTCTTACCTCGAATTTAAGAATGATGGAGATTTTTGTATGGAGCCTGGCCCGATGACCAATAAAGTTCTAATGAGATCCACGAATGACAGCCGGGACCAACGGCTTAACGTGCTTTCCGAGGCACGGAGGTGTCTTGCTATCTAAAAATGGTCACCCATCCAGGTACAAACCGCGGCAAGTGAGGCTTAAAGTGATCGATCGACCTGTGCGGCTGTTATTACTTAGCTCAATGTTATCAGTCAACAATTAATATTATTGAGAACTGCAGTGAACATTAGCGGCATAACCTAATACGTTTACATGGTACTTGCAGGTCTGATATCTCTTTAACCCAGTATTTCACAGCCTTCTGCTTATAATAACAACAACAATAACAAACAACATACAACAACAACAACAACAACCAAGAACACAACAACAACACACAAACAAAACAACAACAATAACTACAATAACAACAACAACAACACAACACAATAACTTTTATTAGATGTATATGTGGTTTTTATTGGATATACCTACCGGCCAAAACGCCCATCATTATTTAATTAACATTACATTTTACTTTATTTCGTGGGAAAATCCGCATGAACCTTTCTGGGAAGAACAGGGACTCCTACCGAAAAAAAGCCATAAAGTGTATTTCCTGCTACTGTGTTAAACATTGTGAACTCGCGAGTTCTCGGTAAATACAGGCCGAAAAATTCTGAAGTGGCGACCGCGTATCGGAAGGCGTAGGGTTTAAAAGCCAACGAAGTCAACCAATGACCTGGTGAAAGACACAGAATATTTATTCTGGGCTGGCTCGTTCCACCGTAGACCTCCTCCAACACTATCCAGCAGCCGAGATCGAAGTCAAAAGCTGGACCATTATGCCATTAAAAATAAAGAATCCGCTGGATGCGAGAAGCACAGAACTGTTTGAAGTGACGATACTCAGAGGACCCTTATGTCCAACAGTGGACGTCTATCGGCTGAAATTATGTTGTTGTTGTTGTTGTGTTGTTGTTGTTATTATGTTGTTGTGTTTTGTTGAAATGTCGATACCAATCAACTCAGCCTATTGCAGTCCACTCCTGGAGATAGGCCTCACCCAAGGTGCGCCACAATACTCTGTCCTCCTACTTCCACATCCAGTCCATCGCAGCCAAGTTCTTTCGGTCGTACTATACTCACACTTAAAGAAACAGGTAAAACATTGTGATCCTGCGGCGATCTGTACCGGAAAACCCGCTGATTTATGTAAGTATTTATGATGAAGAGGATGATGATAGGGTATCATCATCATCATCATCCACAGCCCGACATCACCCACTGCTGGGCATAGAGCTTAGATTTCTTGTGCCAATCCCCACGCTCCTGTGCCAGCTTCAACTGGTTTTGCCGCCAGACGAACGACATCTAGAAAGAAGAAAGAAAATTAGTTTATTCTGCACAAACAAAAACGCACATTACAAATAAAAATTAAAAAATATAAAAAAGAGACATAAAATACACACACATAACGTAGTCAAAAGCCTCGTATTCAATCTTAGAAAATGTTGACAATTTTGTCCATTGTTTTATGTCAGGGCTAGGCACCAAAGACAACACACATTATTATTTGACAACTGACATTGACAATACATATCAAATCCGTGATGCGCCAGCGACACTGCTTAAATATCACAACAAAACGTGAAAACAACAACAATCAAACAAAAACAAAAATGCCAATTGCAGAGTGGAAAAATAACTACTTTTGTAACAAACAACATTCATAAGGACAATAATCAAGCTGTGCGTCGCATCTGTGCAAGAACACAAATCTCGTCTTACAGTCCTTGGATGTCATTCTGTCACACTCTTATTCCGTCTATTATCACTGCACCGGAAGGTGTCCTGCGGGTGTTTAAAAAAAAAAAAAAACTCCATTTGTGTTCCATAATACGTATTCCGATATCGAATACCTTCGTACGTCGACTTTTGGAACTAGGTCTATTGACCTGATACCAAGCATGGAACTCCCCTTGGCTCTATGGGCAACTCTTAACCTGTACACAACCTTCTGCGTGTACAGGCTTAAAACCCTGTATCCAATAAAAATCAAATCAAATGTCGTTTATTCAAACTAAGCTAAGAATCAGCACTTTTGGAAGAAAAAATAATAGGAAATAAAATAAAATACCAACTCATTGACGACGTAAAACTGGTGGATGCCAAGCTTCACAGCTTGGCTCATCGCCGCAAGGTTGCCTGCTTGTCGGTCTTCTACAGATTGTACTTCGGTGAGTGTGCCCAAGAACACCACGACCTCATTCCACCGGCCCCCTTCTACCTTCGGACATCCAGACGCACTGCAAGTTACCATCTCTGCCTAGTTGCTATTCCACCAATTCGCACTAAGCGTTTTCAAATGTCCTTTATAATGCACACAGCAAAAGAGTGGAACTCTCTACCTGCGTTTGTGTTTCCGAGTGGATACAACCCGAATCTCTTCAAAGTAAGAGTGAACAGGCTTCTTCTGGGTGAGCTCACTCCATCGTAGACTTTGTCTATGTCATCTCTGACCTAGACTAAAGTCAAGAGCAAACCTATTTCAAATAAAAAAAAAATACATAAGACAGTCCCCCAAAACGCCCGCCTTCCACCACTTCCTAATGCTTTCACTGGGAAGAAGAAGTGGCGCAACAAAATCCCCAGCAGCACAGGTCGTTCAGTTAGAATAACTGGTACTTGTTCGAAGTAATATAAAGCAACAGATTAGTTGAAACAAAGTAACAAAAACCAATCTCCCAATTAACTTACATGAGTTTTGACAACAGACAGAGAACAAGAGCTGTTTCACCTGTGCAAAATTATTTTGTATGTCACCCGAAATGGGGTGAAACAATAATTTCGCTGTTAAAACTTTCTGACGTTAGTTGGAAGCCGGACTTTGGCACTCGGCCGAGTTATCCGTCAGAGAGAAAGAAAAAAAAGTGTTGGCGATGCCTGTTAGTCAAGTTTATTAGTACTCTCACCTAGTTTTATTAGGTTTGTTATTTTACTTTATTTTTATTATCATTGTATACCTACGTGGGCCCGTGGCTAAATAATAACAGCCGCACAGGTCGATCGATCAGGTTAAGCTACGCTTGCCGCGGTTGGTCTGTGGATGGGTGACCATCTTTACATACCGAGACCCCTCCGTGCCTCGGAAAGCATGTTAAGCCGTTGGTCCCGGCTGTCATTCGTGGATCTTTGACAGTCGTTACGGGTAGTCAGAAGCCCGAAAGTCTTACAACCAGTCTTACCAAGAGGTATGGTATTACCGAGTAACTGGGTTATGGAGGTCTGATAGGCAGTCGCTTCATGTAAAATTCTGGTGTTCAGCTGTATCCGGTTAGACTGGAAGCCGACCCCCACATAGTTGGGAAAAGCCTAGACAGATGAAGACCTACGTGCAATATTACAAAATTAAAATGAGTTCGATAGTTCAACATCTGCCAAGCATTTTCATAACTATTTTAAATATTCTATCGATAGATCTATAGAAATAAATAAAATCGAAAATCTAATCACTATAAAACATAGTAAAACAGTTTTTCTGAACTCTTACTTCAAGTAACAAAACTAAAAGCGGTCGATGATAACCTACCAAAAAAAAAAAAAATAGTGGCACTCCGGGAGTGAAAACAAAACACAAACAGAATACTTTGCCATCACTCACTGACATATCGGATTTAAAACCGAGGACAGCCGAACATATCCGAATGTAGCGCGGTGTCGGTGACAGTGTCGCGAGTTCAATAGTTTTTTGCCATCTCAAAAAATTCCCAACGCGCCTAAAGAAGTTTTCACTTCAAAAAACATTAAATCTTCTTTTTTCTAGGGTTCCGTACTTAAAAAGGAAAAACGGAACCCTTATAAGATCACTTCGTTGCCCATTCGCTGTCTCTCTGTCAAGACCTTTTTTCAAAGAAACGCGTGGAGTTATCAAGTTGAAATTGTCATCAAATACTCAGGGCTGCAATCCCCTGTTGTAGTGAAAAAATCAAACTATTAAGTCTATGTAATTAAAGGATTTCTTTAAACGCGCCGTCGACGCGCGTTTGTAGCGATACAGACGCGATACGCACGCGAGTCAGACGCAGCCTGTAGACCTTCTGTAAGATAAAAGCGCGCCGTCGACGCACGTTTCTAAAACGCGCGTCAACGGCGCGTTTAAAAAACGTGGTGTGCACAGGCCCTTATGGATACGGGCATTCATGCTCCGTTTATGCCGCATATTTTGACACTCGCAAGGGAATCAAACCTATAGGGTACTTCCCGTTAACCTAGAATCATGAACTTTGTCAAGAAGCAATGTCATGTAGCACACGTAAAGGAAAAGACCCGCCGTGTATTTGTAGTTACATACCTACAAATTCTCTCGCGCTTACCCGGTTTATTTCATTTTATCGTGTTTAGGTGATAGGTACCCATCGCGTCCGTGGAGTTTCGCTAGCCAATATAAAATAACCTTGTGTAACACGAGCCGGGATTCGAGATTATAAATAGCTGCCAATTTGAAATCAACATTATTCTCCAACTACAAAGGGGCTGAGAGTTAATTCCACTTATTTGGCTTTCACGATAAACAACAAACCTTGATTTCCTAAACAAAGACTGTTTTTATTCAAGCTGAGTACTTCAAGGAATCACAACGTTGAATCTTTGCAAATAATCTTAACAGCTATATCGATACAAATAAATAAAACGTGAGCGTCTGTTTGTAATTTCACAAAAACAGCTTTCTACTAAATGAATATGAACGTATAGGTATACGGTACTTATAACAAAAAAACATTTTTTATTAACATTTTTGTCTCTGTACGTTTGTACCGGCTAATCTCCGAAACGGCTGAACCGATTTTAACGGGACTTTCACTAGCAGATAGCTGATTTTATAAGGAGTAACATAAGCTCTTTGTACCGGTAGCACGTTCCTTTTCGAGATCCACGCGGTCGCCGCCGCGGGCATCAGCTAGTTTTAGATAAAAGGGGCACGTGTATTTCAAATAGTTCATTATCTACAGATTCTGAAAATATAATGGAATTATCGTTTGAGAGCTTACCCATAGGAGACGGTCCTTTGAATTACCTAAATTAAATTATAAATTATTTTATTTCTGTAATTAAGTTTGTATAAACCCTTTTACACTTCAATCATATTTTAAAAAACTAGATGAGGTCGGCGTGTCCTAATTACTTTGAGAAGAAAGGCCCAAACAACCTCAGAGGTCACAGTCTCTTTTGAAGTCCAGACATAATCTTGGGCAGATCATGTAGATTGGAGTCTGAAATGATCTTTTGACGAAAGAGCCACATAGATTAAGTAGACATTTTTCAATATTCACGCAGCTCAACTCGAAACTTAAGGAGCTCAACGATTCAACGAATAATATCAAAGAAAGGACATTTGGGTAGGCCGCATAAATTACTCAAACTGCTAGACCATGACTGAAATAAACTGAGTGAAAATAAATTGCTTTTAGTTAGTTTCGTTGGAAAGATCAAGTATAAGTTTGTATTCATATTTATTACTATCCTAGCAGTTATGGATATGAAATGCTTTGCCTGTGTTGGTAAGGTGTTCTTAAACTTTGTCCACTTTTAAAATTATTCTTGTTTTATGCGCAAGAGTGCAATGGTGGCTAAGTGGTAACGGCCGCGACCTTCGAGTTGTAGGTCGTAGGTTCGAACCCAGACAGGCGCTTTACTTTGTGTAAATTATTTCATCACCACTGCTCACAAAACGGTGAAGGAAAACATCGTGAGGAAACCGGCATGTCCTAGAACCAAAAATTCGAAGACATGTGACATCTACCAACCCGCACTGGGCCCGCGTGGTGGATTACGGCCCACTCCCTCTCACTGAGAGGAAGCCTGTGTCCCAGCAGTGGGAACATTATAGGCTGATGATGATGATGATGATGATATATAATATTATAAAGCTAAAGAGTTTGTTTGTTTGTTTGGTTGAACGCGCTAATCTCTGGAACTTTCAGTCGGATTTGAAAAATTTTGCATTTGATAGCCCAATTCTTGAGGAAGGCTATAGGCTATTTACCATCACGCTATGACCTTTAGGAGCCGTGCAAAAAGAAAAAAAGTCAGAAAGAACGCTAAGCAAAAACGAAGTAATAGCGCGGGCAGGCGATGCGATGCGACGGAGTGGGTCGGAGTAACAAGAAATTTCACGCGGACGAAGTCGCGGGCAGAAGCTAGTGTATGTATATACGCGCAAAAAAAGGAACATCGTCATCATTCCTTGTTCTTATCCCACTTTTATTGACTCGTGACTGCTGCGGAGGGACACTGATCTCTAAGATACAGGGTCACCCCTAGTTTGGAGATTAGGGCTACAATGTATTGTGCCTAGAATAGCCACTCATTTATATAACATTGTTTTAGAATGTACAGACGCCAGCACATCAAGCTACCCGAAACTGTCAAATTGTTCCAATCAACTTTGAACCTTATGTTTTAGCTATAGAGTTGAAAATCTATTGAAGAAATTTGACAGATTGTAGTAGCTTGATGTGCTGGCGTCATCATACATCAGATTAAAACAAAAAAAAAAACACTGGCACTCCGGTAGTGCCGACAGAAGTGAAAACTTGAATAATTACGAGTGTATTTTGTGAATCGTCTTATAAACAAAACACGCGTGTTAAGGTGTGTTCCTTATTTTATAGGGTTTTTTGCAAATAAGTTTTACGTCTGACGTTAGTACGCGAGGCCCTCGTAGTTCTTCCCGATGTACATAGATGGCGCTGTCCTCAACAACGCGCGTCTTACGTTTTACGTCTTACGAATTTTCGATCAGGGTCACGTGACCTGACGCGAATTTAGAAGTTTTTACCCATTCCAAAAAAAGTACACAGCGCCGCTAAAGAAGTTTTCACTTCAAAAATAAAGAACAAACAAAAAAGTGTAGCCCGAACAGGGAATCGAACCGAGGATCCCACGCTCAGAGCCACGAGACCAACGGGCAGTCGATACATTGTAAACAAGCCATCATAAAACCCACACAACACTAAACTCTCAACTAAATGTTTATTCATCAAAATCCTAAGCATTTACAATGTTATTAACATAATGCTGTTTTACATAATTTATGTTAAATTTTGTCATAAACTCATCATCTTTTGTTAAGGGATTCAACAATGGAGAAGTAGGTATCGAAGTCGAGCTAAAATGTTTGACTTGAAGTGAGAATACTTAACTAAAAATAATATTATTTTAAACGGCATCGATAACTAGCAAAATCAGCCTATAATGTTCCCGCTGTTGATATACAGGACTCTCTCTCTCTCTCTCTGTGGGGGAGTGGGCCGTAATCCACAGGCGGGCCCAGTACGCCTTGGCGGATGTCACATGTTTTCGAATTTTTTGGTTTCATGAGTGGTGGTACTTTCATGTTTTCAACGAACTCAGGACAGTAAGTAGGTAAGGATGGGCAGGATGCACATGTCGATGAGTTTGAGTTTCAGATATAAAGGTAGGTCACCCTTTATTAGCGACTTCAGGGACCAGCGGTGCTATTCTGTACAAATCTCTCCGTGAAAACTTAGGTGAAGTGAGTGTGGAGTGAGCTGTCAATAGTGTCAATTCCTTGCAAAAACAAACTCACTTCACCTAAGTTCTCACGGTGAGATTTTTACAGAATCGACCGGCTGTAGCTTTTCCAGTGGCATGATTTATTCCCTTATAATTATGTAGTACAGTGTTTTTACCATGTAAGAGGGACATGAGGCTAAATAATAACAGCCGCTAGGGTCGATCGATCAGGTTAAGCTATGCTTGCGGCGGTCGGCCCGTGGATGGGTGACTATCTTTACATACCGAGACCCCTCGTGCCTCGGAAAGCACGTTAAGCTGTTGGTCTCGGCTGTCATTCTTGGATCTTTGACAATCGTTACTGGTCGTCAGAAGCCCGAAAGTCTGACCAACTCTAAAGAGCCTAATAATTACCTAACGGCGGAAAAAGGACAAAAATAATTTAACCTTTGGCAAAATAAGTCTCCTATATTTACATTCCATCATTCTCATATAGTTACTATGGAAACGACGATCTTTGAACCGAAGCAAAAACAATACTCCGGTTTTGTTTTATTGGCTGAATGAAAATCAACAATTCAATTTCAGTGGATCAAAATATAGCTATATAATTTTTAGAAATAATGCTATAGAAGAAAGAATGAAGGAAAGAAAATTTATTTATTGAGCACAGACTAAAGGACACACAATACACCAGAGGCGCCAGAATATCAAGCTACCCGAATCTGTCATACTTTCCCAATCAATTTTGAACCTTATGCTTTAGCGATAAAGTTTAAAATCTATTAAAGAAATTTGACAGATTATAGTAGCTTGATCTACTGGCGTCTGTACATACATTAGATAAAAACAAAAAATAAAGATCAAACAAAAAGTGTAAAGTCCGATGTAAGAAATTAGCAGGAAAGTGTGCCTCACGGCTGCGCCAAGAAGGCCCAGTTCAGCATTAATGCCAGACAACTAGTGCCTGATGCTGGTTTTCAACTGGACCTGATGTGTGAGATTACGGATGTATACACATATCAGATGTATACACTATATAGTATATAGTGTTATTAAATTAATCTATACCGGAAGTTAGGGAGCATAAATTGAAAAGTTATTGAGACTGCTCAAAATTTGGTCTTGTTGACAAAGGGCTTTACTATGGTCTGTTTATAAGACTTAGGGCAATAATATGCCGATGTCATGCGATGAGCTGAATGGTGCTGATCGTGAACGGGCGCCATCAGTTTAGGCTGGTCATCACTTAGCTGCCTCGGTTTATTTTTAATTATTTTAATTTTGAATTGTTGTTTTCTTACTGTTTGCTGTACTCTGGACGCTTTTAAAGCGTAGGTTTTTTTTTACATCGTTCTCACATATAATTATAAATTCAACATTAGTGATGTAACTAATATTTTCGAAAAAATATAATTTAAAAGAGTGTCCATGGAGTTTGTTGCCCGTTCTTCTCCATAAGTACCTACGCTTTGGAATGGGCAACATACTTCCTATTTTCTGACTGACCGACTTCTTGACAGTTAAAAAGTGCCTGTAAATGGTTGGTACCTACTTGCTAGCTATAATTGAAATAAATGCTTTGAGTTTGAGTTTGATGATGCCTCATTGCAATACCTTACGATTACGGTTTAGCTCGTTACCATCGATGTGACCTCCATGTAAAACAAATGCATGCTAATAGACACGTACCCACATGCCAGGCATCGCGGTAAACCCCCAAACACTGCACGATGTATCGCAGTAAGGTATCTTTCGGCATGTGCGTGCGTGTCTATTAGTATGCATTTATTCTACATTGAGCTGACGTAGAGGTAGCGAGCTAAATCGCGACCGCGACGTACCGCAGTGAGGCATCTTGGGCATGTATTAATCCCTAAATGAGTCGTCCACTGCTTCGTATAGGAAGTGTGCGGGGAGGTTTGCCACGCTAGCTGCACGGTTCATTTGTTTGCCAGCCAGGCATCCGTGCATAGTGTACCTAGTGGACGATCCCGCCTACATTTTAATATAAAGTGAAGCAAAGTGCACGTCCGTAACTTACTGTGGGCCACTGTAGAGTGACGAGTCCGTTCAGTGTTATTTTACCTCTGATTTTGCATCACTGTCCAAATCATTGTGATCTTTATTCTCATTACAATAAGGTTGCTGTTGGGTTTCTGCCACTCACAATACAGTGAAAATTATTGTGAGGTTACAATAAAGTTGCTGCTGTCAGAGGTAAATTAATAACTTTAAACGGACTTTTTTTGAAAAGTTACAAAGTGAGTTATTTTTTTTTTTAATCTATGCATCTACCGAGCTTTGTGCATTATAAATATTATGGCAATATTATCTTCTCTGTCAGAACTGCCTCATTTATAAACAAAAATACTGTTGATTTTTAGTTTTACTCACATTTTGACGATTCTAGGTAGCTCAACAAATCGGCCTTAAACTGAGCACATTCATAAACAAATTCACCGAATTTTCAAATGAATTTCAATTGAAACCCATTCATTTCCAAATGATACATGTATACCTGTGTAAACTCAACAGTAAATAAAGAAATAAAAAAGGAAATTCATTACAACACTCATATTCAATTTCCCTTTCACAAAATAAAAAATATCTAAAACCAGGAAACAGCATTCAAATTAAAACATCCGAATCACAGGTCATAACATTTTGGGCGTATGAAAAAATAAAGCATAAAAGTTTATGGGATCGTAAATATTCTTATGGGAACGTGTGGGTGTGTCCATGGTCAAAGGTTTAAAGGGGAAACATTGATTTCGTATTAGTCAATTGTTTTTAAGGTAATTTTATTAATACTAAAGTAGCTTTGTGATAGAGTTGGGGTAGGTTTTAGTACTCTCCCCCCGGTGGGTTCACGCATTGTCGAGGGGGGGGGGGGGTTTATAGCAGTGCTTTGGTCATCCACGGTGAAGCGAAGAAGAACCCGAGGAGCGGCCGCTCGTCAGGGTTTTTGCCGGTAACAAGTAAGTTGCGGTGCCACTTGGGCGACATCGCAACTGAGGCGGGCCACGATGTCGTATGGGAGGCATCACGGCTGAGGGTTGGAGGCCGCAACGGGAGAGGAGTATTGCGGTGCGCCACTCTCCCTACCTTCCGCGGCCTTGACGGGGTTGCCACCGTCTGATGGAGGACGCAGTGGGGCCTCAGGGCAGGAGGAGTGTTTGTATGACGTTGGCCGCTCTCCCTATCCTCTGCGGCCGAAAATTAGCAGGCGGCGGGGCCAATGACCTGACCCGTCGCAAGGAGGTCAAGGGTGCCCAGACACGGGGTCGTCTGGTGCCCAAGTGCTAGTCTGGTTCCTGGGGTGGTCACAGTGTATGTGTTCTGGTGCGCCGGTGATGGGGAGTACTCCCTAGAGGAGGGTCCGGTGACGGACAGCCGCGGCGGGTTCACGGATGAGTGCTAACGCGTGCCCGTGTTCCCGCCGTATGCGGCAGAGGAGGAAACCGTGGAGTTTTAGTGGGTTGGAGTCCCACATAACTGCACTATCTCCCGTGGCAGCGCAGAAGGTATGAGCATTTCCCCACGTTAAAAATAAAAAAAGTTTTAGTACTCTCAAGGAACTGTGATGGCCCAGTCGTAGCGGCCACGACTTACGAGTACTTCTTATTTACTTACTTACTTACATTCGAAACCAGATAGGAGCTTTACTTTGTGTAATTAATTTCATCACCACTGCTCTCAAAACGGTGAATGAAAACATTGTGAGGAAACCGGCATGTCCTAGAACCAAAAATTTGAAGACATGAGTCATCGACCAATCCGCACTGGTCTCGCGTGGTGGATTACGGCCCACTGATCTCACAGAGGGGAGGCTTCCCAGCAGTGGGAACGTTATAGGCTAATTATACTTAGTACTTTCATCATCTGCCTTTTTCTAATGATGTCGGGGTCGACTTCCAGTCTGGTCACCAGTATTTTTCATGGAGCTTCTGCTTCTCTGATCATTGTAATGAACATAATAATACATTATGTAGCCATGTAGAATGAATATGGTTCTAGAAGTTTGTTCGGGGAAGTCGCCATGCCGCCGCTGAGCTCTGCATTGAAGGGAATGGGTCATCATCTGCCTAGCCTTTTCCCAACTATGTTGGGGTCGGCTTCCAGTCTAACCTGATGCAGCTTAATATCAGTATTTTACATGGAGCGACTGCCTATCTGACCTGTACAACCCAGTTACTGGGTAATACGATACCCCTTGATAAGACTGGTTGTCAGACTATCGGGCTTCTAACGACCCGTAACTACTGTCAAAGATCCAAGAATGACAGCCGGAACCAACGGCTTAACGTGCTTTCCGAGGCACGGAGGGGTCACGGTATGTAAAGATGGTCACCCATTCACAGACCAACCGCGGCAAGCGTAGCTTAACCTGATCTATCGACATGTGCGGCTGTTATTATTTAGCCCCGGGCCCCTCATTGAAGGGAATGGGATTCGGTGGGAAAATCAGAATAATTTATTTTCATTAATAAAGTTCAGGCAGTTTACATCGATCACTTAGTATGCCATTAGTGTCAGCGTGCACATACTTTAATATTATTTTAAGAATTTAATTAACTTGAGTAATGCATGCGATTATTAATTGACATTAAATTTGGTTAAAATTAATTCATAAATTACATTGAATTTTACAATTCAGAACTTATAAACTTAGAAAGAAAATGCATTTATTTGCAGCAAACATGACGCATAAAAAATCAAGTTAGGGAAAAACATGCGTCACTTCCACGCAAAACGACCATCTCTTAGCATAATGCTAAGACCTTATGCGAGACAGAGCCCCAGCCGCTGGTTTTCAGCGACAGCCGGCGTTGACATGATGACGTCATCCAGTGCAGCAAACGATTAGATATAAATAAAAAACAACAATCATAACAAGAAATAAAATAAATATACATTACAAAAAGATGGTATGAAGAACTCAGGTAAACTATAAAAGCATTTATCATTAGTATCTTTTGTTAAATTACGCTTAAATATCCTACAGCTAGAACTGTACGGGCTAATAAATATCCGGGACAGCGGGATTGTCCGAAAGGGTTACCGCTGGCCCAGAACATAAAGGGCTAAGGAAAGAACACGGGTGGGTATTGGTCAGTAAGAGTCTGACACTCCCTTCCGCTCCACCCAGAGCGGAAGGGGTCATTTGATGACTTACCATCCTGAAAAAAAAATAAAGGCTAATAAATATAAATGAATATACCTACAAATCATCATCTGCCTAGCGTTTTCTAAACTATGTTGAGGTCGGCTTCCAGTCTAACCGGATGTAGCTGAATACCAGTATTTTACATGGAGCGACTGCCTCGCTGACCTCCACAACCCAATAAAGAAGAAGAACGGAACGCGGTGTATAATATGTATTATTTTTTTTAGATTATAATTATTATTAGTGTGGTCTTTTCTACTCGTAATCAAAAGAAATCCACACTAATTTACAACCTAAAAAATTTTGTTCATCAGTAAAACCCAATTTAGCTCAAAAAAAGAATACCATATTCATATAATCGTGCATTCTCCCTGATGTGAATACTCAAAGCGGATTAATCCCTCTCTCCCTCCGCCAATATGAATTTTTATGACCAACAAACAGTAATTATAATAAAAATGAAGGATTTCGGAGTCATTAATATGTTTTTTATATTCGTTGCGCGTACATGACAACGTAAATATGCGATTATGGTCCTTAATGGAGAAGATAAAGTTGTTATTGAAATTAATTTTTGCGTGGAGAGTGTTGATAAAATGCAGTACGTACAGACGGGAATAATATTTGTTGGTGTAGTGAGGTAATAAAAATATAGAGATGTTATTTTATTAGAAAAAGCAGAGAAAATAAAAATATGTACTGTTTATATTGGACTACGAGATTGCTACGGCGTAGCTGACGCGTAGACCGCAGTCAGTGCTACGCCAGTTACAGCGTCGTAGAAAGTAAGCGCTACGCTTTGAATAAATTTATTTGAGCATCGATCGAGTAGGTTATCAAGTTGTATAAAAATTTTAGTTTTTATTAGAAATATATTTTTATTTTATAATATATAGAAAAGTTAAGTTAGAAATATATTTTTAATTTATAATATATAGACTAGTTTAGTAGCAGTCCGTAGGTTTTTGTGACTAGTTCAATTAAAGGGTATACTAGGGATAAGCAAAATCAGCCTAAAATGTTCCCATTGCTGGGACACAGGCCTCCTCTCTATGAGAGGGAGTGGGCCGTAATCTACCACGCGGGCCCAGTGCGTGTTGGCGGATGTCACATGCCTTCGATTTTTTGTTTTTTTTCTTTACTAATATAATAAAGCTAAAGAGTTTGTGTTTTTTTTATTTGTTGTTTTTAATGTGCTAATCTCTAAAGCCAATAGTCGGATTTATTCAGATTCATTTACTTGCAAAAACATGGCCGAGCAAAACGAAAAAAGTCAGAGAGAACGCTAAGGAAACACGAAGTATTAGCGCGGGTGGGCGATACGATGCGACGCCGTGTGTCCGGGCCGAAATTACACGCAGACAAAGTAGCGGGCTAAAGCTATAAGAAATAAACAAATAGTCTCCGCCATGTATTTCTTGAGACTCATAACGGTACAATAAATATGTCAATATTCTTGACATTCTTGCTTACCTCTTTTGGGGAATACCTACTCGATTTTTTTGGGATGCATGAAGAAGCCTCCTCGTGTAGCGCAGTTTGTTCCACCTGTTTCTCAACTGAACCGAGCGCTCGGCGCATCCTGGACAGTCACACCAAACACTTTATTTGACTGGTCAATTCTTCCGTTGCGGTAGTAGGGCTAACGCCTGCCTGGTTTGCGACCACCGGAGTCTAGTGTCAAGCTGCCTGCTGTGTTTCTTGGTAGTTCTAGTGCCTTAGGCATCTTCTGAGCACGTTCATTCCATCATAGCCCTCAACCATCACTTTCCATCAGGCGTGATTGAGGTCAAGAGCGGGCTCAGCAATAAAAAAAAATCGAAGATATTTTAAAAGAGTTTGAAGATCCGTGGCACACCTACTGCCTGCCTTGCTACCTATATAAAACGTATAATATGCTTCATATAAAAATCTTCAATTTCATTTGGCTATGTCAGTAAATAATCCTAAAAATATTAATATTCAATCAAAAATATAAATAAGCTCTCTTATTTCTACTCCCACGATTCTGAAAATACCATCACACCTGAAAAATGACAAAACAAAAAACAATATCGCAGAACTTTACGAGCGATCCCTGTATTTACATAATTTGATGCTCGAAATTTTGCCCGCTACCCGCCAAAGGTTAATATGTATTCGTGTTGTTGTAAAATAGTTCAGATTGGTAAAACGAGAATTTGTTTATTTTTGTGGCCGGTTGATCGCAATAGACCCGCCCCTGTTATATGGGATTTAAGGGGACTACATGACCTAAAGCGCCGTCACTGTCGGACTACATACAAAAGAAAGAGTAGGAGTGTG
Source organism: Luperina nickerlii (assembly GCA_963855955.1). Lineage (NCBI taxonomy): Eukaryota > Metazoa > Arthropoda > Insecta > Lepidoptera > Noctuidae > Luperina > Luperina nickerlii. The sequence continues at coordinate 15,334,542 of OY979686.1, read as the reverse complement.
AGTAAGATGACACAACGCTGGTAATTTATTTCAATATATGGAGCAATTATCTATTTACAAAAAATGTATTGTTTGGGCTAAAAAAATAAAACACTAGTGCTTTAGTATGTTGCTTGTAGAATAATCTGATAAAAAATCAGAATGATTGTATATATATTAGTATGGTTTTTATTGTGAAAAGAAAGTTTTTAGAGGTGTCTTCATGATTTTTTTTCTATCGACTCAAATTAATTGTATTATGTTTTTAACACTATGTAACTAGCATATATATCCGAAAGAATATGATATATATTTCTGATTTCGTTTACTGTAGTCGATCAGGTACTTTTAGGCATCATAAAACTTGCATTTTTTGCGTTTAGGACGTGTAGTCTCCTTAAACATAACTAACGTTTCATTGTACAGACGCTAGCACATCAAGCTACCCGAAACTGTCAAAATTTCCCAATCAACTTTGAACCTTATGCTGTAGCGATAAAATTGAAAATCTATTAAGGAAATTTGACAGATTGTAGTAACTTGATATGTTGGCGTCTGTACTATAGTGACACACGCGGTGCGCGGTGCGCAGTGGTGGGCATGTGATATCGGCCTCGACTTAACGAGTTGTGAGTTCGAATCCAGCAAGGCACTTTACTTCGTGTATTTAATTTAATCACCACTGCATTAACAATGGTAAAGGTATAGCATGTGTACTCTGTGGTCACCTGTCATGTCAACAAAATGTCAGTTGGTTTTTTCAAGACAATGGAAAAAAATTTTTTCTTACCTAATTAAATCGCATGAATATTCCTTGAATAGACTTTCACCTTCCGTTCTAAATTTTAAATGTGTTTTTTATTTAGGTGGACTTCATCATTATACCAAGTAATTGAACATTATCGTTTATTATTTTTATCCCATACGTATTATTGCGCGCCACAATTGATGCCTGGTACATGGTGACATTAGTTACCACTAGCGCCATCTAGTATCGGGTAGTAGAACTAGTAGGGTCAATATTGACTTCAAAGGAAAACAGCTTGAGGAAACCACCATGTTCTAGAACCAAAAACCAATTGGGCACTGACACTGGCCCCGAGTGGTGGATTTCGGCCCACTCCCTCTCACAGAAAGGAGGCCTGTGTCCCAGCAGTGGGATCGTTATAAGGTCATAGCACACATATCAACTCGGAAAGGGATCGACACCGTATCTCCCTTCGGCTCGGCCTAACGTAAGCATGTAACGAAAGCGGATAAGAAGCTCTGATACGTCGACTTGGCTACGGCTAGGCGACGCCGCGCTTGCGGCTTGCCGACCGCTGGTTGATAGTGCTGCAGGCAGGCCGCGGGAGGGGTGAGAGGGGCAAGGGTGAACGAACAGACGTAAGCTCGGGTACGGAGAGGCGTAAGCGCCGGGGACGATGAGCCGTAAGCGCGGGAACTGTAAGTTGACCACGCACCGCACCGCATTTCGAGAGCTTGTCCCGAGGCGAGGCGATTACGTTACGATTTCGATTAGTGTGCATTTCAATAGGCAGTTTCAAAAGAAAGAAAGTTTACAAAGAATACTGAATGGCTCGAGTTGATATGGTGACGATCTCTTTCCGAGTTGATGCATCTCAACCTCAGTACTGTGTTAGCTGTTGACCGAGATTTAACTCCCGATAAAATAAAAACTTTCTTCATGGCAAAAATACATTAATTATTCCCGGAGAAATAAAACAGAAACATCTTTTATACCACATTTATTTTACCGTTTATAATAAGCTTTATCAATGATTACTTTATTAGAGAAGGAAAAGAAAGAACAAAAGCGAGTTCTCAAAAACAATTACTACGGCTACGTACAGGATGTTTCAGAAATCGTGCAGTAACTTCTAAGTGATCTATATCTAATACAAGTAAATCCTGCAGTTTCAGAACTGTCAAATAATCTTCTTCTTCTACGTAGCACTTTTGTCAGAGCGGTCGTGGTCCTCATGTAGTTTCTTGTCAGCCAAACTACCCAAACCAGCGCTGGGGCTCAGTCTTACATAGGGTCGCAGCATGATGCTGAGCGATAGCCGTTTTGCGTGGATGTGACGCATGTTTCGCCCATCCCTTTCTTATTTTTTTTTTGTTTTTATGTTCTTTATTGCGTCATGTTTACTGCAAATAAACGAATTTTCTTTCTTTCTTATCTAGGTGCTGATGTGATTCGCCTCATGATTTCTCGCCATCTACTCCGATTTCTGGTGTTTTTTGTGCACTCATACACGGGATCACCCACTGCCTATTTAATTTGGTCAGTTCATGTCATGGGTGAGCGTCTGCGTACCCTCCACACTACCCTGCACGACAAGGCGCTCAATAGTCTCCCTCATGCCTCGAAAAATGTCCGAAGTATTTGAGGATGCACGTTCGGACCATAACAGATAGACGCTTTTTGATGTTGAGTTCTTTGCGTATAAAGGTGTTGGTGCGAAATTCAGTCCGTGACACCCCATGCATTCTTCTCCAGCACCACAGTTAAATAAAACATACTCGTAAAAGGGTGGTATAATATGTCAAAAAACCAAAATTAAAATGATTACATTTAACATAAACCTACATGGGCACTTATGAAACATCAGAAGCTCGTCGTCGTCGCCGTTTCCAATGGGGAAGAGCCGGCAAGATAATCCACGGTTTCCTTTTTAAAAATAATTGGCTTTACAATGTTTTCAAATTACAGCGTTACCAGGAATGGAAGGATAATGTAGGCCTGTCAAGTGGTTTTAACATCGACAGTATCTTGCTGTGGTTCCATTTACTTCTCATTGGCGCTGAAATTCTATTTGATTTTTAAATTGGTATTTAAAGGCTTTAGCAGACTAGGGCGGGCCGCACCGCACTTTTTAATATAAAATTCTTTGCGCTGCGGTTCGTTACCGCGATAAATTGTGTGCTTGGCTTAATTGTTATTCTTTTACATAATTAAAGTTCATCAAAAGTAAGTTAACACAGCGATGAAGAGGATTTATTCAACGCCTTTTGTATAGTTGTTTGGTTTAGTGAGGATATTAATTATTTTTATATTTTATTTAATGTGTATATTTTGTAAGTAGATTAGTTTAAACAAAAAACCTCAAATATTTTTTATTTTACGTTTTCGATACACATTACGTACAGAGTTACGCTAGCTAATTTATTTGACTCTGTATATAAGTCACAGAAAACGATAAAGAAAATTAAACGAATGTCCAAACAGTGTGAGGGGCCCGTGGCTAAATAATAACAGCCGCACAAGTCGATCGAACAGGTTAAGCTACGCTTGCCGCGGTTGGTCTGTGAATGGGTGACCATCTTTACATACCGTGACCCCTCTATGCATTAGAAAGCACGTTAAGCCGTTGGTCCCGGCTGTCATTCGTGGATCTTTGACAGTCGTTACTGGTAGTCAGAAGCCCGAAAGTCTGACAACCAGTCTTACCAAGGGGTATCGTATTACCCAGTAACTGGGTTGTGGAGGTCAGATAGGCAGTCGCTCCATGTAAAATAGTGGTATTCAGCTACATCCGGTTAGACTGGAAGCCGACCCCAATATAGTTGGGAAAAGGCTATGCAGATGACACGAATATCGAAACACTCTATATAAGATCTAAAGGTACCTAATACTATTAAAAGTGAAATGCCATAATAGGTATTATATTCCTTATTTCATCTGGGACTGGCTAAGAAGCGTATAATAACTGTAGGCACCTTTCAGGATCTGAAAGAAATAATTATTATGAAAAAGAAAATAAAAATGAGAACATAAAGGCTCCTGCAAATAGGCGCCACACGCGACGCGAATCGCGCGCGACTCAAAGGCACCGCTCGTTGCGCGACTTGCGGTGCCTTTGTGTCGCGCGCGATTTTATCGCGTGTCGTGCCTGTTTGAAGGAGCGGTAAGAATCGAGGTTTTATTACATTTGAAGTAATAATAAATGTGAGCAGTGGTGACCCAGTGGAAACGGCCCCGACGTACGAGTTGTAGGTCGCGAGTTCGAACCTACTCAGGCGCTTTACTTTGTGTAACTTATTTTATCACCACTGCAGCAGTGAAAATATCTGATTATATCGAGTCTCATTGTTCAGATATTTCTCTTTTACATCAACGCAGGATAGTTTTTCAAAGTGTTCACAACGTGCGTAACTTGAAACAGCACGTAGTTTTTTAAAAGTTGTTCAATATATTTTCTCTTTGAAGCTAAAGTAAAATAATCGCCATTTTAAGTACATGTATTGCGTAACACACTATCTCAATCTGAATCATTGTGAAGAATACTGCTAATCCATTGATCCATATGTTCGAAAAATGTGTCCGCTCAACACTGTAATTAACGCAATGAATATTGTTGGACTGTCAAAATGAAGCCCATTGCTACAGAAAGTGTGTTACGCAATTACCCCGCTGCTCACGTAGACGGTGAAAGGAATTATGGTAAGGAAACCGGCATTTTATTTTATTTTATTCAATAGGAACAACAAACAGCTACATTATGTAATATAATAAACAGAAAAAACATAAATTACTTAAGTAATAATGTAACCCACAGCGCAGCAGTGCGATTCTGTAACCATCTCACCGCGAAAACTTAGGTGAAGTGAGCGTGGAGTGAGCTGTCAATAGTGACAATTCCTAGCAAAAACAAACTCACATCACCTAAGTTTTCACGGTGAGATTTTTACAAAATCGACCGGCTGTTCACAGATTACCATTAATAAATAAATAAATTAAAATGCGGCATGTCCTAGAACCAAAAATTCGAAGTCATGTGACATCCACCAATCCGCACTGGCCCCGCGTGGTGGATTACGGCCGACTTTGCTAATCTATGCTTAATAATAAATGTTATTTGGTTCAAAATTGAATATTATGTGCCGATTTGAAAACAAAAATTTGACTTTGATTTTATTGTTTTAAGAAATTCTGGCAATCTCTTGGATTGTTGCTAGGGTTTATTTCGAATGTGTTAGTATGATACTTATTCTGTAATAGAAGAGTGGGTAAAGTATCTTATGCGGGCATTACACAGGTAACAAGTGGGCGATTTGGTGGTAAATCCTTCATAATTTTTTGGCAACATAATGATAAATGTATTTTTTTCTAATATCAACATTTTTTGTGGCTGTCAACTGTCTGAGAATTTTTGGTTCTAGGACATGCTGGTTTCTTCACGAGGTTTTCCTTCAACGTTTTGAAAGGAATGTTGTATAAAATATGAATACAAAAGAGAAAAATGTATTAAAGATCATCTTACATTTATAAAAGTAGCCACAGTGAGCTTAGTAAAAGGCCCGGCTGAGAACACGACGATCTTATTGAACTGAGCCGCCAATAAGTACATGTCTTTGCGGTATTTCACATTCTTTGTCCACCAAATGCTTTCGTAAGGTCCTTGCATTAGATCTGCGCTCTGGAAAAAATAAAAAATGATTCCTTATTTAATATTTCTTACTAATGAAATCGTGTAACAGTGTATAGCAATAAATAAATACAATTCTCTGACTTAATCGATATGAAAACAATAGAGAAATTTAGTTTGTTTGTAGATTTTTCATAATATAATTTATTTTTTAACAGGGCAAAAAAAAAGAGTTTCAATAACAAACTAAAAATACAAATACAACAATAATTATAATTATGACATCTAGCCTCCGCCATTCTGAATTTTCTGTGATGATGGTAATTAATAATTCCATCCTTCAAACAGACTATAATATTGATCTTGACTACAAACTCTATATACCTATAGAAAAATGTGGCAAATGGATAGGTACATTCATTTTAATTCTGTCGTAGTAAGATAACTTGAATCAAAATGGCGATTATTTTACTTTAGCTTCAAAGAGAAAAATATTATATTAAACAAATTTTAAAAAACTACGTGCTGTTTCAAGTTACGCACGTTGTTAACTCTTTGAAAAACTAAACTGTGTTGATTTAAAAGAGAAATATCCGAACACTGAGGCTTGATATAATCAGATGTTTTCACATGCTCGCACTGATAATGAAACACAATACAGAGACGAAGTAATTAATTCTGTATTAAGGCTCCTTCAAACAGGCACGGCACGCGATAAAATCACGCGGGACAAAGGCACCGCAAGGCGCGCAACAAGCGGTGCCTTTGTGTCGCGCGCGATTATATCGCGTGTCGCGCCTGTTTGTAGGAGCCTTTAAGAGGGAAGCACTATTGTAGCCCGCCCGTCAAATATTGTTACGTTTTTTGCAATTTTCAGGTCAGAGTTAGGTTGTATGTTGAACAAAATGATTCGTGAGCGTAACAAGTATGTATTTACCGAATTATAATCATTAAAATCAACAATCATCTGCCTAGCCTTTTCCCAACTATGTTGGGGCCGGCTTCCAGTCTTACCGGATGCAGCTGAATACCAGTATTTTACCTGGAGCGACTGCCTATCTGACCTCCACAACCCAGTTATTGGGTAGTACGATACCCTTGGTAAGACTGTTTGTCAGACTTTCGGGCTACTACCCGTAACGACTGTCAAAGATCAGAAAGAAAAAAGAAAGAAAAATTGTTTATTCTGCACAAACAAAACGCACATTTAAAAAAAAAGACAACCGTAGATTTATACTAACCGCAAATAAAACGTCATTGCTATGCCAGCAGTAAATAAACAACTGTGCAACTCCAAATACTAAATATTCCGTTGTCAAGAATCTTTGCATTGGGCTGGTTTCAATCTGCAACAGAATGTAAACTTACATAATCAGTCTATAATGTTCCCACTGCTGGGACACAGGCCTCCTGTCTTCTTTAACCCATCAAGCGTCTACTGTACAGCAAGTGTACTTAAGAGATACTGCTCGAAACTTCAACGGTACACCAAGTGTACACAAGTGTCATTGTGAAAACAATGACTTCACTGCGTCCATTCAACTAATTCGACACGTGGGGTGTTTCGACAGGTACGAGGGCCAACGTGAGAGGTTAATTAACAACGCGGGCGGTTTGGTTTAGCTAGGACATTCTGGTTGCCTCACGACGTTTTTCTTTACCATTTTTGAGAGCAGTGATGATCAAATGAATGGCACAAAGTAAAGCGTCTGCCTCATTGCGTGTTAGCAATTGCATAATTCCTCCTTTTAATATTATCCTAAACCGTATCTAAAGAACCGGAGTTACCGACATAGTTTGCAGAGTAAGCAAACTGAAGTTGCAGTGGGCTGGCCATGTCTGTCGAAGGACCGATGGTCGGTGGAGCAGACGAGTCCTGGAATGGAGACCGCGTATCGGCAAGCGTAGTGTGGGACGCCCCCCAGCTAGATGGACGGACGACCTAAAGAAGGTGGCTGGGGTAGACTGGATGCGGAAGGCGGAGGACAGGGTGCTGTGGCACAGTCTGGGAGAGACCTAAGTCCAGCAGTGGACTACGATAAGCTGAGTTCATTGATATCTAAGGCTACTAGCGCACTCGTTGGCCAGCTCGCGGCGGCCAGGCGGGAACCAACGGCCAATGTGGCAGCCAAGAATTATCAGTTGATCTTACGGCTTGCTTTTAAATGGACGTCGAGGAGATAGCTGTAATTGTGTATTTAGTTATGCGGAAGAAGAAAAAGAAAAATACAGGAAAAGAATATTAGGTGCACCCATTATTACGTGAAAGGCAATCAAAAGGATTGTATTACACTTACTATTTAGATATCAAAAATTATGAACACAAGTTCTTTAATTATGAAAGAATGTCAAGGAGCATATTTCATGATAACGTACCAACCGCCGCGGCTAATGCGCTCGAATTGAACTAGTTTCAATCAAACTGAGTGATCTCGACGGCCACGGCTGGGCACTGGTCGCGTGTGTGTCGCGCTCGATCTCGCTGGCCGCTGGTCGCTTGTCGCTATATGCGTGCGGTATTTAAAGTTATCTACAAATAGCAAGATCTCACTGGCCGCCGCGTCGCTATGTCCTTTCCCGGGACTCATACTATCTCTATACCAAATTTCATCCAAATCGGTTTAGCGGTTTAAGCGTGAAGATGTGACAGACAGACAGACAGACACACTTTCGCATTTATAACATTAGTATGGATGTGACGAAATTCTGCCCCATTACATGAAACGTACTTTACATGACTTCTGAATGCCTGACCAAATCTCTCATTCGTGACATGCTAAGTCTCAAGTTTAACATAAGATGACCGCTGTCAAAATACTCACAGTGATTTGATAAGCGGTGACACAGAGCATTACTGAGCAGACGAACATGTATAATAACATTATTGGTGATAGGCATGAGTCGAACAGACGGGCAAACCTGGAAAGAATACATGAAGTTCAGAAATAAATTAAATTTGAATGGGCTTGAAAACTATCCGTGTTCAAAATTACGGAGCGCGAACTAGATTGACCGTGTGGTGGGTGCCTTACATAACCGGCCTATAATGTTCACGCTTCTGGGACACAGACGTGCTCTAGCTCGGTGAGAGGGAGTGGGCCATAATCTATCATGTGGGCCCAGGGCGGATGGATGTCACATGTATTCGATTTTTTGGTTCTAGGTTATGCCTAATTCATCACGATGATTCCCTCCTTTTTTTAGAGAGTAGTGGTGATGAAATTAACTACACAAAGTAAAATGCCTGCCTGGGTTTGAACTCACGACCTATGAAGTCGGAGCCGATACCACTCAGTACTGATCTCACACTTGCAATTTCACTATCACTACATAGTATAAAACAAAGTCGCTTTTTCTGTCCCTATGTCCCTATGTCCCTTTGTATGCTTAAATCTTTGAAACTACGCAACGGATTTTGATGCGGTTTTTTTTAATAGATAGAGTGATTCAAGAGGAAGGTTTATATGTATAATAACATCCATTAAATAGTGGAGAAGTACTGTTATTTTTGAGGTTTCTAATGTGATGTCGTAAATAATTACATTTTTTCCGCTTACATTGCAAACGCAGGCTGAACCCTACGAGTTTTATCAAAATAATGTACTAAGTATTGTACACGTTGAAAAGGTCTACAGAAAAGTCCGTGATGGTATATATCTATCTCTTATGGATAACCCACAATAACTTTTTTTTGTCATTTACTTTTTACGACAAATAATGGCTAATTTTCGAAGCGATTTTAACCAATACAGCATTAATCCTTAACCAATTAAATACCTTGAATACATTGTTCATTTAATATAGATCTATATGGCCCTTTACACCGTATGATTTAAGTGAAAATTTTCGAAGATATTACAGATTTAAAAATTGCGGGACGTAGCGTTTGCGGCGGTACCGGCCGGCCGCCCGGTGCGGCAAGAGCGTGCCTATAAAAAAGCCGGAGCGGGCCGCTATGTTTTTATATACAACGTTCACAGTTTTTCTGTAGTGTATTTAGTATCAGCATTGCACCCGTGCGAAGCCGGGGCGGGTCGCTAGTATAAAATAAAATAAAAAATGTAACTAGCAGTGCCCCGCGGTTTCTTCTACGTTATTTTTGATCCCGTAGGAATATTGGGATAAAATTATCCTATGTCCTTCCCTGGGATGCAATCTATCTCTCTGCCAAATTTTATCGAAATCCGTTCAGCGGTTTAGGCGTAATAGCAATCATACACACAGACAGACAGAGTTACTTTCGAATTTATAATGATAGTAAGTATGGATAGGCATAAAATTGAATGCCGATTGCTTTTTTGTGTTAATATTGAAGTGTCTGTTTGTAATACCAAAATAACAGCTTTTCACTAAATGCATGCAAGTATATACGATGCTTATAACGAAAAAACTATTTTTTAACGTTTGTCTGTCTGTCTGTTCCGGCTAATCCCCGAAACAGCCGGACCAATTTTGATAAAATTTGGTTATGGGTATACTTTGAACCCTGGGGAAGGACATTGGCTACTATTTATCGACAAAAACGCGGGTTGTAGCTAGTAAATAAAATATGAATTGACCATGGTTTAAAAAAAATGCTGATCAAAAGTACAACCTCTAACTTTACTCCATAGCACATACGTAATATCTGGGTTATCAATGCGAAATCAGAAACAAATTACAAATCTCCTCCAAACTGCGCGTACTTACATATTCAAAGTAATTTTAACTCCTCGTGTAATCTAGTAAACAAAGTTACTAGAATGTATCGTACACATTTAACTGTGCAAGTTAGATTGACTTCGCCAAGGTTAATTTGGATTTTGTACTTAAAAATGTGAAGTGGCAATTTTATCTTAGGAGAGTTTTTAGACTTCCTGTTTACTGGTGTGCACACCTTTTTATAATATTATCCACAGACTTATCGGTCGATAGGTTATACGCGCTCAGACAAAAGAGTCACTTAAATAAGAATATGTAAGATAACATTATTATAGTAAACTTGTTTAAGGTAACCGTCAACGATACAATACAAATAAGAAGAAGAAGTAACAAACATATAAACACACACACACACTCACAAATCTTCGCCTTTATAATATTAGTGTGATTGGTTGGGTTATACGTTCAACGATTTTAGTTAGCCAAGTCAGTTAGGTACATATCGTCTTCTCTCTTTTCGTTCCCAATAATTACGACTTGGTATCCTACTTCCACGTGTCGTCTAATAGCGTGACATTGTGCCGTTTTTGAAGATGAAATAAATAAGTAGGTAACCTATGCATCTGTTTTTACTTATAATTATTATTACATAAAAACAAATTCTCTAACGTAAAGATTAGATTTAAACGCTCTGCCTTAGAATTTACAAAGTCACGTTCTATTAGCGATAACTATAATGGAAATGTCAAAAATGTATTGAATTTACATAAACTACCGAAAAACAAATGCCAATTCTATTGAATGCCGTTGAAATACGAAACGCTTTTAGCGATTACCAATAATCTAGGTCCTCTGATGGTTTAATCAGTGTTGAAATCCATCGTGAATTTGAAAGACAAATGTTTTGATATCAAATAAAAACTCAGGAAAATATCTTGAGAATTCGTATTAATTAGCGTATTGCATTCATAAAATGTCGACGGGTAATAGCGAAATAATTTTACAGATTTATTTGAATATTTACAATTTATTTTACAAACATAAAAAAATATTGTGTTTGTAAAATAAATTGTTACTTACTTGACCAACTCAACATGCCTCCTATGACAATCCTTCAACCTCTTTATAGCTACACCATGTTCGACTGGCGCCGACTCCGTTCCAAAAATATTCATAGAATCAATTCTCAACAACTCCAGTTCAGCTCTAAAGAACACCATTATAACCATGGAATTAGTATCAAAAGAAGTAATCCAACCTCCACCATATATAGCCGCATAACTTTGATATACAGCAGCTGCTAAATATCCGACTATAGTGGTCTTATCCCAAGGTACCCAAGAACTGACAACTTGCAAGTAAGTATCCGTCCCATTTTTTACGTTCTCTCTATAAGTCTCAGAGGATATATATTTAAAGATCGGCTGTATCATGACTATGATTACCGTAGTATACATTAACGACCAGTACAGATAAGTTATCTTTCTGCAGTATTTCGTAAATGTGGACAGAAGTTCCAGTTTTTTCTTCTCGGTTGTCATTCGCTGGTTTAAGTCCGCCCTTGTGACGTATTCGATAATGCTGATCCAATACTTTTGCCAGCTTAAAAAAGTTGTCACTTTTATCACACTCATTGTTGCCAGCATTGTAATCTTTAAATTGTTTAGGAGCAAACTCATGTCTGATTTCACGAACCAGACATCGATGTACTCGGTGGCAGTGAAAATGGTCACCAAAATGTGCATGATGAGGTAGAAATATTTCATCAGTATATTTTTGGGGAGCAATAGTCCCCAAAATTGTAATGCCCTCACATTTGGCCCTAGTAACGGCCTTTTTGGGTTTTCCAATTTCTGGAAAATATTCTTTAACATCTTATCAGATCGACTTGAAGAAGCCGATTGGAATAATGATGTGATCCCTTATTACACGCTTCCAAAGACGAAGATAATTACGTGATTTCGAGAACTAGGGTTGGGACATTAGGTGCCGCTATGAATATCGAGATTTGTATTGTACTAGTTTTTTTCAATTAATTTTAAAATTTTAATTCGATTATGGTAAAAGCTTTTTTATTATTCTTGAATCCGAATTATCAAATAGTATATTTAATAATAAAAGCTCGTTCAATATAATTGACCATAGAGAACACATTTACACAAAGCTGGTTTAAAACCATAAAAAAATTAAAGATTAAAATAATAAAAATATTTAATTAGCAAATTAATTAAATATTTTTATTATTTTTATCTTTTAGCGTTTTTAGCGTTTAATAAATTAACCCAGTGTATTGCTGTTTCATTTTTATTAGGTACAGAATAGGAATTTTAATTATGTACAGAGATAAATTACCGACAATCCGTCCACCTGTAAGTTTGTGAATAAGTGATATTTCCTAGTGAAACAAAAATAATTTTGTTTGCACATAGCATTCGCTGAAAAAGTTTTTGGTTTGACAATTTTGTAATATTATTTCACCGAAATCTTGATAAAACAGTATTCCTAAGATGAATATTTTACCGAGATCTTAGGAAAGTTTGGAACTTAGGCGAAACTCTCAAGTTTTTATACCTAATCCATTCGCGTTGCCATAAAATGGAAGAGCTTTTTGTAGTTATGCTTGAATATTCACGCAAAAATATAATATAAATCAGAACATTTCTGGGAAAAAACAAACTTGTGGTAAATTTTAGGATTGGAAAAAGTTTTATTAGCGCAAGACAACTATCACCACTGAAGTATTTCGGGACATTGTCTAGCGGTTGGTCGACTATTCACAAGCCCAGAGGGCTAGCACATTTTTAGCCCAAAAAATCTGCATTGTCATCCAACGTGGTAAAAGCAAACAGGCGCGACGCGCGACGCGAATCGCTCGCGACACAAAGGCATCGCTCGTTGCGCGACTTGCGGTGCCTTTGTGTCGCGCGCGATTTTATCGCGTATCGCGCCTGTTTGAAGGAGCCTTAATGTTGCCAGTCTTTTTAGTACTTATTCCATTGACAGCGATGCGGACGAATTTTTTTTATGCCAAATGACTCTCTCTCTTTTTTAAATACAGTTTAATTGTATACTTGTGCATATAATGTACATATATTTTAGTGTGGGCTTGTATATTGTAACTAAAACTTTTTTGTATTTAAATAAATCATAAAATTTCGTATTTGACAACATAACTTACTCTAAAATGACTTCTTTTTACCCTAAAATAGGGTTTATTTCAGTAGGTATATAATAATGTTTCAGTTCTTAACTTTATAAAACCTTAATCTTAGATTTTCCTGATTATTAACGTTAATATTAGCACATACTTTTACTTAGCATTATTTCTTTAAACAGTGCTCCATCTTTGTCTCCTTTTAAAATTTTGATAAAAAAACACTTCCCTCTCCTTAAACATTATTTATATTTTCTCATTATATTTTCTTTGTTCCTGCTTCATAATTATTATTATGTATATATATTTACATAGATTGGTATATGCTTTATGTGTGTACTTATTGTAATTTGTAAATGGTTGTCTCTCCTTCCCCTTTTTAATCCATCCAAATGTTGTCTTTAAAAGACCGCGCTCAGCGATAAGACCGCCCATTGGGTCACCCTTTGTAAAACTTCTACATTTATATCTGCAATTTATATGATGTACATAATAAAGAGTATTCTAGACTATTCTATTTCTGTCACTGTCGCACACCTTTCAAACTGCAAATGCAAGATAGAGAGGGGAAACAAATCAATTGCCTAGCCTTTTTACAACTATGTCGGTGTCTTCCAGTCTGGATGCAGCTGAATACCAGTTTTGAATGAAGCGACTGCCTATCTAACCTTCACCCACACCTCAGTTACTGGGTAATACGATATCCCTTGGTAAGGCTGATTTTCATACTTTCAGGCTTCTGACGATCCGTAACGATTGTCAAAGACACTCAAATGACAGCCGGCATCCACGGCTTAACGTGCTTTCCGAGGCACGGAGGGGTCTTGGTATGTAAAGATGGTCACCCATCCACAGACCAACCGTGGCAAGCGTAGCTTAACCTGATCTATCGACCTGTGCGGCTGTTATTAGTTAGCCACAAGATAGGGAAAACAAATCTTAGCCAAATTACGTGCTAAATAAATTTCGCTTATCAATCTCGGCCTAAGGTCTGTTTACAATAATAATCTAGACAAACCCAGATGACGGATACTTACAGTTATTTTTCAAATTACACCTAAAAATACTTAAATCCGAAAGTTTCCTTTATCACCAGTTATATCTGAGTGTAATTTATTACTTGAGCTATAAATCCTTAAATTTTCGTCTCTAATTAAAATATTTCAGGGTTTTTTTGAGATAAAATATTTTATGTAATGAATGCAAGGTTTTAATCATGATAATTGGTTTTTATCTTGTCAAAGAGAACAAGGCTTTCTGTTTTTTTCTAAACTTTATTAAGAGAAAAAATTAGATTTTTTGTATGTTTTTTTGTTAGGCTTTCACGCTAAAACAGCTTAACGGATTTGGATGAAATCTTACACATGGGTGGAACATGACCTGGACCAGAACTACTTTTAATTCCGATAATCTCACGGAATCGATACTTATGCGGGTGAAACCATGAAGCACAGCTAGTGTAAAATATTTTTAACTAGCTGCACTCTGCGGTTTCACCTGTGTGCCAAATTTCATCCAAATCGCTTCAGCCGTTTTAGCGTGAAAGCCTCACCAAAAAAAAGCATACAAAAACCAAATATTTTCTCTTTATAATATTAGTTCAGATGTTAAGATGGTATTTTTTTATTTACAGTGTCTACGCTTTAGAAAATACAATTTAGGTACATTTGAAAATTACGTACAAATGCTGGTAAATGGTTTATTTGAAATAAATTATAAAACTTCTTGTTTTTGGTAAATGCTGCTAAGAAGTGAAGAGGATTAAATTTTTATCGATAACGCAATCAATAGTGTGATGTCCCAGCTCTATTCATTACAATTAAATAACACCATCGTATTATCACTTTCTACCTTCGTGTTAATTGTGACACGGTTCATAGATTTGTCAGTCCTTAATTGTATATAAGCCGTTGTCATTATACAGAAAATGTTATGGAATTATTACTCTTGTAGATAATAACTTAATTTTATACCGTGCGATATAATTATTTTCATTTTGATTTATTTTTGCACTTGGCTTATTGCGCGGCTTTGTCTGTCTCATCATACCTAATATTTGTTTTGTATTAATTTATTGAATATACAATCAGAATCGAAGTTATCTGGAATAGAACCGGAGTTATCAACATAGGTTGCAGAGTTACGAGTAGCAGACTGAAGTGGCAGTCTGCTGGCCATGTTTGTCGAAGGATCGATGTCCGATGGAACAGACGGGTCCTGGAGTGGAGAACGTGTATCGGCAAGCGTAGTGTGGGATGCCACTCAGCTAGATGGACCTCAAAAAGGTCTCTGGAACCGACTGCATGCTGAAGACGGTGGACAGGGTTTGTGTGGCAGCTTTGGAGAACCCTGTCTCCAGCAGTTGCAGTTGACTGCATTTCAACAACATTCATTGCGTTATTTTACATTGTTGAGTTGACGAAGTTTTCGAACATTTGAAGCAAAGGTTAATTTATTTATTTGAATAACATGGGAGACTTACAGCTAAAACAAACTGATCAAGGACAGTACATTAGTCTGAAAGCCAATTACAGGTCTCCACTTAAAAAATACAGAGAAGAAAAAGTAAATTCTAAGGACATTCACACCAAGTACTACTACTTATCAACTAAAGCATAATTAAATTACTATGTTGCTCGCACTGCATAAGCCGTCAATAATTATTTGAATAACAAGTTTATAGTTAAAACATGTTCAGAATGTTAAATTGAAAAATTTGGTATTTTTTAATGTTAATATGCATAAAACACTTTTTATAAAAATATGATTTTTGGCATTTTCAATCTCAAATTGCAGCCGCGGGGCTAATGGTAGACTTTCGTTGTAATAGTAGAAAATGGTAACAAACCCGTAAATCTGACAACCAATCTTACCCCGGGATATCGTGTTACTTATATGTTTAGTAACACACGATTGTGGTCGTTAGGTAGCGCGAGAAAATATGGTTTACACTGTCCTCCCATACCTATTAATACTGTGTATCCACGGCCTTTATCGAATGTGTGTGAACGTGCTCTTATTCGCGGCAAAGGGGAGCATTCACGCTAACCAAGAGTGGACGAAAGAACGCGAGTCTGTGCGCCACGCTCGCGAATACTTCGATTATTTTTTTTTTATTTAGGTACCCAGTTTTCCTGTTTGTGCCCTTATACTGTGTTTTACATTTGAATAGACCCAACACATACCCTGAGATAAACTTTACCACAACTGTAACTTGAAAACATTTTAAAAACTAATTATCTTTAAAAGAGTAACCGTGGAGTATCTTGCCGGCTCTTCTCCATAGGAAACGACCAGTGCCAATTTAGGTTTATGCGAATTTAAATAATTTGATTTTTTTCAGTCTCTCCATGTAAAATAAAGGTGCCTATTCAAATCCAACTAGGTTTAAAGTAGATTCTCGGATATGTGTTTGCACCTATCCACCTTAGGGTGGGTTTTTTGGGGTGGATAAACGGAATAACCCATAAATGATGATACGCGAGCAAATAAAATGAAAAAATAAAAATTTGCATAAATCATTTCAAAAACAAAGCCCTGTCTTGCAGTCGCGAAAGTCGGGTAAAAAGGGTATCTGTCAAAAATCTCCACTGTCCTTAAAGGCGCGTCGTCCCCTCGGGTACAATTACTATATATTAGCGGCAGGTACGGACAAATGATTGCGTCCTTAAGACCATTTAATGAGAAAGTCATTACGGTAGCGCGTGACCCGTTTTCTATTGCGACCGGGTGGTAGTAAGCAGGGAAGGCAGAAGTTTTACACCAGGATTTTGTGTACCGAATCAGTCCTATTAAGTGTGCTGTAGAGTTGCATGAGAGCTAATATTGAAAGAAAAAAAAAAACAGTGGCACTCCAGGAGCGCCGACATAAGTGAAAACACTACGCAAAATACGCGCATTGACGTGGAGTTGCGGACAACAGCCCGTATTACCTATTACCTATTAAGTGAAAACACAAACAGAATACTTTGCCATCACTCACTGACATATCGCATATATACGTAGGTACATTAAAACCGAGTACATCCCGAGGGGTACTTTTTTAATCATCTTATAAACAAAACACGCGCGGTGTCGCTTACGGTAACAGTGGCGCGAGTTCAAGTTTTTTTCCCATCTCAAAAAATGCCCAACGCGCCTAAAGAAATTTTTGACTTCAAAAACTCAACTTAAAAACCAACTGCACAGTACAAAACCAGAAGATCGCTTTTCAAGTTTTCTAAAGCAGTAAGCAGCAATACAATGAACAATGGTGGCCCAGTGGCAACGACCCCGACTTACGAGTTGTAACCCCCCCCCCCCCCTTGGTAAAACTGGTTGTCAGATTTTCGGGCTTCTGACGACCCGTAACGACTGTCAAAGATCCACGAATGACAGCCGGGACCAATGGCTTTACGTCTGAGACACGTAGGGGTCTTGGTATGTAAAGATGGTCACCCATCCACGGTCCAACCGCGGCAAGCGTAGCTTAACCTGATCGATCGACCCGTGTGGCTGTTATTACTTAGCCACTAGCCCCCCACGGTTCTACATACATGATAAGCCAAAAGCCACTTAAACTCCAATAACAGCAAGCATTGCCTCAATTTCGGCTTTACACTTAAGCGTGGTGCACACGAAGAATTCCCGCCGCAAACCGCACTTTATCGGGATTCCGATTTGCGGTTTTCGAATCGATGCGGAACGGTAGGCCTCTAATGACCGATGTTATGTAGCAGAATTTTTAATTCGATGAAGTGTTACTGTACCTATTGGTATAGGTAAATGTTTATTGTGATAAAAAAAACAACCGACTTCGTATTTTTTTTTTAATTATTCACTTTTAGTTGTACCTACCGCACACAAATTAAATTAACACTAGTGCATTGAAGAATTGAAGACACCCCGACTAGAAGAATCATCAAAATTCGCATAGAAATGCTGGAGATGCAGTACATTTATGCATATAACTTCGTACATAAGAATACATTATATATAAATATATTATACTAAAATCTTTCTGAACGTATGTAGATCACATAAATGAAAAGAATTATCAAAATTGTTTCATTAATATTTGAGAAAATAGCGGACATACAAACATTACATACGGGTCGAATACAGAACCTCCTTTTTTGAACTCGGTTAAAAAAGAAAAAGTGAGTAGATGATTATTATTTTTAATGTCGAATACTAGGCTTTTGGCTGCTTTGGATTAGTTTGTGAATTTTATCTTATTTGTGCAGGATAAACATTTTTTATTTCTTTTCTATATTTCATTAGAATTTGATCAGAATATAGTTGAATATTTATATTGTTGCCCTTTGAGCACCACGGTAAAAGATTGATTGGTGCTAGTGAACTCAAAAAATAGGTGCTCAAACGGGAATACTTCAAATATTTGTTACTATGTATTATAAGTATTTTTCTGCCATCTCTCTGTCTATTGTCATTCGCTAAGAGATACAAGAAACGACATTTAGAGCTGTTTCATGGCTATTTTATTTATGTTATTAGGGTGCCTGACTTTTTAAACTTAACCTGTAGTACTACCGTCTAAATGGCATACTCGAATAACTTTTTCATCTGATTGTAATTGAGTTTTCTTGTAAGGACTAATGTTGATGGATCTATTAGTGAAGGCGAAAG
Source organism: Luperina nickerlii (assembly GCA_963855955.1). NCBI lineage: Eukaryota > Metazoa > Arthropoda > Insecta > Lepidoptera > Noctuidae > Luperina > Luperina nickerlii. The sequence continues at coordinate 15,315,768 of OY979686.1, read as the reverse complement.
TAGTACTCAAGAAAAAAATAAGGTCTCTACCTAAGTAATTGCTCTAGTCGGGACTTACTCAGGCCTGGTTTTCGCCAAGTCCAGTTTTTTTTTTTGTTCTGTTTCTGTTTCTTTTCTAGACAAAATCAAACTGGTTGCTAATTTAATTGTAAAATTTATTCCTTTTTTTTTAAATTGATTTACCTTCTGTAACAACTTTCACTCACACCCTGACTTATTACTTGTACATTTTATTATTTAAATGAAAATCGTTTACTTTTACCATGTTTGTAAATATGTGAGCACCATGTATCTATCAGATAATTAATTTATATGTCATGGTTTCATTTTTAATTCTTTTACCTATTGTGGTATGGTAATTAAATAAAATTTTAGGTGCATCGTCTTCACATATTATTATTATATATAATTAATGTATGCAAAATATTGTAAAGCATTTTAAAAGAGTAACGGTGGAGTTTCTTGCCCATTCATTTCCATACGACAACTACCTTTTGAATCAATTCTATTTTGTTGTAATTTTTGACGTCCAAAAGTGCTTTTTATACAAATTATTTGAAATAAATGCTTTGACTTTGACTTTAGATTCTTTATTATAAGTTTGAGAGTATTAGTTAATACTGGTATTCAGCTGCATTCGGTTAGACTGCAAGCCGTCTCCAACATAATTGGCAAAAGGCTAGACTTGTGATGAAGTTTGAGATTATAGTTATTTCTGTAAATCCAGTTTTCATTTACTTTTTTTGGGCGTGGCAGTGCAAAAATATCCTATCAGTACAATACACCTCCTATTTCAAGTTGGCGCAAGTGTTCGATTCCTTCCCGTAGTCTTAAGTCTAAGAAAATGTACCGATTATTACAACACATAAAAATAGAGAAATCGTTCACCTTTCCTCCTCACCGGTCCCACAATAATAGACTCATACAGAATAACGGCATCCATTTTACAGGAGGATCGCACTCCATTAAATAAACGACTTGATTACAGCACTCATCTTACGCGTTAGTATGGGAATACTCACACTTAAGAGCGTTTACGACGTACGGTATTTCACACAAACTTTCAAGCCCTTGTTTTTCGAAATGAATGAACCGATTTTAATGAAACTTCATACGCAGAAGCAGGTTACAAAGGTCTGATAAGTTTATTAAAGAACATTTTCAAAAAATAGTGTTACAGCCAAATTATACCGATTTTAAATTTTCCATAGAAACAGAGATTTCCAGTATTCTTTTTTGAATAAGACATTTCGAAAATGTTCTTTACTAACTTTTTAGACCTTTGTATCCTGCTTATGCGTATGTAGTTTCATTAAAATCGGTTTATTCGTTTCGAAAAACAAGGGCTTGAAAGTTTGTACGCAAAACCGTACGTCGTAAACGCTCTTAAGTAGAGTATACCTAGGAAGTACACTTAACAGATAATAATATACGAGGAATGGAAGCACGAAACTTCTGTCTTTCAGGTTTAGACCTGAAAGACAGAAGTCATACAACCATTAGTGGTTGTACAGTACCCGGCGATAAATATTGCACGTCGACCTTTGGTGATTGGTGTATTTTATACAAAGAATAAAAATAATTATCAAAAGAAGCAAATCATAATTGTTTTAACAGCTCCTAATAGATACCGTATTTCGTGCGACAGAGATAACGCTCTACGAAGCCGAAATTAGCCGATTGTCTCTTTCCAAACGACGAACGAAGGGGTTTTGGGCTTGATACCAAGGTTGGGAAAAGACTCAGAAAGAAAGAATACAGTTTATTTGGACACAGTTCGTGCAACACGAAATACAAATCACAAAATTAAAAGTTGAAGTACTTAAATGTAAAGTTAAAGTAAAGTAATGCGCGAAAAAGGTTCAGTTCCGCATTATTGCCAGACAGATGCTGTCTTACCCTGGTTTTCTAATGAACCTTTAATAGTTTTATTGTGTTTTTCCATCTAAACAAAGAAAATACATTTATTTAGCACAGATTAAAAGACACACGAAAGTCTTTGAGCAGTGCGTGTTGCCAGTGATGACTTATGGCACTGAAACGTGGTCGCTCACAGTGGGCCTTATAAGAAGGCTAAAATTTACCCAAAGGGCAATGGAGAGGGCTATGCTTGGAGTTTCCCGTGATCGAATCAGGAATGAGGAGTTCCGCAGGAGAACCAAGGTAACCGACATAGCCCGAAGAATTGCCAAACTTAAGTGGGAGTGGGCAGGGCATATTGCTCGCAGAACAGATGGCCGATGGGGCCGAAAGGTTCTGGAGTGGCGACCGCGTACCAGAAGACGTAGCGTTGGAAGGCCTCCCACAAGGTGGTCTGACGACCTTGTGAAGGACGTAGGAACCCGTTGGATGGATAGATTTTTAATTCTTTTACCTATTGTGGTATAGTAATTTTATTTGAGGTGCATCGTCTTTACATATTATTATATAATTAACTAGCTTCCGCCCGCGGCTTCGCCCGCGGGGTATGTCGATAAAAACTATCCTATATCCTTCCCCGGGATGCAATCTATCTCTGGCAAATTTTATCGAAATCCATTCAGTGGTTTAGGCGTGAAAAGGTAACTTACAGACAGACAGAGTCACTTCCGAATTTATAATATTAGTATGGATGTATGCAAAATATTGTAACACATTTTAAATCAGTTTCTTTCCCATTCTTGTTAATTTCATTCCCATACGAAAACTACCTTTTGGAAAGGGCGACTAGAATCAATTCTATTTTGTTGTTGTATTTTATTGTAATGTGTGGCGTTCAAAAGTGTCCTTTAAGTGCCTATTTGAAATAAATGTTTTGACTTTGACTTTAAGCACATCCTTATTTCGTTTGTAATGGGAAAGCTAATGTACAGTGCCCGGCGATAAATAATGCACATCGACCTTTGGAAAGAGACAATCCGCTAATTTCGGCTTCGTAGAGCGTTATCTCTGTCGCACGAAATACAAACAGTCAGGTATCTATTAGGAGCTGTTAAAACAATTATGATTTGCTTCTTTTGATAATTATTTTTATTCTTTGTATAAAATACACCAATTTGAATTAGTCGATGTACCAAATTGTTGCCTGGTTCTCTCTTGATTCTTTGTTTTAGTTCCAGGAATAACTTAGAGATTCGGTGAGATCAAAACTACGGGCTGAGTGTACTGGGAAGCATATTTAGGTTAGTGATGATATTTATCGCCGGGTACTGTAACAGGGAGCGGGCCCATTGCGATGAAGTATTCGGACATTCGCATTAGGACTTTGAATTTGGGACAGAATTGTGGCCATGAGAGTATTATTAGGTACTATTAGGTATGTATTATATTCAGTTTTAAAGGTTTATGCGTATCTTTATATTTAAAATATTTATTCCTCAATGTTTATATGATTGCACCTACCACTGTTTGTCTCTGCATCACCCAATGGTTGACTGGTAGAAAATGCCTATGGCATTAAGTCCGCCTCTGTACATTTATGTGCTTGAAGTATTAAATAAATAAATACTGTTTATTATCTAAAGGAACTTGTAACATTAGATCTAGCAAAATGCAACTGTGTTTTACAACTGTGCTGTGGCTTTTGCGGACACAATGTGTCCGCAAAAAACCTATGTAAACCAAATGACATGTCATGTCATTTGTTTTACATAGGTTTTTATTTTCTTTATCTTTTTAATAGATTCTTATTTTTTGTGAATGTAAGAACGCTGTAGGCTTTGTAAACTGCAGATTTGTAAACCATTTTCTATTTTGTTAGTAGTTGTTTACAAGCCTACGCTGTCCTCCCATACCAGTTAATACTGTAATTTAAAAAACATTTTAAAAGCCAATTATTTTTAAAAGAGTAACCGTGGAGTTTCTTGCCGGCTCTTCTCCATAGGAAACGACCAATTGGAACCGTGCACCTAGCTTCTGACGTTTCATAAGTGCCCATGTAGGTTTTTGGGAAATAAAATATTTTGATTTTGACCTCGTGTTTTCCTTTTTTTTGTCCACGGTGCCTACTCTCTAACTCCGTCAACGAAGATGCGGGCCCGTCCTTAAGCAGTTAATCTGTAAAAACAAATGTCAATTCAAATTTTTCGAATGGGTGAATACACATTGGAAGTGAAGACAACTGTCAAATCGTGTTGTCATTAAATCATAGTTCGGGACCCGCACTAATCTTGTGTCCACTTGTGATACGGTGTAGGAAACGCCCGTAACTTCGGCTAAAACTACGGACGTCGTGCTTGGCAAGTAGAACGCCAAGCGAGAGGTTATGTTATTTTGAAATGGCATAACAAGTAACCCACATCATCTGCCTAGCCTTTTCCGAACTAAGATAGGGTCGGCTTGCAGTCTAACCAGATGCAGCTGAATACCAGTATTTTACATTGAGCGCCTGCCTATCTGACCACCACAACCCAGTTACTTACTGGGTAATACGATACCCCTTGGTAAGACTGGTTGTCAGACTTTCGGGCTACTGTCAAAGATTCACGAATGACAATCGGGACCAACGGCTTAACATGCTTTCCGAGGCATGGAGGGGTCTTGGTAGGTAAAAATGGTCACCCATCCCCGGACCAACCGCGGCAAGCGTAGCTTAACCTGATCGATCGACCCGTGTGGGTGTTTTTGCTTAGCCACAAGCCCCTCTAAGATAAAGTTACGCAACACAGGTAATCATAATTTATCGTTGACTAGCTTCTGCCCGCGTTTTGGCCCGCGTGGGTATCGGAAATTATCTCACGGGAACATGCTACCGGGACAGCAAGTAGTCTATACTCCATAACAACAGCTATCTGCCAGTTAAAGTCCCGTCAATATCGGTCTAGCCGTTTCGGAGATTAGCCGGATCATACAGACGGACAGAGATACAGACAAAAATAAAAATTAATGTTTTTTTTTTGTTATAAGTAGCGTATAATACTTTCATAATAATATGCATTTAGTAAAAATCTATTATTTTGATATTACAAAGAGACACTTTAATTTTATTTATGTTATAAACATGACGTAATATATTGTTACGATATAAACAAATATTTCAAAACCGAAAATGCCAGAGCTAAGCTCGGTCCCACTTACCCAAATCTAATGCAAGATGACCTTATAGAACCCATCCGTTACTCAAAGGATAACATATTTGGGTAGAGCCACAGAATAGAAATATGTAGAAGGTACAAACGCATTTTACTCGTAAGTGCCTACAATTTCGGGGCGTATGAGGGCTTGTGGGTAAGTAATCAAGTCGATCGATCAGGTTAAGGTACGCTTGCTGCGGTCGGTCTGTGGATGGGTGACCATCTTTACATACAGAGATCGTATGTAAAGATGGTCGTGGATCGTGGATCTTTGACAGTCGTAACGGGTAGTCAGAAGCCAGAAAGTCTGACAAGCAGTCTTACCAAGGGGTATCGTATTACCCAGTAACTGGGTTGTGGGTGTCAGATAGGCAGTCGCTCCATGTAAAATACTGGTATTCAGCTGCATCGGGTCAGACTGGAAGCCGATCTCAACATAGTTATGAAAAGGCTGGGCAGATGATGATGCTGCACTAAATGTATTTAAGGAGAAGAATGTACATGAGTTTCACTTCTGCGATAGTAAGATTCTTTGTTCTTTGGCAGCACCCGCTATCCGTTTTGTAACTTGTATGGTACGATGATACAGCAGAAATGTGATGGGCGACTAGCAAATGGGGTCTCAGCTGCCGTTTATGTTATACTAGTTTGAAAAGGCGGGTTTGCTTGCTGAAATATCGGGATTTTTTCTCTATGAGTCGTTTGTACTTAATGAAAGTTTATTGATGAACCTGACATAGACATTCAAACTTCATTATACACATCGCTTTACATAATAAAATCTTCAAGATTATGATGTCTTAGGTCGCGAAAAACCCAATAAAATAAAAGAGTGCAAAAACGTCGTTTCAATAAAATCGGGATAGGTGTACTAAAGGCCTCTGCTTAAAGGCTCCTGCACACAGGCGCGACGCGCGACGCAAATCGCGCGCGACACAAAGGCACCGCTTGTTGCGCGCCTTGCGGTGCTGGTATCGCGCGCGATTTTATCGCGTGTCGCACCTGTTTGATGGAGCTTTAACCCGTTGGGGGAAAAAGCGTGATGTAATCAAATAAATGACAGATTGTTCGGTTTATATTGTAACTTACTAATTAATTTTTATAAATATTTATTCACATATTCAAGATAATGTTTACATATTTATGTAAAGACGCCAGCACATCAAGGTACCCGAAACTGTAAAATTTTCCCAATCAACCTTGAACCTTATGTTTTAGCGATAAAGTTGAAAATTTATTAAAGAAATTTGACAGATTGTAGTAGCTTGATGTGCTGGCGATGTGCTGGCATCTGGACATGTCTATGAACAAATATGCAAAATAATCATAGGGCATCAAAAAATTCGTCTGCATCGCTGTCAACAGGAACAGTGCCCAAAAGGCTGGCCACGTTGGCATTGCCACATTGTATGGCGATTAGTTATTATTTTTTAGTGATTTAAATACAGAACCATTTCGTGTAAAGGTAATTCACTGGACTGACGGGCTTATTAGTCGATTCGCACGAATTACTCATTATCAATCGTCACTTTTAAGTAATAAATATTTTTTTTTATAGACAACTTGCACGAATTGGCACTCTTTGAATTGTATGCAATAAAGTATAGAAAAAAGCACCCTGGTGCATAGAGAGAAGCAAATAAATTCCTGGGAACCGACTAATAAACTGACTGAAGAATTTCATTATGCAGCAGTAGGTGACTTACAAACAAACACATTCCAATCTCTATTGTTACATGCCCAAATATTATCTGCTTCGATCAACATACGGAACAAAACGTCCACCTAATTTCTTCAGCTAACTAGATAAAAGTAGATAACAATAACCATTATTTTTCCTAATCCCAGTTATTCTGGAGGCCTGCCAGAGTTGGAGGGTCAAGGACGGGATGCTTCATGAGCCGGGCCATTGATTTTCTGTTATGTAATATTGGAATTGGCAGATGGGAAGTCCGCTGGTCAGCAGTCGATAGGGATATACTGTCGGCTGAATAAATTGTACCTACCTAAGTTTTCCCCGACTGCAAAGAAGGTTTATGTCACCTAATAAAAGGTTTAAACCTCATTTAACGTAATTTGTACGTTCTTTGCACTTGTTTTATGATTATTGCAATGAGGTAGAGAAGACAATTATACAATAACTATTAATTCTTTATTTATATAGCTCAGTAAATGTTTTGTGTATGTATGTTTTTATTGTATATAAGGTATTTCTTTCCATACCGAAATATCTGAAAGGCATTGTACTCATCATTACCAACAACTTTTACTATGGGACCAAACCTGAAATTGGGAAAAAAATCAGCTGTTCCCTACATTTATGTTCGTATAACTCGTCAAAATGTAGGGAACAGCTGATTTTTGTTTTCGATTTCAAAATTGGTCCCATAGTAAAAGATGTTCATATAATAATAATAATAATAATAATAATAATCATTTATTTCGAGCAACAAGACTCATAGTGTTAGTAACAATATTATACAATACAAACTATGTTAGTAATAAAACAGATTTTCTTGCTATTGTCACTACATTAAGCATACAACAATGGTTAATGTAGTGACAGTCGAACCTCTCAGCCAACATCCTCAAGATGGTGTTGGAGCTGGCGCGGACCCTGCGCACCAAGGATGTGCACCGTTTCCGCATCGTCGCATAGAAGCAGTCGATGCGTGACTCAGCGAACATCCCCGACGCACTGCAGTGCCGAGGCAACCCCAACAACATCCATATAATGGTACACCACAGACTACCTGCAACATTGTTTCTCTTATCTCCCTTAGTCCATCCAAAGGTTGTCTTTAAAAGATCGCTTTTAGCGATAAGACCGCTCACTGTGTCATGCCTTGTAAAATTTCTTCATTTATATATGTAACATTTATGGTGTACTTAATAAAGAGTATTCTATCTTTACAAAATCTGGGAAATTTTCTTGGGTCATAGTAGGTCATGGAAGAATTGGTTTTGGTCAGACATGGACCCTAACCATGGGCTCTATATACTCAACAGGTGATGTCAATACAGGTCAGGATATGTATAATTGTATATAAGTGTGACAAGGTATTAGCAAACTTGGTGGTCAGTTTATAAGCGGTAGTAATCACTTTCCATCACCTTATATGACGGAGTATTTAGCCAATATATAACATACATTCCTCTAATGTTCCTACCGCTGGGTCACCGGCCTCCACTCCGCGATAGGGAGTGGGCCCTAATCCACCACGCGGGCCCAGTGCAGGTTGGCGGATGTCACATGCCTTCGAATTTTTGACTGAAGAAATCAGCATGTGCTAGTGCTGATTTCTTCACGATATTTTCCTTCAGCGTTTTGTGAGCAGTGGTGATGAAATAATTTACACAAAGTAAAGAGGACTTTTGGCCGAAAGGTGTCGTATATCGACGTTTCCGAGGACGGTTACGCGACACCACGCAGCGAAACACGACGCCGACAACGTTACGTATATAATCATAGTTTTAAGTTTCTTTAATATGTATTAGTTTATTATTGTATAAGATTATTTTGTGTATTTTTTCTATGGGCCTTAGTTGCCTGATAATAAAATTATTATTATGTCGTTTATTTATTTACTTTACTTATTTAATTACATTTTTAAATATTTCTTAAAATATAAAAATAAGTAAAAAAACATTTAAAAATATAAAAAAATAGTTTTCCGCCGGTGTCGGGACCAGGGTCCAAGCTACCGGTGGTTAGGGCTCCAGAGACAGGAACCTCCTCACAATGCGAGCCGTATCGAGGAGTACTGCCTTCTGAATCAGGCCCTTGATCCAACCGCCTAACGCGAGCCTCGATAGATGTTGATCGAGGCTTTCGGCTATAAGACCATTGGCCGACACGACAATCGGCACAATGATAGCCGAGCTCACATTCCACATGTTGTAACGTTACATTTTCCTGGGTAGAGTCCAAGAAATTGTAAGGTCACATTGTGAGCACTCACCTACCTAACTTTCAGTCTGGAGGGGAGCACTGTTAAAAGAAATAAAGAGGACAAGTTATAAGAATTTATTGTTGAATAACCTAGGCCTACCTACATGGAGCTAGAGGAACGAAATTAAGCTAGGTGAATGAAAATGAGACACTGGAGAAAGGCGAGCGTCTTCTGGTGTGATAGTGGCCGAGGGACATCAGCTTCAGGCTGTAGAGGGCCGAAGGAGGACCTCAGTCTTCAGGTCGTAGAGCAGGGCCGAGGGAACGTCAACCCTCAAGCCGTAGAGCAAGCCGAGGGAACGTCAACCCTCAAGCCGTAGAAGAGGGCCGAGGGACGTCAACCCTCCAGCCGTAGAAGAGGGCCGAGGGACGTCAACCCTCCAGCCGTAGAAGAGGGCCGAGGGACGTCAACCCTCCAGCCGTAGAAGAGGGCCGAGGGACGTCAACCCTCAAGCCGTAGAGGAGGGCCGAGGGACGTCAACCCTCAAGCCGTAGAGGAGGGCCGAGGGACGTCAACCCTCAAGCCGTAGAGGAGGGCCGAGGGACGTCAACCCTCAAGCCGTAGAGGAGGGCCGAGGGACGTCAACCCTCAAGCCGTAGAGGAGGGCCGAGGGACGTCAACCCTCAAGCCGTAGAGGAGGGCCGAGAGACGTCAACCCTCAAGCCGTAGAGGAGGGCCGAGAGACGTCGACCCTCAAGCCGTGCAGCCCAAAGAGCCCGGTGCGGAGTCGCCTTGCTACGGCGTCTTCATAGTTGCTTCGGCCGAAGGAGGGAAACTGCCCTCAAAGAACACTCCTAATTTTCCCGAGCTTGTGGCCGAGCTGAGCTCCCCACGTAGACTCACCAAATTCACCACCAGGCTTCTGACATCGACTTTTTAACATTTGAAAAGAAATTCTAGAACATAATAAAAAGTAAAAAATAATGAGGTCGATGTGATTTACCTATACGACCTACAACTAGCTCCAGTAATAAATTAAAAATAAAACTAGGCCTGTCACTAACTGACATTACAAAGGTAAACAAAGATTCAAGAGATAAAAATCTACAGAAAAACTTAAATAACATGAATTACAGGTAAAAGATATGATAAGCCTCCAGGAAATGAGCATGAAGCTACCTAGGGAGGACGAATGCTTAAAATTTCAGGTTAATATTTCCAAAAATGTAAGTAAAAAAATACATGTAAAGACATACATTACAATGTCAACAACCTCGTGTGCTAAGTCGAGATATTTAATTTGTTTCTCTTTCTCAGCTTTCACGAGGTTACCGTCATGTGGAATGGTAACATCGACAATCATTGTGCGGCGCGCTAATCGATCTATCACCACTATATCAGGCTTATTGGCAACAATAGTCCTGTCAGTGATGATAGATCGATCCCAGTACAACGTGACATGGTCATTTTCAAGAACTGGGTCGGGCACATACTTGTAATACGGTACCTCAGAATCCACAAGCTTATATTTCAAAGCAAGTTGCTGGTGAATAATCCTGGCCACTTGGTTATGCCTGTGCAAGTACTCGCCGTTAGCCAGACGAGAACAACCAGAGACAATATGTCTGATAGACTCACCCGGACGGTGGCATGCCCGACACACGTCAACCGTCCCGTCCCTCATAATATGTCTCCGATAGTTATTCGTCAAGATAACTTCGTCCATAATTGCACAGACGAAACCTTCAGTTTCCCCGAAAAGGTCACCAAAACGTAGCCAGGATACGGACGCTAAGAAATCTACACCGGGCTCATGAAGAGCCCGATAGAAGCGCCCGTGAAGCTCCTTGCTTTGCCATACCTTCTTGCGGTCATCAGTAGAAAGTACCACAGGTTTGCGCCAGTTCTCTTTAGCCATGGAGAGCGGGGTGAGCCCCTTGTCCACTGCGACCACATCACGGTGCATACCCACTTCGGTATTTAAAAAATATTCCCTGAGACTGCATACCTCACGGTTGTGGAGGGTCTTCGCATTTAAAAAGCCTCGACCCCCGCACTTCCGCGGGATATACAGTCTCATCACCGATGATCGTGGGTGATGCATCCGGTTTGCGGTCAGTAGTGTACGGACCCTTCTATCCAGGGCGTCGAGTTCGGTCTGAGTCCATTTGAGTATGCCAAAAGAGTACATCAAAACCGGCATGACCCAACCGTTGAAGGCGCGCACCTTATTTCCGCCCGAAAGAAGACTATTTAATACCTTCTTCAGGCGACAAAAGAAGCGCTCCTTCAACGATTGCTTCATGTCAGTATCGTTGATGCCTAACGCTTCCGACATACCCAAATACTTATAGTTTTCGGATAAGGAGAGGGATCTGAGGCCGATGGAATCCGAGAGTTGAATTTCCTCGGATTCCATAATCTCCCCTCGCTTTACATGCATGACTGCACATTTGTCCACACCAAATTCCATCCTGATGGCGCTACTGAAAGTTTCAGTTACCTTCAGTAGCTCCATCAGACGTAATTTGTTGGGGGCAAAGAGTTTCAAATCATCCATGTAAAGGAGGTGAGATATGACCTGACCACCTCTCCTCAACCGATAGCCTAGACCTGAATCCTCCAGTAGTGTACTTAGAGGATTCAGGGCTAAGCAGAACCAAAGTGGACTCAAACTGTCGCCCTGAAATATTCCCCGTTTAATCCATACAGGCTCATCACTCCCCTGGATCTGTCGACATCCTGGATAACGAAGGACCGTCTTCCATTGCCCCATACACGACTCAAGGAAGGTGCGTAGAGTTGCATCTATCTTGTACAACTCCAGCACCCTCATGAGCCATGTATGTGGCACCGAGTCGTAGGCCTTCTTGTAATCTATCCAACATGTGGACAGATCCTTGCGGGATCGACGAACCTGTTGGCTAATGGCCATGTCTATAAGGAGTAGCTCCTTAGTACCGCGGGACCCGTTCCTACATCCATTTTGAGAGGCAGACATAATCGAGTTATTCTCAATGTGTGTATTAATTTTCACTCTCAAAATTGATGTAAGAAGCTTATAAACCGTCGACAAACACGTGATCGGTCTATAATTCTTGGGTTCCGCGGGACTACCTGATTTATGGAGCAGGTGGGTGACGCCTGTTGTTAGAAACTGCGGTAGCGACCCAGACTCTAAGGATGACTGGAACTGCGATGCCAAGCAAGTGTGTGAACTAATTAGCCATTTAAGCCAAAAGTTGTGCAGTCCGTCCGGTCCCGGTGATTTCCAATTCGGTAACGGACGGACCGCTCTGGCAACGTCTGATGGCGTAATTAGGACTGTATCCATTTCTGGTATAGTCTCACACACTCGCTTGACATCCTGCATCCAGTCAGCCTCAGTGTGACTGACGGGCACCGACCAGATGCTGCACCAGAACGCATTTGTGGCGGCATCATCCGGGCGGCATACATCCGTCACATTTTGTTCAGGTCGCTCCCAAGCTCTATACACCCACCTTTCATCACTCTGGAACATGCGATTCTGCGTGTATCGATCAATCCGCCGTTTATACCGCCGAATTCGACTCGCCCATGCACAAACTTTTTGCTTCAGGAAGTCGATGCGCTCTGTGACACAGGATATGTATTCTCGAGGGCTGATTCCAGTCCCCGAGAATGCCTGTCTCACAAAGCGCATCACTCGTGGTCGTGTATTGCCCTCCCTGAAGCTGTATAGTTTGCCGATGAGTACCCTGGTCCCATCGATACGACGCTCGATCCTGTGCTGCCAGGTTGGTACGGCTGGTTTTGGTCGAGTAGCTCTGTCACAACTTGGAAACTTGACGTTAGCTAAACGACATGCCGCCACAGCCGCACAATACAGGATCGAGTGTGTATCAACGAGATCCTTGCTACTCTCAAAAAAATTTTTGAGCTGCAAGTCCAAGGCACACACCAGCGCCCTATTTCTTTTGTGCATGGGTAACCGCGGTAATCGGGGTCTAAGTTCGGCTGGAGTGAATCTATACTCGAGAAACGCATCCTCCAGGGCGCTCCTCAGTCGAACGTTGCACTGGCTACTTACTGTGTCAACCCTATCATCTTCTTCTTCAACATGATTGGACCGCGGCGGGATAGCATCAATAGTTGATGCTTGTGCCGCAGTTTGTGCCGAAGTCGAAACGATATGGTTGCTCAGTACCTCTGAGCGCAGCCTATCAAGTGCGATGTCGTCCAACCTGTGATTGCGTTGGATGACCCGCACCTGATCCGACAGTCGTTGGGCCGAAACGTTGACGGTTGGTTCTAGTTCCTGGAACAGAGACAGCATCCTAACGCGGTACGCAGTGAGGTTAGTTCCCCCTCTGTAGACCCGTAATATGCGCGCATGACGTTCTCGTTCATAGACTGAGTCCATCTCATGCGCTGCACACAACCACCGGTAGCGGGGACCCTGCTCGGGGCCGGATGGCCCCTAAGCCCCAAGCTCCTCGGTGGCCGGCCTCTCCCCTGCCGACGTACGGGTGTTGGCGACGTCGGCGGGGAAAAATATTCGTCGCTCGAGCTCGACGCAACTGCCACGGCCGGTGTCACAGCACTCTCGATGGGGCTGGATTCCGGCGGCGGCGGGGCGGGGCTGAGCGACGAGTCCGGAGGTGGTATATGTGCACGGCGTGCTGCTGATCTCGTCAACATTCTATTACTGTCTTCATTATCTTCACAGATTTATGAGTATTTTTTTCGGAGGCCAAATTTGACAGCCGTCATTTTTAATTTTTCTGTGTTTGTAGAGCTTATTCATTTTATTTTTGGTTTTGTTTGTAGATTTAGTATGTATTATTCCAAAAGGTTTTATAAGATATCAATAAAGATGGGAAATTAATAAAAACAGGAAAATAAAAGATAAGAAAGAAAAATGTACGTTGTTGACGTATCAGTGTTGCCAGTATTATTATTATTTGTTGGTATACATTTTTGTATCTCAGCATTGATTTGCCGGTTTTATAGGATAACACGGGCCTAAGCCAAGTGCTACCCTAAGCGATAGATGATAAAATATTATGATGTGGTGATATGTTTAGACTTTGTGTTGTTGGTGATGTTTGTAGGTGTGATATTTGGGCTTCATTGTCATTCTGAAGGAATTTTCGGACAATTCTGCAAGTGTTGAGAATAGCAGCTTTCTGTAAAGTTTGGTAGGTGTTATTATTATTATTATTAAAGCACCTCTCTGGATTCGAACCAATGACCTCTCGTGAGTTGACTTGACTTTGACCAATATAACTTCTAAAACATTAAAAACCAATTTGCTAAGCTTCAAAATCAAAGAACCCATAATTAAATCAGTAACAATTTGCCAACAATTTTTATGTCAAACAATTAAACTGAAAATCAGAATTCCTGCTGAAATATGAAAATTTACATCGGAGTTTTTTTTTGTAAGCCCCGTCAGCTTTCATCTCTAATTCAAATGAAATTAAACAAAAAATCACCAATCGCCTTGATGGATCGGGCCGATTAAAATAAATTTAAATGAGTGCCGAAACGTCATGGGAATTTCAAACTCGAACAAGTCGCCAACACCCTTTGGGAAAGCTTTTCAATTCTCATTTATTAACAGATGTAAGAGTTTTTGACGCTGCAGATGACCTCGGAGCCATGGAGCAGACGAGCGTAATTTAAGTCGCCTAAAATACGTCGAGAGACAAACTCACATTTTGTTCGATTTTCTAAAAAATAACTCAACTCAATTTGCGTTGACTGGTAGCTACCACTGAATCGGAATGCACTGGATGCGAGAAGCACAAAACCGGTCGAAGTGCCTTGGACTTGGGGACTTGGGGGAGGCCTGACAGACTGATGATAAATGATGATAGGTACCTACCACAAAACGAAATACTTAACTATTGCATAATCTAATGTAAAGTAATTTTGGCGACTCCATATTGAGAGGCGTTAAAAACTTTCATTCTTTTTCATCAATCCGAAATAAATTTAAAAAAAAACGGGTCAAGTGCGAGTCGGATTCGCGCACAAAGGGCTCCGTACAAATTTGTAGTAGGTAAATAGTTTTTTAATTATTTTTTTTTTGTAATGTTCTACAAATTTACGGTTTTCTTCCTCTTAATTTACTTCTTCTTCCTTTACTTGTGCTACATGACATTGCCTATTGCCAGATTTCGTGATTCTAGGTCAACGGGAAGTATCCTATAGGTTTTAATTTCGGAACATAAACGTACGTATCTTTTGATTGCGTTGACTTAGAAGTGTGATTTTTTCACTGCTTCAAGGGATTGCAGCCTTGAATATTTGATATTAATTTCACGATAACACAGCGCGTTCCTGAGAAAAGGGGTCATGACTGATGAACAGACAGACGAACAACGAAGTGATCTAATAAGGGTTCCGTTTTTCCTTTTGAGATACGGAATCCTAAAAACAATAATTAACTCAAAACCCTTTCACATTTTAGTAAAATTATTTAATTTACCTAAATGTTACAATTTATATTAATAAATAGATTCCAGTAAAGCTTATAAATACACAAAATTAACACAGCTAGACCAAAGGTATTATTTTATGGTGAATAATGTATGCTGAAATAATTATTTTATTGCTCCATTGTATTTCTAAATAAATAACAGCTTCCAAAGTTTTGGTTTAATTGAATTACAGTGTCTATTAAGAGGCACACACGAAGTTCAATAACAAAGCGATTATATGCAGAAGGATAAATCCATACAACGAGCGTAAACGCACGCACACATAGACACGCTTCACGTACAGCGAGTACAAACGCACTAGCGACCGGCATTTCTTTGTGATCGACGTACGCAATCTGGGCTCCAAAAGTACCTGTTTTATAAAAGTGTACTTACGCAATCACTTCCTAAAGGGAATTAGTAACATATTCAGATTTTTGTGAAGGTTTTAACTTTATATGTAATCACTTTTTCCAACCATTATTGATTGAATCCATACTAATATTATAAATGCGAAAGTGTGTCTGTCTTTCTGTTTGTTACCTCTTCACGCTTAAACTGCTCAACCGATTTAGTTGAAATTTGGTATAGAGATAGTTTGAATCCCAGGAAAGGACATAGGCCCGATATTCCCACGGGATCGACACATGTGAGCGAAATTTAATTGTCATTGAAAAATCATCGACGAAAATTTTGATTATGAAGTTAACCTCAATTATCAAATGAAAAAGATCTTTTTGACTGATTAATAATTAGAATTTTAAGCTTCAATTTCCAAATAATCCGATTATGGCACGCAATTTTAGTAAGTGGCACTACAATTATTGACATCTACAGGCCGGCAGAGGCCAGCATAAATTTCTTTAACTCACAGTCAAATTTCTTTAATAGATATTTAACTTTATCACTAAAGCATAATGTTCAAAGTTAATTGGGAAAATTTGATTTTTGAGTTTCGGGTAGCTTGATGTGCTGGCGTAATCTTAATAACTAAAGGCTTAATGTACATGCCAATTACAGCGTACATAGCATTGAGTTTCTTCGTGATGTCTTCCCTCACCGCTTTTGAGAGTACTGGTGATGAAATAATTTACACAAAATTAAGTGCCAGCTAGAAACCACGATCATGACTCGTAAGTCATGACCGTTAACACCGGGCTACCACTGCTGCTGAACTCCCGCAGTATGTCACGGGGCAAATGCAGAATACACCCCCGCTTGCACTCCCTCTCCCCCGCAATCTCATGCTAGCGGACTCCGTCGCATACCGTCGCATGCCTTCGCATCCCGCCCCTATATCCTCCAGCGCGCTTCAATACCGCTGACAGAAATCGCCTTTGATGCTCCGTGGTCGGTCTCTGAACTTTGAAATCTATATCTTGTTGCCATTCGATACTTACGAATATACATTGGAAAATTAAAAATTCCCTGCCCAGCCGTCCGTTGATGTGCGCTGGACTTTAAACAGCAAGTTCCGTTCAGTTACCGGACATCGAAATCGGAACACAAAAATAAATACAAACTTATGTATGGTGGTAGTCTGATTGTCTGCAGTTTACCTACAGCGTATTTTGACCTATTTCAGCCACATAATGCGAAGGGGAGATACCAGCCTTAAAAACCTTGGCATTGTTGGCAATACCGAAGGAAAGGGAGCACGAGGCCGGTCGCCAACATAATGGTCTGACCAAGTAAAAGAAGCTACGTCCTCAATCCAGGTGGTGATGGCAACTGTTGAGACCGCTCGCGCTCCTCTCAACATCGCCGCGCGCTGGCGGTAGTGAACGAGGGTTGCGGGGACCGCGGGGAGTCAGCCGGCCGACGGCCGAGCGCGGGCCCCCGCGCCACAACGCCACGACAGTCAGCTGTTGCTCTCCTTCGTGCACGGCTGCGCTCACGCGTCTTTATCATTTTCTTATTTACATGTTTAACCGACGACCGTTGTTATTTTATTTCTCTTAATTAATCATTATACGTGTTATACAGTCCGCTACCATTTCATTTGCTCCACCACGACCTATCGTCGCGTGCAGCAACTTTAGACCGGCGTCGATAAAGGCAGATTGTCCACTTAAAGGAGTTCAGTGACCACGATCCTCAGAGGATCCGATTGAAAAAGAAGATGGTGGTAGTGGTAGCAGGTGGTAGTGGTACCATGGCGAAGTTTTTCACAAACGGATAGGTACACATTGAAAGTAGAGTAATTCCTTTAGCTCTAAGTTGAGCTACACGATTACCGACAAATGCGTGCACGGACGGTTCCACTCGAAACTTTCCTCAAAAGACGATCTCAGACACTAATCTACATGGGCCTCACAAGATCTGACCAAGATTATGTCTGGACTTTAAAAGAGCCTCCGAGTTCTTTTCTGAGCAGTCGGTTACGCAACATCGAGCTCATCTAGTTTTGAAATACCTACTTTATTTTTTTTTTACTTTTAAACGTGTTTGTTAAATCCAACATAAAGAAATAAAACATCGTTTATCATCATTTATCATTTAACGCTTTCAATATCTTTTATGTAGTTATACATGAAAAGTTACAAATACAGGGGAAATAAAACCTTTTTTTTCTGTGACGTACTAGTAACTCCCGTTCCAACTCTGAGTAGGCTTAGTTCCGTTAATACCGCTTCAACAACAAACTTGTGAAGGGACTTAGGATCATTGTTATAAGTTCGAAATTATTGTTGCTACGCGCGACACGATGTTTATACAGACGCCAGCACATCGAGCTACTACAATCTGTCAAATTTCTTTAATAGATTTTCAACTTTATCCCTAGAAGCATAAGGTTCAATGTTGATTGGGAAAATTTTACAGTTTCGGGTAGCTTGATGTGCTGGCGTCTGTACACTGCGTGTACCAAGCCTTATTTCAGAATTTGCATTATACTGTCGCGAAAAAATAATACAATTTAAGCACAACCTACGCCCAGGAATTTCACTCGCATGTATATTACCATAGAAAACGTGATTCTTTAACACGCTTTTATCATCTTCATTTTTAACAAAAGGAAAACAATGTAATAAAAATGTAATAAAATCAATCAATCAGACAATGTAATAAAATCTTAGAAGTAAATTTTAACCTAATTCTAAATTGTTGTATTGAAATTAAACTTTGTATGTATTTGTAGTCCCAATGACAAAACTATAATTTGGTATCTTGGAGCTGATCTTATGATGGAGCCAGGAGGTGGATCGTGGAAATCTTCACTGCCTACTAGAAAACCTTTCGAGTTTGGGCTCATATGATTTGTTTTAACGAGTTCAATAGATTGGCCTTGATAACGAGGGTCTGGTGATGGAGCCAGGAGATGGATGGTGGAACTCTTTAGTGACTACTAGTAAACCGGTCGAGTTTGATGTTAAATTTACTTAAATTGAATGCAAAATGCATTTTGAAATTTGAATGGCGGTTTATCAAATCAATTTAAGTCAATTTAATTATTCATCAGCAGAAAATAAAATAAAAACTGTTTGGAAAATTATAAATAACGAAACTAGTAGGAATAAAAAACGAAACACTGATTACTCATTGGAGACTTCACGTGGTGCCATAAGCTCTAACTTATAAATAGCTCAGGAATTTGTAAATTTCTTCACTAATATTCCATCAAAAACGACGGAAGCCTTAGATTCCTCATCAGACGTATCAATTGATTTATTAAGAGTGAACTTTCCAGCCTGCCCGGTTGAATTTCAATTTAAACATATTAACCCCATAGTAGTAATAAAAGCTTTTAAGCAAATTAAAATCAAATTGACCGAAGATCTTTGGGGAATGTCCATTAAAGTCTGTACCTCTATAATTGAGACTATTTCACCTTACTTAGCCTTAGTATTTAATTCGTGTGTTGATCAAGGAGTCTTTCCCGATTTAATGAAATACAGTAAGGTAATACCACTTTACAAATCCGGGGACAGTAAGGACACTAATAATTATAGACCCGTATCCGTTTTGCCGGTTTTCAGCAAGGTGTTTGAAAAGATAATGCTTAATCAAATGCTCAATCATTTTAACACGAATAAAATCTTACACGATCAACAGTATGGTTTCACCAAAGGACGTTGTACGACCGACGCTGGTGTAACTTTATTAAAACACATTTTTAACGCGTGGGAAGAGGCCCAAGACGCCATAGGAATCTTTTGTGACCTCTCCAAGGCATTTGATTGCGTCGATCACGAAACCTTGCTTTTGAAACTTGAGCATTACGGACTTGGAAAACTTGCGCTCAGTTTAGTTAGTTCTTATTTAAATGATAGACAACAGCAAGTTCAAATAAATGGTGTCAATTCGAATGGTTTAACCGTAAAAATGGGTGTGCCACAAGGCTCGATATTGGGTCCTTTCCTCTTTTTAGTGTATGTTAATGATCTACTCCATTTATTAAAAAATCAACCACAAATGGTGTTATTTGCTGATGACACTTCCTTAATTTTTAAGGTAAATAGACGTGCTACAAATTTTGACGATGTAAATAACGCCCTACTGCAGGTCCAAAATTGGTTCACTGCTAATAATTTAGTATTAAATGGAAAAAAAACTAAGTGCATAAGATTTTCTTTACCAAATGTCAAGAGTAGTGATTGTGAGATAATATTGAATCAAGAGAAACTAGAATTCGTCGATGAAACTGTTTTCCTGGGGATCACGCTCGACTCAAGGCTACAATGGGGTCCTCATTTAACATCTCTTGCAGGACGGCTAAGTTCAGCAGCTTATGCTGTCAGAAAAATCCGTCAATTTACTGATGTAGATACCGCGAGACTAGTCTACTTTAGTTACTTTCATAGTATCATGTCTTACGGTATTTTACTTTGGGGACGGGCTGCAGACATCGATTCTATTTTTATTCTGCAGAAAAGAGCTATCAGAGCCATTTATATTCTCCGCAGGCGCGATTCTCTAAGGGAACTGTTTAAGGAAATTAACATCATGACGGTGCCTTGTCAATATATCTACGAAAATATCATGTATGTAAGAAAAAACTTACATCTTTTTAGTAAAAGAGGTGAAAGACATAATTATAGTACTAGAAATAGGGACCTATTAGTTCAACCAGGTTTCAGACTGGCTAAAGTAGACTCATCTTTTATGGGGTACTGTTTAAAATGTTATAATAAAATACCTCCCCACATTCTTGAAATGAATGAGACAAAATTCAAGTCTTGTATAAAACGCACACTATGCAGTCAGGCATATTATAAGTTAGGGGATTACATCGCTGATAAAAATGCCTGGCTCAAGGCTGGTCCTGCTCCACAACCACAACTAATTGATTAACACTTGAAGATTCTGTTGGAGCTGCTGAAGATTGTAAGACTATCTTTGCATTGTATAAACTCAATTTCCTTGTATTGTATAATTGCATAGCACAGATGTGAGTTCTATGTATATACTATACACTATGTACCATTTATCGGGTAATGTGTCTTTCATTGACTTGAATGTGCCCTGGCGGCTGATAGTATGTCATGCTCACACAAATGTCTCGCTGACGGTGGCGTGTGTGTTGGATCATTTAGCTCCCTTCAAAATGGTTGAGCTGAATGGTGCCGATCTATGCGTCATGTTCGTGAACGATCGCCGTCAGTTGGGGCTGGTCATCACTTAGCTGCCTCGGCTTATTTTTAATATTGAATTGTTGTTTTCTTACCATTTGCTGTACTCTGGACACTTTTAACGCGTACGTCTTTTTTACATCGTTCTCACATATGTATAATTATAAATTCACATTATTGATGTAACTAATATTTTTGTAAAACTATAATTTAAAAGAGTGTCCATGGAGTTTCTTGCCCGTTCTTCTCCATAGGTACCTACGCTTTGGAATGGGCAACTAGCTTCATATTTTCTGACTGACCGACTTTTTGACAATTCAAAAGTACCTGTAAATGGTTTAATTGAAATAAATGTTTTGAGTTTGAGTTTGAGTTTATTTTATAATTTTCAGTGCGTGTTAAAAGCGTATTTTTAGTTTGTTTTAGCTACATATTTTTGGGATAAAAGAAGTCAGTGTCCCTCTTAGGCGCTTAAAGTATCTTTCTATACAAAATGACGCCAAACTGCTTTCTCTGTTTCAGCGTGCAGGAAGGACAATACACTTTTACAGTTTCATGAAAATTATGTAGGTGCTGTTAAAATCTCTCCGTGAAACTCAAACTCAAAGCATTTATTTCAATTAAACCATTTACAGGCACTTTTGACGTCTGTCAAGAAGTCGGTCAGTCAGAAAATATGAAGCTACTTGACAAAAACATAGGTGAAGTGAGCTATCTGTCATTCTACCTGATGCTAGAGATTGGCACTATCGACAGCTTCCATCAAGCTTACTTCACGTAAGTTTTTCGGTGAGTTTTTATAGAACACTAGCTTTCGCCCGCAGCTTCGCCCGCAAGGTATGTCTATAAAAACTATCCTATGTCCTTTCCCGGGAAGCAATCTATCTCCCTGTCAAATTTTATCAAAATCCGTTCAGTGGTTTAGGCGTGAAAAGGTAACATACAGACAGACAGGCAGAGTTACTTTCGAATTTATAATATTAGTATGGATATTGGCTGTTATTCCACGTAATGGTAGGGATTCACACTGTTGGCAGCTAACTTAAACCTCACTTTGTTTCAAGTTTTTTGGATAGATCGGCAAAATAGGAAATAAAAACCGGTCAAGAGTGCGTTAGACTCGCGCACCGAGGGTTCCGTACTTTGTAGGTATGTGAATAGTTTATCACATTTTTTTAATGTACTCGTAACTACACATTTACGGTTTTCCGATTTTTTCCTTTACTTGTACTACTGACCTTGCTTCTTGCAAAATTTCATGATTCTAGGTCAACAGGAAGTATCCTATACATTTTGGTTCCCTTGAGAGTGTTTTGCGGCATAAACGGCCGTATCTTTTTCTTACGTTAACATAGAAGTTTGATTTTTTCACAGCTGCAAGGGACCGCAGACCATGGTTTTAATTTCAACTCTATTCCTTTACGCGTTCTTAAGACAAACAGACAGACGGACAATCAAGTGATCGTATAAGAGTTCCGTTTTTCCTTTTGAGTTACGGAACCCTAAAAAATAATAAAAGAGTTCAACCATTCCAAACCACAATTCAACGATTCCGATTCTTCGAAAAAAAACCTTTTGTAATAAAATTCTTCCGCGACTCATCGTTCACTCAATGGTATAGGTACATTGAGTTTTCCAATACCGAAGGATTATCTCCGATAAACTAAGTTCTGAATGCAGTATCGTGGCTTACGAAGTCTTAAGTCAATGTATGTATTTGTTGAGGAGAAATACTTGGGAACAGTAATGAGGTACTTAAAATGCTCGGAGTTTGCAGTTTCGATGTTTTGTGTGTAGAGAGAAATTGTTTGGTTTCTTTTATGTTTAAATTAAACAGCTGGCATTTTCTGTTGCGATTTTTTCAATTTTTTGGCTAAGAAATAGTACCGTACATCATCATTATATTTTCTCTGCTCCTGTTTCATGTTTACTATTATATGGATATATTTATATGTATGTGTATATATTTATTTAGTTTAGTATAATATGCTATATGTATGTATTTATTGTATTATGTAAATGCTACACCGCGGACTACCTACAGTATTTGTCTGTCCTTCCCCTTTTTAAATCCATCCTAAGGTTGTCTTTAAAAGATCGCTCTTAGCGATAAGACCGCCCATTGTGTCACCCTTTGTACAGTTTCTATATTTATGTCTGTAATTTATATGGTGTACATAATAAAGAGTATTCTATTCTATTCTATTCTATTCTACCGTGGCGCGTGGTCCAAAAGATTATACATTTATCAATTTTGGCCTGGACGGAATAGGCTGGCCGGTTTGTCTGATAGACAGATCAGTACTACATTTCTGAGTGAATTCACAAGGAATTCATTGCTTAGAATTAGTTATAAATATTAGTATCCATACAAATATTATAAATTCGAAAGTAACTCTGTCTGTCTGTCTGTATGTTACCTTTTCACGCCTAAACCACTGAACGGATTTCGATAAAAATTTAGCAGAGAGATAGATTGCATCCCCGGGAAGGACATAGCACATAGGATAGTTTTTATCGACATACCTCGCGGGCGAAACCGCGGGCGGAAGCTAGTATTCTATAAAAAACTTTATAAATTTCTTATTACACACTACATTAAAGCGATTTCATAAAGACTTACTGACCTTATACAGTGAGAAGAAATGTTTGTAAAACAGTAAAAGACAAAACAGTAACTTTAATGATTGAACATACTATTTACTGAAAAAACAACAAAAAAACAAGGAAATCCACCATACTATAATGTAAGTAAATTTCAATAATTTGAACGATATCACTAAATGAATAAAACAATTAATTTTGTGACCTTTTAGCTTACTTTACTTAAAGTTTACTGTCGTGACGGTAACATTTTATCTCAAGCTTTTAACTGTTTTCGGATTAGTAAAATATATTGGTTTGAACGTTATGCTCATAATTATGGAACTGTCTAAAACAGTTCAGATTAATGTTTTTTCATTTGTATTTACTGCTTATTTCTTTCAGTGCATATAAGTAATCGCTAAGGGGTATTATGGTGCCGGGTCAGCGGGATTGTCCGAAAGGGTTACCGCTGGCCCGGAACATAAAGGGCTAAGGAAGGAACACGGGTGGGCTTTAGTCAGTAAGAGTCTGACACTCCCTTTCGCTCCACCCAGAGTGGGAGGGGTCATTTGATGATTTCCCATCCTGAAAAAAAAAGGGATATTATGGTGCAATAGAATTATGTTGATAAGTGCGTGGATGAAAGACACAATATAATGATAGCATGGGATATTGTTATAATCACCATGCTGCACATACTTATAGACGACTAGCAGCGCTTAGCGGTTTCAACCGTATAAGTTCGATACCGTGGAAATATCGGGATAAAAAGTATTCTATGTGTTATTCTGATGTATAAGCTATATAATTGTAAAGTGACATTAAAATACGTTTAGTAGTTTTTGCGTGAAAGAGTGACAAACATAAATTCTTCCACCCATCCTCACAATGTTTCGCGTTTATAATATTACTAGCTTCGCCCCGCGTTTTCACCCGCACAAGTTAAAAAAAAGAAAGAATATCGGGATAAAAAATGTCTTTTGTGTTAATCCTGGTTATTAACTATCTGTGTGCTAAAGTTCATCTAAATCCGTTTAGCAGTTTTTGCGTAAAAGAGTAACAAACACACTAACAAACTTTTGCCTTTATAATTTTAGTGTGAAAAACAAAGTAGGATAAGCAATACATCTGTAGCGGTATCTACAACGCCACATGCAAACAACGCGTCATACTGACGTCACGCAAATCCTGCATCGCGCAAGCAGAGTTTACCGCGCAACTAGCATAGATACAAACGGCCAGACACGAATCAATGGGCAGTTGCCCGCCAGACACAACACCCGTCTGGTCGGAGGATCCTCCCTTTTCTATAGAGTATGAGTGAACTTTACACCCTGTTCTTCATACCTCTATACATCTAAGAACAGACAACAAAGAAAATAACAACCAACTGTAAAATAATCTTCATTAGAAAAGCCAAGGCACAACATATCTCTCTGACTATTCCTGCCAATTTATAAGCGTAAAGCATACACGGCTTTATCAGAAGGCACCGATCGTTACCCAAGACTGCGCCGAAGTTTAAATTGCTTTCCTGATAAGAAATGATTAAAACTTAAAGTGGATTTAAATTTAAATATTTCAAGCCCGAAATTAATGTTTCGAATGGATTGCTCTGTTGCTACGAGGTTTAATGGTGCCGGGGAATAATACAATTCTGGGTTGTATTTGGGATGGGTATTTTTTATGAGGTAGGCTCAGTGCGCAGTGGTATCGTTCCCGACTTACGAGTTCGTGAAATTCGTGAGTTCCAACCCATACAGGCACTTTACTTGGTGTATTTAATTTCATCACCACTCCTCTCGAAACAGTAAAGCCCGAAAGTCTGACAACCAGTCTTACCAAGGAATATCGTGTTACTCAGTTACTGGGCTGTGGAGGTCAGATAAGCAGTCGCTCCATGTAAAATACTGGGTCACAGCTGCCTCTGGTTATACTGAAAGCCGACCCCAACATAGTTGGGAAACGGATAGGTAGATTGGCAGATTCTTATCTTACTTATATGATAAATAATATTATACTTATTGATCAATATCGCCATTTGCAACAGCTGATTAAGTTAAATAGACCCACAGAGACCAAGGATAAATAAAACAATTTATCGTCTATGGCATATTCCCGTTTGATGCAAAATTCATGAGAACATAAGCCCCTCATCGGCTGGCGACTGTTATAATCCTTATTGTCAACACTGATTCTGTAAACACAATTAAAAGTTTCAATGGATAGGGCTAAGGGAGAGGAAAGAGCGTTTGAACTGCCAATATGAAACTTAAATTGTTATGTTTAGCTGTAATGTACAGACGCCAGCACATCAAGCTACCAGAAACTGTCAAATTTTCCCAATCAACTTTGAACCTTATGCTTTAGCCATAAAGTTGAAAATCTATTAAAGAAGGCTGACAGATTGTAGTAGATTGATGTGCTGGCGTCTGTACTGCTGGGACACAGGCCTCCTCTCTTTAAGAAGGAGTTGGCTGTAATCCACCACGTGGGCCCAGTCTGAATTGGTGGATCTCACATGTAGAGGAGTATGGAAAAAGAAGACATGTTGTGCCGAGTTACTCCGGTCTGATCCCCTCCACCCCCCACCCTCCCCCCCTCGATCCCCTGCTAGTTCTTCTTCCGACCCCAAATAAATTAGGATGTGCCAGACGGCGCGTACGTGTCCCGCGCGCGCCTCAAAGAGATGTCAGCATGAAATGAAGGGGCCCGTCAGGGCCGAAGCCTGTCGGGTCAGCGGGGTTGTCCGAAAGGGTTACCGCTGGCCCGGAACATAAAGGGCTAAGGAAGGAACACGGGTGGGTTTTAGTCGGTAAGAGCCTGACACTCCCTTCCGCTCCACCCAGAGCGGGAGGGGTCATTAGATGATTTACCATCCTGAAAAAAAAAACATAAATTAGGATAAAAACAAGAGAATGGTGAGTATTCCTTCAACTACCTCCTGGCTTTTCTCCTTCTGGCTTAGGTGAACGCGTATAGCTCGCAGTTTTTCTGTATTCTTGGTAGGTCTCACCAGAGGGGCCCGTGACTAAATAATAACAGACACACAGGTCGATCGAACAGGTTAAGCTACGCTTGCCGCGGTTGGTCTGTGGATGGGTGACCATCTTTACATACTGAGACCCCTCCGTGCCTCGGAAAGCACATTAAGCCGTTGGTACCAGTTGTTATTAGTGAATTTTTGACAGTCGTTACGGGTAGTCAGAAGCCCGAAAGTCTGACATTCAG
The DNA here is from genome assembly GCA_963855955.1 of Luperina nickerlii. Lineage (NCBI taxonomy): Eukaryota > Metazoa > Arthropoda > Insecta > Lepidoptera > Noctuidae > Luperina > Luperina nickerlii. Next base: position 15,288,967 of record OY979686.1, on the reverse strand, counting down.
TCGTACCAAGGGGTATCGTATTACCCAGTAACTGGGTTGTGGAGGTCAGATAGGCAGTCGCTCCATGTAAAATATTGGTATTTCGCTGCATCTGTTTAGACTGGTATCCGACCCCAACATAGTTGGGAAAAGGATAGGCAGGTGATGGTAGGTCCCTCCAGATACTCAGGTGAGCTCACTTTACATTTGTAACCCTACAGAAGTATTTTTTAAATATATTTCAAGGCTCTTCAGCATTTAGAGCTATGAGAAACAGGATGGTAAATTTGTCAACCTCCATAGCAAAGTGTGTTATGTGTGGTGGGCTACTGCCTGATGGTTGTTATCGGGTTTCTTCATGTATGTAAATCACGTGAATAACTATGATAACGCAATGTAGAATACGTTAGTGTAGTTTCTTTAGCAGTGGATGTCGACACATATGATGTTAGAGAAAAGTAAAAATGAATTAATAAAGTACACCATGTCTCATCGGATTACATGTCTGTAGAAGACAACGGGAGTCAGATGATGTAGGCGGGGGTGATGGTGTTCCCGTGACGAAGTAGTGAATTTAAACCAGCCAGTCATGAGGTAAAAACAGTAGTAATATAATATTGTCTATGCAGGCACACGATTAATACACACAATACATATAGACATGACTCAGTTAAATGAGTTATAAGTTAGTTCAACTTACGCAAAAAAACACTTAACTTTATAACTTATACTGACTGGCAATATTTGGAGCGCGGCGTGGAAATACGCCGAGACTTTGGAGTTGTTTATTTACTGGAGGATAGCTCGCTACTAACCCGGTAAGTCCAGAGACGGTCCTTGTATACGAGTACCTCCGATGAGTAGAAAATCTATTGCACAATGATTCAGAGTGGAAAAATCCAATGTGCGTGATAGCCTCACAACATTATAAGTACTTTCGCAGCGTATAAGTACGACATTCGGTCAATTTGGAGCTTTCTAGCAACAGGTTAGCTTCTCGAACAGGCAAGTGTTTTGGGGTATTGACAAGTTTCAGTAACTTAAAATAGAGTTGCAGTATGTGCTCCGCCTACAATGTCAGTATTACAAAACCTAAAGCATGTTTCAGTTATGCATTTTTCAGTGATAACTGAAAAATAAATTAAAAAAATAGTGGTCACTATTATCCGTTTTAGTGATTATAATGAAACTGAACAATTTAAAACTACCGTTTATGATAATGTTAATGTATAATGTTGTGAAGCACAACTTAGCGTGTTGATTTTCTGCATTTTCATTCTCAAATAAAAGAAATAACCAAACAAACGATGACGGCGCTACTGCGCGGTCGGCGTTTGGTCTGCGCCCTCTTAATAAGCCGTCCCTATTTTGCCCACATTCAAAATCGCTGAATTCTAATCACTTGAACCAAAACCACAACCGCCTATTTGTCTATCAAGCTTGTTAACTAAACTTTTTAATTTCTTTCAATTAATTAACGTTTCATTCTATTATTAATATAAATAAATGCATAATTAACATGTTTAGTGGTATTTAATATAAACTTGTTGGCTTTAATTAGTAACCACATGACTGTGTAGTGTAAGCATATAATATTATAATATTATTTATCTTTTTTCAAAGTCAAAGTCAAAGTCAAATCATTTATTTCAAATAGGCACATTAAAAGCATTAAGTCCGCCTTTGTACATTATGTGCATAAAGTTTTAATAAATAAATGCACTTTTGAACATCAAAAGTCTTTTTCGTGATAGCTATTATGGTACCTATATTTTGCTTAACGAGATAATAATATAAGTGAAATCGACCCAGAATTCAGTTATGTGTTTGGCGCTATCGCTAGGGTCAGTTCTTGTGACGTGCAGCTGACAGGACACGCAGGACATGACTGACACGATTTAATAAAGTGTCCTATATTTTATGGAATAGCACCACATTTACACTTCAAGGCGGAGTCGTCTATGAATCTCCAGCTAAACAGGTTTTCCTTGCTTCAGGCAACCTGGGTCCGGAGTCTGTTTAAAGACTTCCAGGTTACATAAGGTAACTCACATCCAGGTTCAGCGAGTGGAACGAATAGTGCGCTGCCTCTCCAGAGCTTCAGTCTTTTGATCTTTTGCCAGTGGGAGGGATGACACATTTAAAAAAAAACTGTTTGGGCTCTTCAGCCTTTCTAGCACAAGAATGTTGTCGTGCAGAGGGTGTCCTTAAATTTTACCTATGAGAAAGATGGAGTAAAGATTGTAATACATTCACGTCTGTATGGGGTAAGCAGAGATGTAAATTATAATAGTCACTCACATTTCGCCAGTTATGATTTAATCCCATGTAACATGTCATGTCCGTAAGTCGCTGGTTCAGATCCGGCTCGAAGGCCCAAATATTTGGGGTGTAATGCCCAACTGTAAATTGTTATGTACTTGTTGTGTTGGTAAACTTATTAGGTACGTTATGTTAATAAGTAGACGGAGGAATCTGCTAGATGCGGGAAGCACAGAACCAGTCAAAGTAGTGGTGCTTGGGGCCCAAAATTCCGATAACCAGTCTTATCATGGGTATCTTGTTATCCAGCAACTGGGTTGTGGAGGTCAGATGCCTCAGTTGCCCCATGTAAAATACCGGTATTTAGCTGCATTCAGTTACACTGGAATCGTTGGGAATCTGCTAAGCCTTTGAGCAGATTGTAACACCCTTTAGTAAGACTGGTTGTCACAATTTGGAGCGTTTGACCCGTGATGACTGTCAAAGATCTACGAATGACAGCTGGGACGAACGGTTTAACGTGCTTTCGCTATTCGTCGCTATTATACTACCTATGTCCTAAAAATTAACTGCCCCCGTTGGTCCCGAAGTCGCAAGCACGACTGCTAAGCATGGGGTCCTGGGTTCGTTTCCCGGCTCGGGCAGTGTTAAAGGATTTTTCCATTAGGAATTTCTTAGTAACTAACCGGAGTTTGGAAGTTGGCTGTGTGATATCCCGTGCCTTGGAAAGCACGTGGTTCTGTGCCTGATCTCTCTCCGGTCGTGTCGAATTGCCGGTCATTTTGACGGTTCAACAACATTGAATGAACGTATGAAGCAATGTATTAGCAATATCGTTCAAAATGATTCAGATTGTGATTGATAGTGTGTTATACAATCGGGGTGCTGGTCTCCGCTAAGATTGGTCGTCATGGCCGAAATTCGGTCTAGAGGACTGTCTATGCATGGCATGCCTACGATTGGAGGCGCGCGGTGGCTGAGGGGGTACGCGGGCTGCGGCATCAGCATCGGGCGACGGCGGCGGCTGAGGGGCTCACGGGCGGCGCGGGCGCGCTATCACGTCCTCTGGCTCCGAGCGTCGCTTCACTTCAAGTTTTACCACGATCAAGGCACTGTCAAGTTTTACCACGATCAAGACACGTTTAAGACAACTTATATTCGTATCTTACACCAGACTGGTATTCAGTCCAAGCTTTTATTTATCATACGTAACATATGGTCCTTCGAGCCGGATGCTGATGCCGCAGCCCGCGCGCGCGCCCCTTCAGCCACCGCGCGCCTCCAATTGTAGGCATGCCATGCATAGACAGGACTTTATTTATATATATTCTAAAATGAATCCTATCTATTCTCCATGGCAACGCGATAACGATGACTATACAATTCTACTCGATGTGGGGTTACAGATCGATACAGTGGTTCAGAGATAATGTAATAGTCACTACAGTTGACATCTCGATTGATGATCCAACGCTGATTGGCAGTTTCACGTCATTAGGATTCGGTTAGGCTGTGTTCCTCGTACAATGATTTTGTCCCGGTGTCTTGCCTTGATAAGACTTTAATTGGTTCAAATATCAACATGAACATTGGTGTTAACGTAGTTATGTTTCGACTTGATGTAGTAAGTTTATTCAAGTTCTCTAAGTATACCCGGTGTTTTTGACAGCCCTCCACAAAAACACAGGATTGATTCAGCTCCTTATTCTGAATCATATCCTACTGGAAATTTTCTCAGGAAAAAAAAATATGCCGTTTTTTCTGCTGATATTCCTTTATTTCAATGTAAAATTACATTCTCTGTATGCAACACTCCATTTATGTAAATAAAACAGCTGAATTCAAAAAAAACAGCAATGGATGTTGCGCCGGGGAGCGCGCGGGGGGCGGGGGCAGCAAGCTCGCTGCGCTGTCGTCCGCTACGTGCGTTTTGCCACGGTAACGATACATTGCGTGCACGGTAATAAAACAAATCTAGTTTTTTGGATTCCCTTAATGTTCCTGAAAGAATTTCATGTACCGGTTATCTTAACCCGGCGAGCGTAAGGTTGGGTGTTATACACCCAGCCTGTAATAAATCATTCGATATTTTTTATCTCGTACGTCAAAATGAGTTGTGCGTCTGAGTAGCTGCGCGGGGGGAGGTAAGTAAGCGTTGTGTTTCACGACGCAGTTGACCACCGACTGGCTAGGTGTTTAGATGGTGTCCAAGCTGCGGCTGGGTGAGTTTCACCCACCTTACGCTTCGTGTTACAAATTTGCGTAAATACTTTTTTGTTTTATATTCGATTTATTTCGTTTTTTTTTTATTTGTTCAGGTAAATAATTAATATGTCATACGAAGAAAACCAAAGAAGATTATTAAGACTTTTCGAAGCAACTGGTGACGATAGTTCTTGTGATGATTCCGGTAGTGACTTTGAATTTGATAATGTTAGCCAAAGAAGTTCTGAAAGTGACTCGGAACAAGAGATAGGATTACAAAATGAGGGAGAAAAAGAGTCAGCTGGATCCGAAGAATGTGAAAGCGAAGGAAACAGGTCATATTTGCCAAAAGCCAGAAATGATTACCTTTTATAACCAGACCAAGGGAGGTGTTGATGTTGTAGACGAGCTGTGGGCCAACTACGATGTTTCACGCAATACAAAGCGCTGGCCAATGGTAATTTTCTATGCAGTTCTGAAAATGGCTGGTATAAATAGCATCATAATTTACAAATGAATTTTTCTTAGAGACCTAGGAATAGGTTTGGTTTCAGAACACTTGCAAAACAGAAAGGAGAATCAGCATTTACCTCAAGAGCTTCGCAAAAGAATTTTAGATCAAGTCGGTGAATCCTCACACTCACAACAACCTTCAAATAAAGTTCCTAAGCCTATCAGGAGTTGTGAAATATGTCCCACTAAAAAAGACCGCAAGACTAAACAAACTTGTTATAAATGCAATCGATATTTGTGTATGGAACATGCTGTTTTTACGTGTGGATATTGCGCTCAAACTGAAGATGATTATGAGAATTCTGAATAACTATATAGTATAAGTTTAGATCTCATTTGTTTCCAAATTTTATTAGCTAGAAGGAAAAGCTTTTCGTTTTGTTTTTTTTTAAGTCTACTTTTTTATAAAAGAATAATTCCAAGTGCCATGTAAAAAAAAAGTAAAAAATGTTGATTTTGTTAATTTCGTAAATAAAGATTAAAAAATATTTTTTCGCTTTATTTGTCCCTCTCAAACACTTCTTGAATTATTAAATAATGACATTAGTAAATAAAAACATAAATAAAATATGATAAACACATTAAAATGGCTAGTCCACCATTATGGGTTTGCTGCACCCACCTTACGCTCGATGTAACAAATATTAACCTTACGCTCGCCGGGTTAATGTGATGTACTGAAGCCACCCTATCAGTTTGCGGAGGGCTGTCAACATCCTGTATAGAAGAAATTGAATTTAGAATTACTTGCATATCATATTTTTCCCGGTCGACAGACCGTTTGCCGCGACCAATCCGTGGATGAGTGACCATCTTTACATACCGTGACGCACCTCAAAAAGAAAGTTAAGCCGCAGGTCTCAGCTGTCATTCTTGGATTTTTGACAGTCGTCAGTAGTCGGTCGTCAGAGGCACGAAAGTCTGACAAGTCTTTATCACCCAATAACTGGATCGTGGAGGTCAGATACGCAGTCGTTCTATGTAAAATACTGGTATTCAGCTGCATTCGGTTCGACTGGAAGCCGTCCCTAACATGATAGGAAAAAGCTAGGCAGATGAATATTTCCACCACTGGGACACAGGCCTCCTTTCCCTCAGAGGAAGTGGGCTGTAATCCATCACGCCTGCCCAGTGTGGATTGATGGATGTTACATGTATTCGATTTTTTGGTTCGAGCACATCGATGTTTCCGCACGATGTTTTCATTGACCGTTTTGAAAGCAGCGGTGATGAAATAAAATGCACAAAGTAATGTACATGACTGCCTGGAATCCAACCCATGCCCATGCCATAAATCGGGGCTGTTACAGCTGAAAAAGCCTTATGCCATACTTTTCATGGTTTTCGAGGGTGCTAAATGCCGATAGCGAATCAAAATGAATTCAATAGAGAGGACACGAAATTAAAAAAAAATCGTCAACGTTGTCGTTTTCATAGTATTCGAGATAGCCAAAGTCAATAGTGAGGTGAAAAATCCAAGATAGCGACAACTTAATGAGAGCTTCTTAAAACGTATATATTGGGTAGATGTCTCTGTATTAAAAAAGCTTAAGGGCTTTGAAGATCCGTAGCATAGTAAAGCTCCATTTTAAAAATGGCGGCCTCACATGGGACCCATATAATCGATAGCTGGCATGAATTCAAACAGAAAGCATAAGACAAAACTCCGTAAAGAGTCACGTTTCCGAAATATTAACACTCAAAAAAATTTCAAACTCCTTTACAATTTCTCTCTCTGTCTATCTCTTTCTATTATATATGAGTGTGTGCGTGCTAGTGATGCATGAGGATCTTCGTTCCTGACGTAGGTCCCCGGCGGTACACTTTTTTTTTCTCTATTGTGAAACTAAAACTTTTGATCATTTGTATTTTTGGCGATGTCTCTAGAGAGACATGTCACGAGTCATTTGTTTCCTATTGAATAGTGGGGAATTGTTTCTTAACTCCTTTGGCATTCATGAAAGATTTCTATTAACAATCACTTTGGTAAGAACAATTTTGAGAAGGAGGCTAACAGATGAATTCAGCTGGGCTGGGTAGTATTTGAAAACTTCGCAGAGTCTTCTCGTCGCTTATTCCGCAGAGCCTAAAAAGTCTTCAATCAGTGCGTCCTACCTGTTATGACTTAGGGAGTTGAAACGTGGACACTCACGATACGGCTGGTCCATAAATTCAAGGTCGCTCAGCGAGCTATGGAATAAGCTACGCTTGGAATCTCTTTGAGGAATAGAATCCGGTATGAGGTGATCCAGCAGTGAACCAAAATTGTCGACATAGCTCACAGAATAAGCAAGCTCAAGTGGCAATGGGCTGGCCATACTTGCCGTAGAACCGATGACCGTTGGGGTAGACGTGTTCTTGAGTGGAGATCGCAAATCGGCAAACGTAAAGTAAGACGCCCTCAGGCGAGGTGAAGCGACAATCTTCGCACGGTGTCTGGTAGCACCTGGATGAGAATTATCAAGAAACGAGCTGAATGGCGTGCAGTTAGAGAGACCTATATCCAGCAGTAACTGCTGTAGGCTGATGATATTCTAGACACGAAGATCAGTACCAAAAGCGGAATTGCCTACCAAAACTTTTATTGCATTCCAATATTTATATTTATTTACAAATCCTTGAAGCATTGCACATTGCACTTTAGTAAATAAAAAATAAATCAGCCGAAAGACATCCAATGCTGGACATACGAGTAGGCCTACCCCAAGCACCGCCATTTCAACCGGTTCTGTAAGTACTTCTCGCATCTAGCGGATTCCTACGGTCTTCACAAGGTCATCGGTTCACCTTGTAGGATCAGTCCAATATAATATTAAATTACTTTAATTACTTACTATATCAAAGAGTGTGAAATTTATCCACAATTAAATTAATTTGGTTAACCGTGTTCGTTGTAAAACACATTGTTAATTAATTCGAAGAATGATACCTATATTTAATCGTAATATTCCAAATAAATTGTGGTCACAGTGGTACAACAAATTCGGATTTAATGCATTTTACTTGTTTTATAGCGGCTGGCGGGCGGGCTCGACGAAGCGAGATCGTGTATCATCGGCTATCTCTGTCGCTGTTCGGTTTTGTTGCATGAACGCATGCCCACACGCTATTCCATCGTCCACCGTCGCGCAAGACACTCACGCACTAGCTTGCTTAAAATCGGTTAGATGCCACGTAGTCGTTTAATCAAAAATAACTGTTGTTTAACTTATTTTTGAAAAAAAAATATTTCCATTCGTTGTGGACTTAGGATTTCATTTGATGGACTAATCCCTCCAGAATTTGTTTCTTTAATCTCTAATGAATGACACACTTTTACAATAAATTTATTGTCAGTTCTTGTATGTACATGAACCCTGTCAGGGCACTGCAAAACACAATGTTTGTATACTGTTGAGTTAATGAACGTTAATATAGATCGAATCAAAACTTATTAAAACAAACTTCGAAAGACTACAAAAAACACTACAACAATTTGTCGAAAACCTGCTCAATACAATTCATTTGTCTATCAATCTACCTTCACCTTTAAATATATCTCTGATTAATCAAAAACCAATATTAAATTATATCTCTCCGATAAGGATTGTAACCAAATCACAATAATACTACAACATACCTCGTAAGCAAAATAAATTACGATTGCGCATCGTACGTCAAATCACCCGAGTCGGATATCAAGCACTATAAACGACGTTTATCCAATACCAATAACTCGGTAACCGGGTAACCGGGTAACCGGAAAAGTTTTCACTAACCACGTTACGAATATTACGCAAACATACCAGTTAGAACTAGTTTGCGTCAGATAAAAGCGGTTATATCGGGTTCAGTAAAATTTTGTCGCTATAACTTTTATTTGCTTTGAATTTGTTTAGATGGTTGTGTTTTGTTTCTTGTTTGGGATGTAAGTAGGTGAATATGTACTTATGAACCTCTGTAGCTTGATGTGCTGGCGTCTGTAGACATAAACCATCCGGAATAAATTATCTAAATGACAATGAATACCAGATCAAAATAATTTGTGTAGTTCAGAAGAATCATGATAGATACCGCTACAATCACACCAACGGAGCAAAAAAATACTTCATGTGGACATTGAACGGACGGCGATGGAACACGCACGCTCACACGGCGTCAACTCCATAGTTTTATTACGCCATCGAAATTGCGCACATTGAATAACCGACATTGCAAAATATATATCTATCGACTAATCACTTACCCAGAGAACAACATTTTAATCTACGTACTAACTGTGCCCGCGCCTCGTACGCGTACCTATATGTCGAAAAAGAAATTGAATTTCATGGGTTTCAAATGTTTGCGCGGAATCCAATTCTGTTTCTAAAATAAAAGTAGCTTTAGTTACTTCTTATAACATCAGCTATCTGCCAGTTTGTCCAGCCGTTTCGGTGATTAGCCGGAACAAGCAGAGATACAGATAAACGTGTGTGTGATTGTGAATTGTCTTTGGTCCCTGGATCTGACATCAAGACAGACAAAAATTATAATAATGTGCGTTTGTTTGTGCAAAATGTGCGTTGTGGTAATGTGCGTTTTGTTTGTACAGACTAGCACATCAAGTTACTAAAATCTGTAAATTTCTTTAATAGATTTTAAACCTTATACTACGTTACTTCTACTAACAAATACTACGTTAATTCTACTAACAAATAAATAAAGAAATAGAATCCAGAACCCGTAGCTGTCATTAGACGGTACTGTAACTCCTTATTAAGTCGCGGTAAGAAGCAAAAAAATCGAACGAGCGACAATAGCGCATTGCGGCAACAAATAAGGTTCAAAACAGCAATGCATTTCATGTTAGTGGAATCGAATAATCACCAAAATCAAAGTAATTTTGCAGATTTAGAGCTGATTTTTCAATCTGATATCTGAATCTGATAACCTTATTCGAGGAATAATTTTGAAATTTTGACAGTTATTTCATACAATAACTGTCAAACGTCAATTTTGTTCTTCGAATAAAAGTTATCTGGCGATGGAAAAATCAGCCCTTAAGGAAATTAAAAAATAAATAATAATGATATTTTTTAGAAATTTTTTTAGTTGATTGAATTCCCTTTATTATCATTATGATAGCTCTGATTTATCATGATACTATTTTATTTTGATGAAATATTTTTGGTAAGTCTTTTCTCTAAACATTTGACAATACACTCAATTTTTTTTCTGGCTTGTATATATAATATACTGATGAGCCTAACTGTGAGACAAAAAATGAGCGTTTTACGGTGTTCTACGTTTGGGTAGCGCCTTAATTGAGCTCTTTACCCACCAAATTCTTTACCCAAAACCAGTCTTAACACGGTCCAAAAATCCGGATATATCGTCCGGTTATCGAGACCTGAAACTCCATTAAGCGTCCAGTGCTACGTCTGGAATATTGAGTGAATGTGTCCAATTAACCCTTAGCCATTTCCACCCTTGACGGCGTAGAAAATCTAACCCTTGTTAGTGTCAACCCTTAAATTCGGATAATCCTGATATCGACAAGCGTTGAACCGGTTAAGATACCTTTTGGACCGGGCAAAACGCCCGGGTAGTATTTTGTATAGGCTGATTTTTTTCGCGGTTATTTTTTACCCAGCTGCTGTCCAGTTTTTATTGAAGTTACGGTTTTATTGGTTCCGTTTATTTCGGCTCGACGTTGAGGAAAAAGTTTGGAATAGTGATATCGATTTGCTTTTGGAATAAATATTTGTACTGTATATTGACTTTTCTAATTAAAATACTACTAAAATAATCTTCTATTTCAAAGGAATATATGTGGTTTACCGTCTGAATAAAAAAGGGTATAAAAGATGAATATAGTAGAAACCTATAGCACAAACATCATTTCTTTTAAGTGAAAACTTCTTTAGGTTGGTTGGTTAGGTTGAGATGGGAAAAAACCATGGAACTCGCAAAACTGTTACCGACACCGCGCTACCTTTGGATGTGTTCGGCTGTCCTTGGGATGTACTCGGTTTTAAATCCGATATGTCAGTAAGTGATGGCAAAGTATTCTGTATGTGTTTTGTTTTCACTTCTGTCGGCACTACCGGAGTGCCACTGTTTTTTTTCATACACCTGAAATGAAATCAACCTATTAATAAATACCAGAATAGAATAAAATAGAAAGATGTTTATTTCCCTGGTTCTTATGTTACATTATGTCCACAGGTCGGTGGTGTATTCGACCTGTGGGTGTGTCAGCTACTTACAGTCTAGCTATTTTTGTCTGAAGGAGATCTATATAAGTGTCGTGTAGTGTGTGCTGCGCGCTTGTTAGTATGTACAGAATAATTTATAGTCTTGTTCTATGTTGCCCTATCCTATTTACAGTTAATTACAGTTTATGGGGACGTGGAGCGGTCGTTCGCTTGCTGAGCAGCCGACTCCCGTCTTTTTTTGTTACATAGTAGATTTCACCTAGTCTAAGTCTAATAAATACTATTACCACAGTCGTGGCCCAGTGGTAACGGCCCTGAATTACGAGTTACGGTCGTGGGTTCGAGGCGCTTTACTTTGTGTAAATAATTTCATCACCACTGCTCTCAAGACGGTGAAAGAAAACATCGTGAGGCAACCGGCATGTCCTAGAACTAACAATTCGAAGACATGTGACATCTACCAACCCGCACTGGGCCACGTCTTAGATAACGACCCAGTCCCTCTCACAGAGAGGAGGTCTGTGTCCCAGCAGTGGAAATATTATAGGCTTTTAATGCTATGCTATGGGAATAAACAAAAATCGCGAAAAAAAAAACAGCTGTTCCCTACATTTTGACGAGTTAAACGAACATAAATGTAGGGAACAGCTGATTTTTTTCGCGATTTCAGGTTTGGTCCCTTAATAAAAGTTTTTCATAATGTATTGTAATTGTTGGTGTTTTGCCAATAATCCTGTATAAATAAATAAAGTTATTAATATTTTAGACTATAAAAAAGTCTTAGAAGTACTTGCCAAGATGTGAACTTACAAAATCGTGCTTACAAAGCGAGTTCACCTACAAACCTCCAAAAGGTAACACTTTATCTAATCCGAATAGACAGAAATACACTTCTACAAATGACTAAACTTCAAAACTTGGGATTTGTTCCAGACCCTTTTAGAATTTGTCGAGACTGACTGTTTCATTATTCGGGAACCTTTTAAATGAAGATGAACTGTTTCATGAATAAATTTTGGTAATCTTAAAAATGTCTCATTATGTAGTTCATTTTGATCTAACCGTCTAAGAATATCTTTTAATAATAGCCGGCTATACTCGGAGTTTCTTTGAAGGATAAAATCAGAAATGAAATTATCTGGAAAAGTACCAGAGTTACCGACATAGCTTGCAGAGTAAATAAACTGAACTGGCACCCCCCAGCTGGGTGGACCGATGACCTGAAAGAAATGGCTGGGACAGACTGGATGCGGAAGGTGGAAGTTTGGGTGTTGTGGTGCAGACTGAGAGAGACCTATATAAGTAACAAAGTACTCAAATATGTTAGCAACAATATTACTAAACAACTATGTTAGTACATTTAACCTACACACTTAACCTAACATTGCAATATTGTTCGTGCGCATCCCTGCTACAAGCTCAACACCGATGTGGAAAGTTTTAACCAGCAGTGGATTGCGTTGGACTGAGTTGATTGATTTCGACTGGCTAAGAATGGAATGGTGACATTTCTAAACAAAGATAATTAGAGCTATTTGCGCTGTACTTATCTAAGGGCTGATTTTTCAATCAAAATCATTTTTATTCGTGCATAAAATTGACGTCTGACAGTTTTTGTATGGCAGAATAGTCAAAATTCAAAATTATTCCTCCGGTAAAATTATCTAGCGTTGGAAAAATCAGCCCTTTTTGTTCAGGATGGCAAATCATCAAATGACCCCTCCCGCTCTGGGTGGAGCGGAAGGGAGTGTCAGACTCTTACTGACTGATACCCACCCGTGTTCCTCCCTTAGCCTTTATGTTCCGGGCCAGCGGTAACCCTTTCGGACAATGCCGTTGTCCCGGCAGGTTTCGGGCGTGACGGGCCCCTTCAATTGCTGCTGACATCTCTTTGAGGCGCGCGTGGAACACGTACGCGCCGTCCGGCACGGGAAAAATCAACCCTTAGTTAAATATGAATTTATTTTACACATGAACCTTCCGGAATCATAACCGTCCTAATTTGTTCCCTCTGCTGGGACACAGGCCTCCACTGTGCGAGAGGGAGTTGGCCATAATCCATCACGCGGGCCCCGTGCGTGTTGGTAGATGTTACATGTCTTCGAATTTTCTCCGGTTTCTTCACGATATTTCTCTTCGCCGTTTTGAGAGTAGTGCTAGTAAAATAATTTATACAAAGTAAAACGCCTGTCAGAGTTCGAACCCACGATTTACAAGTTGTAAGTCGTGGCTGTTACCACTGGGCAACCAAATGTTCTGAACGATGATGAAAGCTCTATTGTATAGTTTAGAAGATCTGAGAGGTCACACAGATGAACACGAAAAGCGATGTAGTATAGATTTGTATGTGTCACATATATTCATGCTGGTATGATTTTACTCTTGTATTTATTTCGGATTTTTCTCGACTAGCTTATATGTCAAACGGATTCGTCATGAAGACTTGATATAGCTTTTCTTATGTCTTTTTAGTGATAATACACAAGCAAATGTGTCACCGTGTTGCACTAGTATTGACGGAGTAGCACTGTTTATTGCAGCGTTGTTATGCGATTTTATCGAGTAACACTGCATTTTAAACAGGTTGGTTAGATGTTGGTTGGTTCACAAATTAAAGATAGCGGCCGTTTTTAAAATTAACATTATTAATAAAGGAGATAGTTTTCTTTGTTCGGTTATCGGCTATACTAAAGCCTATTCTTTCCACACTCATAACCAATCTATAATGTTCCCACCGCTGGGACACAGGGGTTGGCAGATGTCACATGTCTTCAAATTTTTGGTTCTAGGACATGCGTTTCCTCACGATGTTTTCCTTCGCCGTTTTGAGAGCAGTGGTGATGAAATATTTCACACATAGTAAAGCGCCTGTCTGGGTTCGAACCTACGACGTACGACTCGTAAGTCGCGGCCGTTACCACTGGGCCACCACTGCTATCCTTTGCACACGAAACTATCAAAACTATGTCACCCATAAATCTCAAGTTAATATACATCCTGACCTCAGTCCTCCAAATATGGCGTGGTCGCCTTAAATATTTGACATCAAAGATCCTTCCTCCTGAAGTTTGGAATCAATTAGTCATATTTATAAGTTTGTGTCGTCAGCCGATAGTTGGCGGGTCACAGATGTCACATCCTGCTATCCGAGTTAGATATATATTTAAGATACTTGTAGGGTCAGTGGTTTTGGGAGATACGAGTACATCCTTCTTGTCAGCGATAGGGTTATTGTTTCTGTGAATGGAAAGTTCGATAAAGTTAATAATTTCGGCTCCCCCATATTTAACTAAATTTTCCAGGAGAGCACCAAAAACAAGTTAGTAAATTTTTTTAATGATAAATTTTTGTTTTAGTATGCACAGTTCAAATCAAATCAAATCAAATCAAATCATTTATTTGCATAAAACAGGTTCAGTGGATGTTATAAGAGGTCAAATGGTACACTGTTAACAACGATATAAGGTGTGCAAATATAAAACAAGAATTTTAACTTACAGATCAGTCAACAAAATAAGGAATTACAAATAATACTGTCATACAAATTAAAAATTAAAATTAAAATAAAAATAAATGAAATGAAATCCAGAAATTATATCGAATTCATCAATTATAAATTATTTATGTGTAACATTATATCAAATATATGATTAATTATGTCCAAAATATAATATATATTACATTATTTACTATCCGGACCTTTGCTGTCATTAAAATACAATATTTTTGTCACCTAAATAATCTTTGACATCATAATAACATTTATTTATTAAGAATGTCTGTAGTTTTTTTTTTAAATTGGATAATTGGTAATAGTTTTAAGTCATCAGGCAATTTATTATAAATCAACGATGTCATGCATAAAATACTTTTATTTAATAGTGCCGTTTTACCATAGGGTATTTCTACCTCTAACCTTTTTTTATCTCTTAATTTTCGATAATAGCTTTTAAATGCAGTATTATAGTACCCTGGATTCGATTTTACAAAAATATTAGCTTCATAGATGTACAGGGAGGGTAATGTAAGAATTTTAAGATTTTTAAAGTGAGGTTGACAGCTTGTTGTACTATCTATTTGGCACATTGCTCTGATGCATTTCTTTTGAGCTTTAAATATAGTTTCCTTGTCTACCGAATTTCTCCAGAATATTAAGCCATATCTGAGTAATGGTGCAACAAGTCCGTGATAGGCCGTTAAGACGGCTTCTTTACTAACTAATTTAGAGAGTTTGTATAGAGCGAATGAGGATTTGTTGATTCTTTTACAGAGGCTGTCCAAATGGGTTGTCCATGACAGTCTGTGGTCGATATCAATTCCCAGAAATCTTGTGCTTGTTACCGATTTTACTCTTTGTCCATTGTAATTTACATTAACACTTGTTTTTTCTTTTTGTGTGTATTGAGGCTACTACATGACCTAAAGCCCGGTCTTTGTCGGACTGCATAGAAAAGAAAGAGAAGTGCGATGACACAACCCTGGTAACTTATTACAAAATATGAAGAAATTATCTGTTTACAAAAAAATCTATTGGTTGGACTAAAAAAATAAAACACTACTTCTTTAGTATGTTGCTTGTAGAATGATCTGACAAAAAATCATAATGATTGTATGTATATTAGTATGGTTTTTTTATTGTGAAAAGAAAGTTTTTAGAGGTATCTTTATGTTTTTTTTCTATCGTATCAAATTAGGTATTATGTTTTCAACACACTAATTACCTAGAATATATCCTGAAGAATATCATATATTTTTCTGATTTTGTTTACTGTAGTCGATCATATACTTTTAATGCTTCTAAAACTTGCGTTTTTGCATTTAGGTCCTGAATTAAAAAAAAAGGCCCCTTAATGATGTTAATGTATGTTTCGAACAATTTGTTAGGTTTTGAAATGTATTGCATAACTGTGTACATCAAATTCTTAATAACATTTTTATGTTTCGACCCGAGTCGGATATGCAACAGTATGAAGAAATTGGGTACTTACAAATTCTATTTTTTATCAAAAACTCATGCAGATTATAAAATACCTTATCAATTAACATTTTTTCAATTTATTTTTAAACATATTTCCATTTAATTCTTTAATTGCTGGCGGCAACAGATTGTACACAAGAATAGTAGTAACATACAACAAATAAAGTAAAAGGCCTGTCTGGATCTCTTAATAAAAATAATTTAATTAAAATCTTGAAGTTCTCAAAGAATAAATGTTAAATTTCCCTAAACAGAACCTGCTGCCGAAAACAACCCAACAATAACTTTCATCCGAAATTATTTCAAAATCTGAATTTATTTTCCCTGAACAGGCTTCACTAAAGGGACTCAGATAAAAGTCACACCTAATCCACCACGATCCCAGGAAAAAGGTGGGATTTGTCACGACAGAGTAGAAAGTGTAAGAAAAAGATTTTATCACGTAAATCTTTCAAATAATTTCTTCAAAAATTTCATGTTGGAATTAGGCCGGTCTGATTTATCAATTTAACCTTATTTTTATCGCCCTCTGAGGGGTTTAAGGGATTAGCCGTTTCGTGTTGTCACTTGTTTGTGACGAACGTTTATCTTTTTAAGTCTTTTGGGAATAAAAATAATGTTTTTTTTTAATGTTTGCAGTGTTTGTTTGGATTATAAATATTTTGTTAGCTGCAGATTAAAACAATAGCCTATAAGTAAAATATTTCTTGTTAATTTTGGTAATGATCATTTAGTGGCAACCTGTGACCTTTTAATATGTCCTATCTGCGGATAATGTAGTGGACTGCAACATTACTTCTTACGCTTTTGTTAACCTTATATTATATTGTTGTAGTTGTTAATTATCCCTTAATAAATAAAATAAATAAAAAGTATGACGTCACGTAGGTTGTCTGAATATTAAAGGCATGATCGTATTTAATCGTTTTTGTAACATATTAAAACGATAATCCTATTATAAATAGTAGCATGGCATAGCAAATGAATGTAGAATGGCTACGCAATATATAATTGCTACACCGTAGCAGATTTGCTACGACGTGCTACGGCGTAGCTGTGAGCATATCGCTTTTGTAATAGTAATGGTGCAAGCCGGTACTTCTTCTTGGTAATCAATCACAAAAACTATATTGGGACAGTCAACCGCTCATAAGTAGTAACAAATTTGACATTGACAGCACCTTCATGTCGTGATAGTCGGGGCGATTTTAGTAGCACACCTGTTACTCCACTAGAAGGCCAATTCCCGTAATTAAAGACATTCGAAAGCTAGTCGTAATCTCATCTCAGTTACAATCAATGTCAAAAATGTAGGGAAATTAGAAGTATTTTTGACAGATTGAGACTGAGATCAGACTGAACGTCCTTAAAATTACGAGAATTGCCTTTCTGAAAATCTTCAATTACCATTAATTGTTTATCTAATCCAGTCACTAATTTCCTCTCAAAATCTCCTAAGTACAATAAAACTCTTCAGATCCCTTAGTAAATTGCTCTTAAGCAATTTCAGGCGTAAATTGCTAAATATATCTTTTAGAAAATTTGCTTTTTCAGCTACCTACTTGAAA
This sequence comes from Luperina nickerlii, assembly GCA_963855955.1. NCBI lineage: Eukaryota > Metazoa > Arthropoda > Insecta > Lepidoptera > Noctuidae > Luperina > Luperina nickerlii. The sequence goes on along the minus strand of OY979686.1, from coordinate 15,271,283 downwards.
ACTGTCATCAGTTATTATTTTATCGATAAGAGAGAAATTGTTTCACAAGGAAATTGTAAATTTGTATTTTGCTTCGGTCTTTGATGCTCCCCTGTTTATAACATTCTTAAGAGCGTTCACCCCGCGCGGGCTGGCAACGGCGCATTTCTAGTGGTATTTTGAGATTATTTTACAAAAAAAAAAAATCGGCAAAAATGTATGGAAGCTGCTCCTGGCACCAATAACAACTATACGTATGTCATTAGATGGGTAATTTATTATTATACAATGACTAGGTACTATGGCGGCTCATTTCAAATCACTCTGTGAAAAAAGTTATGGCGATGTTTCGTACGAATGACCAGGACGCTAAATAACGGGTTCCGTTATTTGGCGTGATTTATGCGTCATGTTCGTGAACGGGCGCCGTCAGTTGGGGCTGGTCATCACTTAGCTGCCTCGGCTTATTTTTAATTATTTCATTTTTGGATTGTTGTTTGTTAAGTACTATTTGTTGTACTCTGGACGCTTTTAACGCGTACGTCTTTCTTAATTTTTTACATCGTTCTCACATTATAATGTATAATTTTAAAATCAGAAGTAATGATGTAAGTAACTAATATTTTTGTAAAATATAATTTAAAACGAGTGTCCATGTAGTTTCTTGCCCGTTCTTCTCCATAGGTAGCCTACGCTTTGGAATGGGCAACCAGCTTCATATTTTCTGACTGACCGACTTCTTGACAATTCAAAAGTGCATAAATGGTTCAATTGAAATAAATGCTATGAGTTTGAGTTAACGTCCAGGTCTATAACTCGATCGTATACTGTTATTGTATTATCATCTGAATGCATACATTTGCGAATGTTCAACTAAGACCACTAGAAGTGAATTACTATTCGTTTCGTTATTTACCATCCTGGTACATCCTACGGAACATTGCCATAACTTTATTCACACAGTGATTTGAAAAAATCCGCGATAGTACTTATTGCTCTACATTAAAATGCCTCTATAATGACATATATGTTTGGTTGTTATTAGTCGTGTAGACCACTAATATCCGGTCGCCCTTTAGTTTAATTTATTTACTAACTGTGCCCCGCGGTTTTACCGTCGTAAATGACGATCCCGTGGGAATATCGGTATAAAAAGTAGCCTATATGTTAATTCAGGGTGTCAGCTACCTCCATACAAAATTTTATCAAAATTGGTCCAGCCGTTTGAGCGTGAAGAAGTAACAAACATATAAACACACACACACACTCACTCACAAACTCACAAACTTTTGCCTTTATAATATTAGTGTGATTATATTTACAGCTTCGTACAAGATCGTTGGTATTGTGAGCGAAGTGGTAATGAAATTATTTACATAAAGTAAAACGTCTGTCAGGGTTCGAACCAACGACCGCGACTCGTAAGTCGCGGCCACTTCCACTGGACCACCACTGCTCGAAGTTCTTGCTGCTGAAGCATATTAAAAATAAAATTTAAAAAAATCTTTAACGCTAAACTGATCATCAGGATCCTAAAGATTCAATATGTAACAAAAAAAGGAACGAAACCCGTTTAACTTTGACACAAATAAGACACTAGACGACAAAAGTCTCGATGTTGCCGTTTCACCTTCTTCGTGTCGATGTGGATACGTTTATTACCGAACGAAACATTTTGTTTGCACTGGAAATGTGTTTAAGGAACTCGTAAATAGGTGTGTATTTGGTGCGGAATTTCTAGATGCTTCTTTTTCTCTTGGGTTGGTTAGACATATGTACATAAAGTCTATTCAAACTTGTGTTTCAAATTGATTTTATCTCAAGTTAAACTAATATCAACTTTATTTTAATGGTGACTAAGTTGATTTCAGAGTGACTAGCACTATTGAAAAAGTTATAAAAATGTTTGAAGTGGTAGCGTAAATGGAACTTTATTGTGTAGGAATTAAAGTTATTTTTCCAGAAACTCACATTTGTTTATATTTTTGGTAAATGAATTGTGAATGCAGATTAGATACATAAACTGACGTCTCTTCCCATGGGGTTAGATAGAAACTATAGAACGCTACTTGCAACGATCATTACATACATATGTACTCCTTTTGCTTCGTTTACGTTCATCATCGTCATTGCAGCCTGGAGAAACCTATTGCTGGGTATAGACTTCCCCTTTTTTGTGTCATAATTTCTTCCCAGTTCCAAGCGTCCCAGAATCAGAATCAGAAATATTTATTTGCCAACAATGTAGGTACAGCCGGTCGATTCTGTAAAAATCTCACCGTGAAAACTTAGGTGATGTGAGTTTGTTTTTGCTAGGAATTGACACTATTGACAGCTCACTCCACGCTCACTTCACCAAGTGTTCACGGTGAGATGGTTACAGAATCACACTGCAGGTTTGAGATGGTACAGTTCTACCGTTCATACATCTGGTCATACACGCCGGCCGGTTGCGAGTGCTACGCACTTGAACTTTCTGAAAAACATCATCATAGGTATCACTTTATTAATCCTTCTTCCCGGCGTTTCCATTCACATCAGCCCTGTAAATACCCTTTGTTAGTCACCTTTCAGTATTCCTCTCAACGTGACCAAACCTTCAAATCAACATCAAATTATCATAAGATAATCGATGATTATCTATATGGATATCAGTCAGCAAGGTTGGCGGTTCCACCGACTGCTCTGGATACTCCAGACCTTCGTTTAAGTATCATACACATGCTGGCATTTTCAATCAATTCAGCCTTTTGCAGTCCACTGCTATAAATAGGCCTCTCCCAGACTGCGCCACAACACCCTGTCCTCCGCCTTCCGCATCCAGTCTACCCCAGCCACCTTCTTTAGGTCATCCGTCCATCTGGCTGAGGGGCGTCCCATACTACGCTTGCCGTTACGCGGTCTCTACTCCAGGACTCGTCTTCTCCACCGGCCATCGGTCCTTCGACAGATATGGCCAGCCCACTGCCATTTCAGTTTGCAAGCTATGTCGGTAACTCCGGTTCTTTTCCGGAAATTTTCATTTTTGATTTTACCTTCAAAGAGACTCCGAGCATAGCTCGGTCCATAGCGCACTGAGCGACCTTGATTTTGTGGAGCAGCTCGACCGTCAGTGTCCGCGTTTCAGCACCGTTTGTAATGACGGCATTGTAATGCACTTCAACCATGAGCTACGCATGTGAGGTTAAATGACCGCCGATGAATAATCACAACGGATATTGTCTAAGTCTGCTCGCTTATCAAAGGGACTGTGGCACATTTGTCGAGCCCGTATTCCCTAATGGGGTGTGGCTATAACAGACCCACATTTCACCAGTAATGTGTAATTTCACGATTCCATGTGTATATGACCTTCGTAGAGTGTCTGGTAGCAGCTGGATGATATTCACCGAGAATCAAGTTCAATAGCGTGTGATTGCAGAAGTCTATGTATGTTCAGCAGTGGACTTCTGTAGGCTGAAGATGATGATAATGTGTAATCCCAAACAATATTTAATACGTATTTACTATTATTTACCACTCACTTTTATTTTTACAGGTATGACCCAATAAAAAAACAAGTTTCTTTATTAACTTCAGTTGTACAATACATACAATACAACAATGTAGTCAACAATATATCTTAGGTAAAGCTAATTGCCATTCTTCGGACATTTTGAACTACAGGCTGCTACCGGTAATTTCCTTATAGTAAAAACTTAGTAACAATGGCTGACCTCCTAAACCACCCGATATAGTCCGCCACTACTATAATCCTACTAATATTATAAACGCGAAAATTTGTGAAGATGGATGAATGGATGTTTGTTACTATTTCACGCCAAAACTACTGAACGGATTTTATTTAAACTTTTCAGTAATATAGCTTATACATCAGATTGACAAATAGGATACTTTTTATCCCGATATTCTCACGGTATCAACACTTATGCAGGTGAAAAAACCGCGGGGCACTGCTGGTCACATATAAACATCAGAAGCAGGAATTAGGAGGAAGCAACCTCTTAACGTTACGTTAAAGAGTTAGGGTTTCTTAAAACTGCATCGGCCGCCACATAGCGTCCGTAATTTACCACAGAATGACGTCACTGCAATGTTATTTATGAAAGTAAGTTGTTGTTTATCTAGAGAGCGTTTTTTGACACTGTCATGTCAAAACTTTACTAAACAAATTAAAATATTAATTGCGCAACACAGTACACAATAATACATTTCTAGATGTCAAGTGAATGCGCAGTCCACTGTGTTGCACCAATTCAGGCATGCAAAATTATGATCAAAATGATACTATGACATAAATTCCAAGTAATACCTTACACAATGTCATTAACTCCAATTAATAGCATAAAAAATGTCATAAATTACAATTAGTGTCCTATACAATGACATAAATTCAAATCAATAAGCCTCCCACAATAAAATAGGCCTCCCACAAGGTGGACCGACGACCTTGTGAAGGCCGCAGGAACCCGTTGGATGCGAGAAGCACAGAACCGGTCGAAGTGGAGGTGCTTGGGGGAGGCCTATGTCCAGCAGTGGACGTCTTTCGGCTGACATGATGATGATGATGATTATAAAAGAAAATAATTAAGTAATAATAATGTTTATTGCATGCTAATTTAGGATGATAAGGGCAGGCGAATTATAATCGCAATGCTTGTAAAAAGCTGCCAAGTCATAAGTACTAAATACCATAACACCAACATTGTACACTCAGTTCGCTATAAACGTTTTGACTTTAACTTTGGCTTAAGTCACATTTTCCAAATTCCTGATGAAGAGAGGAGCATGTATATTCTACACCAAATCACGCGAAACACAAACAGAACTTCCTAAAACAAATAAAATCAATGCGAAGACTTCAATGTTTTCTTTTAGCTTTTCCAGTGCTGTACGTACGGGTATTAAATAGCTGTAAAAGAGTTGTGTGCCATTCGGACTGGCGACATTTTGATGTTTGCATTTTTAATGTCTGGAATAGTTTACATTTTTAAAGAGGTCACTTTGTAGTGTCAAACTTATTTATCCAAAGTAGTACGATAAGGTATTTATTAAATTCTAATTAGGAAAGTTATATTAAAACAAAGTGATAGTAAGCGATTGTAAATTATGAAGTAAATAGTACATACTGGGTAGTAAGGAAATCGACACGAAACTTTAACCATAATTATGAATATAGCACATGATTCTAGAATTATTTGGACCATCCTGTATATGTAGTTTGGATGACATAGATATAATTTGGCTGGCTGTTTGTGTATGTGAGTTTAAATGTTTGTAAACGCACCCACGATACAGGAGTAATTACTAGTGTGGGGCAATAAAAAAAAAAATAATAATAATAATTTGGTATTTTGTAGCTGATCTGACGATGGAGCCAGGAGGTTGATAGTTGAACTCTTCCGTGGCTCCTAGTTAACCTCTCGATGTCGGGCTCATTTGATTTGTTTTGACGAGTCCAATAGATTGGACAAGCGAGTTTTTTTAGTTTCTTTAAACTACATATTTTTTCTTCAAGATGACAAGCCTAAAGTTACCCAAAACAAAATTATCGTTTCCAAAACGTTTCAGTACCGTTTCCAGACCACCGGTACCAATGTTCTCTCCTCTTTATAGCTTACAACGAGCATGAATTTTTACGATATCTGACAGGCCAACATAAAATACGACTGGATTGTACGACTACAAGCTATTGTAACGTGACAAGTACATGCTGAGTTTATTTTTAAAATTTATGTATCGCTGTCGAGGTAGACCAAGCCGAAGGTGGTGTGACGATCTAATATCATTTGCAGGCTAAACATGGCCAGAGATCGCACAAGACAGGGGTTTTGGAAGAAATAAGACATAATGTCATTTATTTCTTAACAAAATACATTATGTAGAAAGTCATATTTATATTATAAAATAAGTTAAAGTTAGATTAATAATGATTAGATAGTGACACTAAAAAGAAAATAGAGAAAACATAAACATAAAATAACAAATCTAATTTTTTACAATAATAAAATAAATAGTCATTTATCAAAGAAATACAACGTCAAAGATGAAAATAATAAAATTAGTAGTCACATAATTACCCATAGAATAGAATGTAAATGATTACTTAACTTAATCATTGTCATTTGTCAACTGAAAAGGGGAGGCCTTTGCTCAATAGTGGTACACAAAATGGGCTAACAAAAAAAAAATAACGGGTATTTGTACAGGCCGGTAGAGACGTATGTTAGAAGATTCTGAAACATTTCTCCGACATTCGTTTTGCGGTTGAACGGTTCACCGATAGAACGATTCACTTTTCATTTTTTCATCGATATAACGTTTCAATGACGAACGATTCGCCGACAGAACTATTCACTTTTTATTATTTCACCGATAGAACGTTTCAACGGCGAACGATTCGCCGACAGAACGATTCACTTTTGAAAATTTCATCGATAGAACCTTTCACCGTTGAACGATTCGCCGACATTACAAAATCCATCCATCCATTGTATTGACATTGAATCAAATACATTTTTATCACTTTTTTGGCTAGTTTTTCACAAGTTTTGTACATAACTTTAAATTTCATCTTCACAATTTGATTCAGGTGTAAACAATAAACGGAAATAGGTCCAAATGTTGAATACCTATGTTTTATACCCCAGGGGCAGCCGACAGGTTTTGTTGGAGAATCGTTCGCCAATGAAAGGTTCTATCGATGAAATTTTCAAAAGTGAATCGTTCTGTCGGCGAATCGTTCGCCGTTGAAACGTTCTATCGGTGAAATAATGAAAAGTGAATCGTTCTGTCAGCGAATCGTTTGTCATTGAAACGTTTTATCGATGAAAAAATGAAAAGTGAATCGTTCTATCGGTGAACCGTTCAACGGCGAAACGAATGTCGGAGAAATGTTTCAGAATCATGTTAGAATATGACTGGGAATGTCATATCAAATTTTAACATTTTAATGCAGGGATTTCAGAATCATGTACTGAATTCATGGCAGCTGGTTATGCGTCGATGTCCCTGGTGCTTACTTACATAAAGAAGTGGATTTTCGGCCCCCTGTACAGGTCTCTGCAGGTTGATCTTCGAAAGGAAACAATTACATGTTTTTTTTAGTCCCGACTCCCGGTACAGATCTCTGCAGGTTGATATTCGGAAGAAAACTGTTACATGTTTTTTCAGTCCCGACTCCCGGTACAGACCTATGCAGGTTGATCTTTGGAATGAATGGTCACATGTTTTATCTGTTTCTTTGTGTGTGAGCGCATAAGTTAATGTGGGACTATTTCATCCGTACCAATAGGTACAGACTTGTCTTTACCGAGAATTCGTTTCTTAATTCAATCCGCCTAATTCTAAACGGTGCCGTGATATAAGAGCGAGTGTTTTTCTTTTTAAAGATACGGCCAAAACTATTGTAGGTAGAATTTGAAATTTGCCAAATTCAGGGCATTTATTTATTTCAAATAGGCACATAAAAGGCACTTTTAAACGTCAAAAATTACGACAAAATAGAATTGATTCTAGTCGCCCATTTTGCTGTTTTCATTATACTTACGGAACAAATAAACATAAATGTTTTTTTTTAAACAACAGTTAAGTAGGTACAAATCGAGTGATGTTTCACAAAAAGGTTCACGAGAATTGTGGCGGGGTTGTCCAAGAGGTCCACAGAACTGAAGTTTTTATTAAGAGCGTTTACGCCGTACGGCATTTCAAACAAACTTTCAAGCCCTTGTTTTTCGAAATGAATGAACGATTTTAATGAAACTTTATACACATAAATAGGATACAAAGGTCTGAAAAGTTACTTAAGAACATTTTCTAAGTGTCTTAAATTAAAAAAGATAACTGGAAATCTCTGTTTCTATGGAAAATTTAAAATCGGTCAAATTATGCAGCCACAACACTATTTTTCGAAAGGGTTTCTACTTTCTTCTTCTACGAAAAGCGAATTTAATGCGGATCAAAAGACCACAGCATTAATTACCACAAAATTAACCCGCCACCTAATTATCACAATTTAAACAAGGTATCTATTAACGTTATCCCGGTCTATACCCAGAATTTTCTAGAACATTATTAGGTTACAAAAACGCCCACAAAGAGTTACAATGGTGATTAGCCAAACTAGCATTTGTAAAGGCTGGCCTGTAAACTGACGTCTAAAGACAAATTTCAAAAGCCTCTCTTCAAGGGCTTCCCGAAACAACCCCACTTTGGGGTAATGTTTATACAGATAGCAATTTTAATCGAACATTGACCAGAATTAGCACCTGCCTCTCATCACCACCCTTGGTTGGCTGGTAGAGAATGCCTAAGGCATTAAGTACGCCATTGTAACTTTTTGTGCGAAAAGTTTATATAAATAAATGATAAATAAATAAATTTCAGGAGTTATAGTAACAAAAAAAAGCTACAAAATCAGAGAAAAATAAAAAAGTCGGAATTCAAGTGAAAATTTCCCAAGAAATATTCAAAATCGTTTACCTCGTTCGTAACCTGACAAGCGCTTTACTTTTTGTAAATAGTTTCATCACCACTGCTCTCTAAACGCGGTGAAGGAAAACACCGTGAGGCAACCGGCATGTCCTAGAACCAAAAATTCGAAGACATGTGACATCTACAAGCCCGCCTTGGGCCCGCGTGGTGGATTACGGCCCACTCCCTCTCACAGAGAGGAGGCTATATGCTATGTCAGATTTTCAACTATCGGCGCTGAGCCGAGCATTGCAAATGGAACAGCGTGCCACTATGCCTTAGTGTTACTGAAAATGAGCATTCATTACTTAAAACCAATCACTGAAAGTAATAAGCAGTAAATAAATAATTAAAAAAACATTGATCTGAATTGCTTTAAATAGTTTCATAGGAGCCTAACGTTTAAAACAGTATTTTTTACTGATCCAAAAACAGTTACAGCTTGAGGCAAGATGTTACCGTCATGACAGTAAACTTTAACGTTTTAAGTAGCTAAAAGGTCACAAATTAACTGTTTTATTCATTTTGTGAATCGTTCAAACAATTGAAATTTACGTACAAGCAAGTACTGGTGGTTTTCCTTTTTTTTTTTGTTTTTTTTTCAGTAAATAGTATGTTCAATCATTAAAAGTTACTGTTTTGTCTTTTACTGTTTTACAAACTTTTCTTCTCACTGTGTAAAGTCAGTAAGTCGTAATGGAATCGCTTTAATGTGGTGTGTAGTAAGAAAAATTTTGTTTTTCAGTGCATGAACTTTTAAATACTAGGAACTGATATTTACGTTAGACTTTATACGTGAAAGGGTTTCCAGTCAAAGGATTTAGTTGAAAACCACGTGTGCATACTTTTGTAACACAATATAGTACGGAAATATCATAGAAGTAAATACAGAACATATATACCGATAGATCCTCATTTGTTTTTGTAATCTACATAATTACTGATAATAATGCTGAAGGGTTTGTTTTTTTTTTTTGTTTGTTTGTGCTTGTAACGCGCTACTCTTTGGAATCATCAGTCAGATTTACAAAATTCGTTTCGCACAGCAAAAAGAAAAGGTCAGATAAAACGCTTAGCGAAAACGAAGTATTACCGCGGGCAGGCGATGCAATGCGACTGGGTGGGTAAGGGGAACAAGAAATTTTACGCAGTCGAAGACTAGTTGTGATAGGAGCTTGTTTATGGATAAAAGTGAACGCAATCTAAATGCAAGAGTGGCGTTGAGTCAAAGCAGGGGTCAGTATTGCTTTCCAAGGGATATTTATAAGATTCAGTAGATTTTTCAGCTGTTTCGCCCACGTGGAGGTCCGAAATCATCCCACGTGACCATACCACCGGGATAAGAAGTACCCTATGGCCCTAACGAGGTCCTAGTCTTGTCCTAGTGAACAGGAACCGTCAGTTAAGATTAGTCATCATTTAGCTGCTGCAACTTATTATTCATTGTTTTATTTTTGGATTGTTGTTTTGTTACTATTTGCTGTACTCTGGACGCTTTTAACGCGTACGTCTTTTTTACATTGTTTGTTTATTTTATTTATTTGTTTTTTTTTTATTGTTCTCAGATAATTATAATTATAAATTCAACATTAGAGACGTAACTAATATTTTTGTAAAAATATAATTTAAAAGAATGTACATGGAGTTTCTTAATAAAAAATAATAATTAAAAAATTGGGAAAAAAAAGGATTGACTTGATTGTAATTTTTTTTTGTTTTTTTTGAGTTTTAGTTTTCTTTTTCCAAAGCGTAGTAGGTACCTACTACGCTTTTAAATGGGCAACTAGCATCATATTTTCTGATTGACCGACTTTTTGATAGTTCAAAATAAATAGCCTGTAAATGGTTTAAATGAAATAAATGCTTTGAGTTTGAGTAACCCAGGTCATGGTCTACCAGTTCTGACAAGTGTTCATCGAAATCCGTTCAATTGTTAAGGCTTGTAAAAGGTAACAGACAGACATAGTTACTGTCACACTTACAGTATAATAGTTGCGACCCGTAGTTCTACTCTCATAAGTCGCGAGCCCACGGAAATATCGGGATAAAAGTTTCCTATGTCCTAACCCAGATGCCAAATTACATCCAAATCCGTTCATCCGTTTATGCGTGAACACGTAACAAATATACATATAAACTCACTTTCGCATTTGTAATATTAGTTAGGAAGGATATATTGGCACAGTATCATATAAATAGGACTACGTCAGATCAGCCGAAGTAATTAAAATCATATTTTAAGAGTAGCTCTGCTATTAATCGCAACGTAAGAATCTCTTAAATTATTCGCGACTAAAGTACCTGCCAACGTAATCATACCTACTAAATCATTAAAACGTACATAAACGAAAAATAAACACTTCGCAACTTGCAAATCATTTATACCGAAAATGCTTAAGAGGAAATGCGGGTGGTCTTTTCTCTATAGAAACGCTCTCGCCTGTTTTCTTTCTGGTTAATGACCATAAAGCAATGATTTTTACAGAATAATAAATGTTAACTACTTGTATGTCCCTATGTTTTCGTTTTTGATGATACGTTATTTTTATAAGCACTAGAATCCCCGAAAAATGCTCAGAATTGCCGATTTAAACCGCTGTCAACAGAGGTCTAGTGTACAAATTTGACAACTATTAATGAAGAAAGAAAACATAGGGATACAGTATATATCCTTTTTATTCAATTTATGAAATATCTTTTAAATTGGCCCAATATTGGAGGAGGAAATAGGCGAGAGCCAAACCTCGAATTATTACTTTTTACTTAGGCTTTTACAAAAGTCTCTCCAACCGCATTTCCTTTTAAACCAGTAATTTTGCGAGCAACACTTGAAAATTCCTACATTTTTAATACACGCACCTTGAAAATATGTGAATGGGTTAAGGCCTACTGAGTTTTAATTGCTAAATCACAAGCTGCCGCACGACCTCATTGAAATTTACACCTTAAATTTTTTACCTTAAGGTTGAAAAATCACTGTCAAAATGTGATTTTTGGTCCTTCTACCCGCGGCGGTCCTTTGGAACTTTTCCAGCGCCTAAAATCTGTGACCGAGCAACGTTTTAATCTAAATTATTCTAGCCCAAAATAATTCTGCTCATAAACTTTATGACGTGGAAACACTTGGTGAATTTTAAGTAGTTGATGTCCGAGAACTGATGTTGCAAGAACTATGCGTAGATGTGTACTTTCTGAAATAGTTTAACAACGAATATATACAAGGTGGCTCATTTATAGTAGTCCAATTTTTTTTTGGGTCTATTGTTTTTTGTCATCTCAATGATTCATATCTTTAGCTACATGTCTTTAATACTTACTCACTAAATTTGATTCGATTTAGTGCAATAACTTTCAATCTAGACGGGTTTACATACGACTAAAGTAGTGATTTTAAGAAAAACATCTGATTTTCAATACTTATTTTCGCGGAATATGTTGCGTTTAGGAGAATCCATGGGAATTTCTAGCCGCATAAAAAAATAGAGCCACTATAATGGGGCACCCTGTATAAAATTTTGATGGGTTTTCCCTTCATTTTAGGTGGTGTTAATGGTTTTATTGTTTCGTAATTATGGTTGAATGTGTCTTAGATTTGGGTGGAAGTTAAATGGTGTTAGGGAACTATTTTAAAGTTCGTAAGCTGCATTTTATGGAAGACTATAACAATATGAGTAGAAAATAACGCTGTCCCAAATATTTACATTGAATAACGCCATTTAACATAATAAAACATACGCTCTCTTTACTCTCACTTTACTTGCAGAGAGCAGAGTAGCGACTTACGTGTTGTAAGTCGTGGGTCCATCCCGAGCTAGCATATTACCTTGTGTAAATTATTTCATCACTACTACTCGCAAAACGGCGAAGGAAAACATCGTGAGGACACCTATGAGGATCCTAGAACCAAAAATTCGAATATATGTGACATCCGCCAACGCCTACTGGGCCAGCGTGGTGAATTATAGCCTACTCCCTCTCACAGAGAGGAGGCCTGTGTCCCAGCAGTGGGAACATTATAAGCTGATTATGTATCTTTACATCATATATCAGTTTATCAAACAAAGCTAACAAATAAATAAAATATACCGAAACGTAATACCTACTCCCCGTCACTTGTCCCTAGGGTTCAGTAGAAAACCGTCAGACATCATCTGTCTAGCATTAATGCTGAAATGAACCTTTTTATCACATGTATTCAAAAAATGCTAAAGTATTCTTTTAGTCCCTAGGGAATAAAAGTGATTTGAATTTGGAATGTGGACATTATTACTAAAAGTTCCAATCACCAAAGAGATCAATCACGAACATTGTATGAACAAGTAACAGGCTGTATGATAAAGAAAAAGGCGCGCGAGTCAAATAAAAAAAAATGTGAAAAAATAAAAAACGCGCGAAAAGCATTCTGCCTTCGTTTGTAATTGTTTAATCAAATTAGAATTTTACTTAATTTTATAAAAAATGAGTATGTCTTTCTTGAGTAATTGTATGTAAATAAATAAACGTACTATTCCTATTTATATGTTGCACTTACTTATTTTTTAATAGAGGGTGATAAAAAGTAACGTGTCCACCTCGGGAGCAACACTATTTTAAGCTCGAGTGACGTAATTTGAATCCCTCGCTGCGCTCCGGATTCTACTTTACTTGCACTCTACTCTAGAATCCTTCGCTCCTCTCTGGATTCAAAGAAACACTCTTACCTTCAAAATAGTTATTTGCTCCCTTGGCAAACAATCTACTATTTTGGCGCAGCCATAAGGCGCATACTATTGTTCTTTGAAACATTATTTTACTTTGTTAATCTTGTGTTTCACGAATTGTTCAAATAAACTTTATTCTTTCTTTCTATTTGGATTCAATTTACCTTTGTCAGAAAGAAATTACATGACATTTTTCTAATATTTCTAGTAGGCTTAAGAAGGAAACTTCCATTAAAAATGAAATGAAATATCTGTCATTGGCGTATAGTATGAAAGATGACGAAACTATAAAAATAACATAACATTAGGTCACGCTGTGTCTCCCCGAAAGGTTGGTGTTAGGTACGGTCAGCATCAAAAGTCGATTAACACTTCAGTTTTATTAATCTCAGTTATTGAGCAAAATATTTATTCAAAATTTCAGCAGAAGTACGATGCAATTTTCAACAAATATTTTGCTCAATAACTGAGATTTAAAAAAACTGAAGTGTTAATATTTTGCTCAATAACTAAGATTAAAAAAACGGAAGTGTTAATCGACTTTTGATGCTGATCGTACACAAGGATATGATCCGGTAGGAACAAATTCTTGAAACTACGTCTTCAATGACTATACAACCTTGGTCTCTTTGCATCATTCATACATCTCTCTGAAATTGGAAACCACAAATAGATAGTGTATGTAAAAAATTAAACCAATTCGTTTTGCACATAGATAAATAAACATTCTCACAAATCTAGAAACTGCTTTGATGCGTTTACCACAGTAATGTTTGCTCTGTTCTAAGATATGGATTAATCATATGGGTCACTCTACGTATACCCAGAGAGTATTCATTGCTCAAAAAAATGTATTAGATCGATTTTTAACCTAAGTTTCTTGTCGACCAATATTTATGCAGCAAAAATTACTTACACTTCCGGCATTATACATACATACTTGAAGTAAGTAAATTCGTAAGAATTAAGCAATCCTCAATCCTGCGTTTGTGTTTCCGTGTGCATACAACCCGAATTTCTTCAAAGTAAGAGTGAACAGGCTTCTTCTGGGTAAGCTCACTCCATCGTAGACTTTGTCTGTGTCATCTCTGACCTAGATTAGAGTCAAGAGCAAACCCATATCAAATAAAAAAAAAACACTTTTTAATAAGGTTGAAATAGCTCCATTTAAAAGAAAAGTCGTTCAAAAACCATTTCTCGTCCCAAGAAATCGGCTTAGATTGTGTGATAGAAACTGTTACACTATGGTAGTTAGAAACCCGTAGGCATAAGAAATTTATCAGGCTTAGAATTTAACAGAACTCTCTATGATTGGCTTTATGATAGATGTTTCTATTCAATCGTTGAATTTATGAACTTAAAACATTGAATTTGGGTAATATTTCACTAACTAGGAAAAAAATATATATTTTAGGTATATTTTTTAATATAAGACTGCACGAAAATGTTTAAATTATATACTATGAATATATTTAAACATCTATAATTTTAAATGCTATGAATTTATTTTGAACTAATATAAAATTATTATAAATCAATTTAAAATATTTAGTATTGCAGTTATCAATTGTTAGGAATTGACTGGATCTTGTATGTGGACTCTACATATAACTAAGAGACCCAAATGATTTTAATGACTTACTAAGATATTGTTAATCAAGTTTAAAATTGCATGAAGCTGTATTGTAAATGTTAAATGTCATTGTTCCTTATTATTTTATTTTGACTTAACATTTACACATCCGTAAGGTTGGATATAGTGTAACAGCAAACTTGTATAACATCTAATGTACAGACGCCAGCACATAAAGCTACCCGAAACTGTCAAATTTTCTCAATCAACTTTGAACCTTATGCTTTAGCAATAAAGTTGAAAATGTATTAAAGAAATTTGACAGAACAATCAATGGCTCATTCAATGGCTTGATGTGCTGGCGTCTGTACCTACATCCTATATTCTAATAAAATAAAAGATATCATTCATTCATTCATTATTTTAAGAGTCTATTCAAATCCTTATTTTCAATTGACGTTATTTCCACTTTAACAAATATCTACTTTATTATAGTATAAATTAATTTTAAAATGTCGTTCTATTGAAAAAATTAAATATTGAAGTTGTAACGGAAACTGAACTTTATCTGTGGGTCATAAAGTTACCTTTCCAAAAACACATACGAGTACTTGTTTACTAATTTAACTAACCTATTCGCGAACGCATGATACATAAGTTTATTCATTATGATATCAAATATAGCTTTAGTTACTTTCATTAGCATAAATAAGCCAACACAGTTAATAAACATTTAATCAGCATTTATTAAATCTTTGAAAGGCATGATAGCGTTACAAATTTGGAAAGAACAATACAACTTCTAGTGGATAAAATTAAATTAATTTATTTAATTTATACTAGCTTTTGCCAGCGGATTTTTTTTTTTATTTATTTATTTCTCAACTTACATCTATCCTTACAGGGAAACCTATTGCGATAGTGTACATTTATCTAAACTCTTATCCTAACTTATTACTAACTCCTTATTTTAATTAATTTTTGTAACTTATTACAAACAATGCATTCTTTGTGAACTCACTCAGAGAACAACAGAATATGTCCGTGTCACTAGCTATGAGGTTGAGAGTGCGGAGTGCACGCGTCAGTGGCGCCTCACTTAAAAGATTGGTCCGAGCGCGCGGCTCCGCCAACAGCCGTGGCTGTCGTCGTCGCCACACGTACCTGTCTGGAACACATAAACCTATGTGCCCTAATATGTCCGCATTATGTACCCTCCCTCTAAGTACTCTGAATATATACGAGGTGAGTGCGAGATCCCTCCTGACCCTCAGTTCGTTATATCCAACCATACCCAAAATAAATAAAGTCGGGTACGTAAGCGGATAAAATGGGTATACACCATACAAGCGCGAGTACAAGTACCTCACAAACTTGTTTTGTACTCTCTCCAGCATGAGCCTATATTTAGATTCATGTGGAGCCCAAATGACTGCGTTACATTCTAATTGGCTTCTAACTAAAGCATTATATAAGGCCATAACCGCTTTAATGTTATTAAAACCACGCACCATACGTAGCATAAAACCCAAATTACGGTAAGCTTTTTTGCAGCAGCTTGTGATGTGATCACGAAACGTTAGCCCAGTGTTGAATTTAACCCCTAAGTCCCTAACTTCCGTAGCCCTAGCCATTGGCAACCCGTCTATATTGTACGTATATAGAATAGGAGTGTGCGCGCGAGAGAAAGTGATTGTTACGCACTTTGAGATGTTGAACTGCAAGATGTTATCCTTGCTCCAGGTCACCACTCTGTCTATGTCTCTTTGAAGCCTGTCACAGTCCTCTAATTTACTTATCTCCAGCGACAGCTTGAGGTCATCAGCAAACAGTAAACATTTGGCGTCTTTAACAACTTCTGGCAAATCATCATCATTTGCCTGCGTGGATGCCGGAAATTATCCCTCGGGATCGAACTATCGTGATAAAAGTATCCTGTATCCTAATTCGGGTCATTGTCTACCCATGTGTCAAATTTAATCCAAATCAATCAAAACAAAAAATATATATATATAATTTCACTTTATAATATTCATAGATATAAGAAAGGAGATATGCCCGGTAGTCGAAAATGTATAAGAAGCTAGTGTCACTAGTGTCCTCTTCTACGCGCTACTATTACACATGCAGTTCAGTAAAAGCAATAGATACGCAGTCGCGCACACACTCGTAATTCATAACACACACACACGCCCCCTTGCTATTTCCCCTATTTTTTACATTTCTATGATAATAATTATAATAATAATTAGTTTAGATATGCCTATCGGTTGCGTAGTTCAGAAGAACAGCGCTGTCACACAGACGGACATGAAGAGCTTAGTTCTATACTACATAAAGATATAGAAGTACCAGTGTGTGTGTATAAAATTACATCGAACTTTATTCACTCTACGACTCACAAAAAATTAACCTACGTAAAGAACATCACACATCCTGGGATATTTGTTTTTTGCGGCCGTTAATAATAATTGCATATTTTTAAAGCACACATATAACTCATTTTGTCATACAAATGCGTCAAAATCGAGAACAATTTGGATTCGGAGATATATGTATATATTATATTTGGAGGCGGATCGAAAGATAAGATCGTTGCATATCGTTGTTTTGAAATTCATTACAGCGTTGTCGCCGTAGAAATAAATGTTTCTACTAATGTGACCATTCAAATAATATATAATTCATTCCTGGCCGCCGACTTCTTATTTTGTATCCCATGTCGCCAAACAAAATGGGTGATCTCCTTTATATGCCTACTTTTATTTACCAACTCCCTAAAAGCTTCGAATACCTATTTATAGGACCCTGAAAGGAGTTTCAGACTACATAGGCTGATCCTTTTACGTCATCAATACGTCATCATCCATCATAGAGTGGACAAACGGCCCAAGTGTCGGATTCCGGAGCTTAGGTACTTATTTTCTTAAAGTGTGTCCACAAGAAAGGATTATTGTTGGAAAGGGTATAAATTTTTGGTATGTTTTGAAGTGGATTCTTTGATAACAGCCTGTTGATAATATCGTTTGTTGAGAATAAATAAAATCAGTTTTTTATACCTTAACTAACGACCGCACACTATCAATCATAATCTGAATCATTTTGAGGGTTTTTCTAATCCATTGCTTCTAATGTTCGCAAAATTTGTCTGCTCAACAAAGTAAATAACGCAATGAATCTTGTTGAAATGTCAAAATTAAAGTCATTCCTACTGATAATATGTTACGCAATCTTCCTGCAGCACCTGACTACTTCCTAAGCACAACATCCGTAGTTTCGCACGAGGTTACTACTTTCCTACATCGTATCACTAAAAGATATAAGATTAGTTCGGGGCTTGAACTAAGAATGAATGACATTACGATTTGAGAGTTGTCCCTAATCCCGATTTCAAAACTCCCTTCGATAAATTGAATTTGACACGTATTTTGACAGATCAACTACTTTCGGACGGGTCAGTATCTTCAACGAAGATAAAAAAGAAGAATATAAAAAAAAATATTACAGCTTTCCGGAAATTAAGGCTCCTTCAAATAGGCGCAACACACGATAAAATCGCAAGCGACACAAAGGCATCGCAAATCTCGCAACGAGCGGTGCCTTTGTGTCGCACGCGATTATATCACGTGTCGTGCCTGTTTGTAGGAGCCTTTATACGATTATTTAGCTTTTCGAGTGCAGTGGTGGCCCAGTAGTAACGGCCGCAACTTACGAGTTGTAGGTCGTAGGTTCGAACCGAGACAGGCGCATTACTTTTTGTAAAATATTTCATCACCGCTGCTCTCAAAACGGCGAAGGAAAACTCGAGGAAATCTTGGAAATCTTCAGGAAACTGGCAACGGAAATGTCCTAGAACCAAAAATTCGATGACATGTGACATCTACCAAACCGAACTGGGCCCGCGTGGTGGATTACGGCCCATTCCCTTTCACAAAGAGGAGGCCTGTGTCCCAGCAGTGGGAACACCATAGGCTGACTCAAAGTTAAAAAACAAAAGACAGTTGTCAGAATTTTCCAGTTTCTGAGTAGGTAATAGGTAATAGGTAATACGGGCTGGTGTCCGCAACTCCACGTCAATGCGCGTATTTTGCGTACGGTACTTACTCAGTTTCTGAGTAGCGCAGATATTCACTTGACAACCCAATGTGCCCTCGGGGGCACATAGTTTCCGTACAAAATAGTACAGAAGGGCGGCTCCATCCAACGAATGTAAACAGTCGCACGCACGAATAGACACGTACGCACTTAAACAAATGCCAGTCGCGAGTGCGCTTGCATTTGCCATACGTAAAGTGTGTGCGTGCGTTTTCGCTCGTTGTAAATGATAAATGATTGTATTTCTGTAAATAGGTTTGTACAAATACTTTTACACGTCAAACATATTTTTAAAACTAGATGAGGTCAGCCTTTCCCTTCCGACTACGCAGAGAAGAAGGGCCGAAACAAACTCAGAGGTAACAGTCTTGTTTAAAGTCCAAACATAATCTTGGTCACATCATATGAAGAGCATGTAGATTGGTATCTGAAATGGTCTTTTGAGGAATCCTCTCCTCAAAAGACCATTTCAGACACCAAGACAAGACAAGACAAGACATTGGATGGACCTGTCCTGTGTCCAGTCAGTGCACGCATTTGTCAGTCTGTATGAAGCCGACCTTTAGTTTATTTGTATGAATCCGGCCTTCTGTAATATACTGTGGTTTCTGTATGCTCGAAATATGCAAATAATATCTAGGTAGTCGTTCGTCAAATACATGCATTTTTCCGTAAATTTTAGTTTTATGCAAATTAAATAGACATGTATATGCAAATGAATTACGCATTCGACATACTTTTGCATAGAAATTACCGATTTGAACTGAGTAGGTACTATTGTGATTTTGTTTGTTTTATTTGGGATAAACATTGGTGTTCTATACTGATTTGAAGAATATTAAAGATGTTTTAAAAGTATTTTGTTTTCTAGCAGAATCCTTGGATGTTATTTTTAAAGATACTTTATTGCAACGGGTGTCAGGTGCAAGTTTATGTTGGGTAATCGTAAAATTTGCTTCTACGTACGGAATATTATCTACTTACTTTTAGGGGCTAAGCAGACGATGGACAAATTTTCCGCAATGATAAACTCCTCCAGACGAAATTTCGGCAATGGCGACCATTCCCAGCGGAAACCAGCCTTCGGCTTGGCAAATATTATAGTCCACGAGTGTTTGCAAGACCCAGGTGTCTTTATCCCTCACTCTTATAGTCCGATGGGACTGCAATCCAACACGACCGGACACTAGAGAGATCAGGTCAATGGCTTAATTTACTTTCTGAGGCACGGGGGTATCACACCGCCAACTCTCAAACTCTGGTCTGATCAACAATAGAACGTTTCGAAATCTATGCAATAACGCACACGAAGGACAAATAGACTTCTGGGATTTCCATAAGTTCTATAGTCGCGGTCAAATTGTTCAACGTCTGCTTAGCGCCATATTGTTTCTTTGACCAAAATAATAATAGATGAATTTGTACAATAGTGTGAAATTAAGTGAAGCAGAAGACTTTTCTGAATCTCTGAGCGGCTCCTATTCCAAGTTATTAACACCCTTTCATACTTCCACGCCACTAGCATTACTTAATCATTCAGCTCATGTTTATAAAGTTCTAAGAATTTTCATGCCAATATTAATCTAAAACATTATCGATAACCAGTTCTATAAGTAAGCAAAGTCAGGCAGCCAGTCAGTATTTTAGGCAGATTACACAATTGCGACCGGTAGATAATTATGAATTATAATTGACTGTTAACTGTTAAGTTAATCGTATCAAATCCCATTTGTGAAGGATTTTTCAGAAATTTTTTTTTTGTCTGTCCTAAAGTACCAATCAATCCAATCCAAATCCAATCCCAATCTTTTTGATTATACCTGCGTAGTGCAGCAGAAAAAAGAAAAACACGGACTTTCTTCGCCATAATTATTATGATTCATAATGTTATCCTTTTATAATTATACCACAGTAGCCTTTTTAGGCCCCTTATCTAAGTCTGTCACCATAATAGCAATGTTAACAGCATTGCTGTGTTTCGTCAGTTAGGGGTTAAATAGCCAGTTCTTCTACAGTTGAGGATTTCGGATGAAGCTCGCTTTCACCTTCGGCCTGATCATCACCAACCATCAGGTGAGATCAAGGCCACTCTCTCTCACAGAGACTAGGCCTGTGTCCCAGTAGTGGGAATGTTATAGGCCGATTATCCTATGTATGGACATAGATATAGTTAGATTATTTGATAAGTTAGTAAAACAACATTTAAAAAATGCACGACACAAAATCGCCGACACAAAAACAGCTTTATAACAAGCTTTTTCGCTAACGATAAGTAGGAAGCTTTGAAGAGAAAATAATTAATTGTTACCGTTAAAAAGGTTACAAAGCCGGGGTTGAATATTTTACAGAGGAATTCATATTTGAACACGCCCTACTGGGATATAGAGGACACCTTGGGTAATAAGAGTCATTATGAACTTTGTTGGAAGATAATAATGTTTTTGGGTCAGTATTATTTTATACAATGACTGCAGTGAAGGATAACATCAGAAAACCTGTGCTGATACAACATATACAGGCTTCCTCTCTGTCAGAGGGAGTTGACCGTAATTCACCACGTGAGCCCAGTGCGAATTAGGACATAATAATATTAGTAATTTTATTTCTATCAAAAAGGTACAATTTTGATTCATAGCATCAAGTTACAGTTTTAGTTATCCTTATGCTTTGTGAGGGCTGGTGTCTATACTGAGTTCGGGACCTATAAGAAAGATCTCCAGGCTCACACCCTTAATATTTCAATATTTTGTTGCACTTACGTACTAGGTACCTACAACATTATAAAGGCTCAAAGTACTGAGAGGAAGAAAATTACTTAATACGAAACAAAGATGTCACATGTCTTCGAATTTTTTGGTTCTACGACATGAAAATTTCCGCACACTTTCTCCCAAATTGTTATTTTTGTTTTTCTGTTGTTTGTGTTTTTTATTTTTATGCGTCATGTTTGCCGCAAATAAACGTATTTTCTTTCTTTCTTTTTTCTTTTCTCACGATGTTTCTCTACTCCATTTTTGAAAGCAGTGGTGAGGAAATAAATTACACAAAGAAAAGCGCCTGCCTGGGTTCGATCACATGACCTGTGCCATGTCAGTCGGGGTCGGTACCACTGGGCCACCACTTCTTTCTAACCTACATCATCATTTGTCTGACTTTTCCCAACTATGTTGGGGTCGGCTTCCAGTCTAACTGGATGCAGCTGAATACCAGTATTTCACATGAAGCGATTGCCTATCTGACCCCCACAACCCAATTACTAGATAATATGATACCCCTTGGTAAGACTGGTTGTCAGACTTTCGTGCGACTGTTTAATAACAGGCTGGACCAACGGCTTAACGTGCTTTCCTTTCTAACCTACATATCGCAAGTAAAATTAAATATAAACATTCTTGCTTATATCTTTTTTGAAGTGAAAACCTCTTTAGCGTCGTTGTACACTTTTATTGTAATGGGTAAAAAATGTTAAACTGACGTCAGGACACGTGACCTGATCGAAAATTCGTAAGACGGATGGCCGTAGCCGGTACCGCGCGTATTTTGTTTATAAGACGATTCACAAAATACACACGTAATTGTTCAAGTTTTCACTTCTGTCGGCACTCCCGGAGTGCCACTGTTTTTTTTTTGTAATTACCATTATGATGGTTTCAAAGTTCCAAAAGATGTATACAAGGATCACAGTAGGTGGCGTTATGTCGTTTCTGCCTACCCAAAAGAAGGAAGAAGGTGTGAGTTTATATATGTAAGTGCTAGCTCCTGCCCGCAACTTAGTCCGCGTGAAATTTCACCCTCCCCTATTCACCCTCTTAGGGGTGGAATTTCGAAAAAACCTTTCTTAGTGGATACCTACTCTTCACAAAGAACACACCCTCCAAATTTCATGTCTCTAGGACCAGCGGTTTAGGCTTTGCATTTATATATCAGTCAGTCAGGACTTTGAATTTTATATTTATGTAAGTATGTATGTTGTTCTCACAAGTACTTACTAATTTATATGCATAGTTATTATATATGTATATATAATTATTTGTATAGTTAGTCATTTAATTTAATACCTAGTGCAAATAGTTAGTAAAAATTATATAAGTTATGTAAATAAAACAAAAAAAACCCACTAGTTGAATAAAACTTTATAAGCGTCCTACATTTTATATCCTTATAAAGTAGCGATGGCTACCAACTCTATTAGGTTAAAAGTTAATCCTTTATCTTAAAAGAACTCGCAGAGAAACTGTCGTTTTTTTATCTTTGGACTTTTATTAAAGTTTGCGGAGTTTGTTTAAAAATTACGTCACCTTTCCCGTTTGTTTTTTTTTTGTTTAAAGTAGGTTTGTTTAATGAAATTATGTTTATTACTGACGAGTAGATTTGGAAACAAACGCCTAATGATTTTCTACGCTCAGCTCATTGCCAAAAGTTGAAATCCAACAGCGCGATTTTATTTTGACACTAGCTTCTGCCCGCAACTAAGTCCGCGTGAAATTTCTTGTTCCCCGACCCATCGCGTCGCATCGCATCGCCCGCCCGCACTATTATTTCGTTCTTTCTGACTTATTTTGTTTTTGCTCGGTTCCTTAAGGTCCCAACATGATTATTTATCTTTTGTTTTGAGCGTTGCAAATCATTAAATGACCCCTCCCACTATGGGTGGAGCGGAAAGTGTCAGACTCTTATTGACTAAAATCCACCCGTGTTCCTTCCTTAGCCCTTTATGTTCCGGGCCAGCGGTAACCCTTTCGGTCAATCCCGCTGAGGTATAGATATAATCGTAGATTCATTTATGTAACAACGGGATTTAGCGCATTATCGGACAAAATATATTTGAGTGGTGCCAAAACATTTTCTTAGCTCATCGTTTTCCATTGTGTTAAGTAGGTATCTTTATGATATCTATCTACATATATCTTTACTAATAACAGTTGTTTCAACGCGTTAATCCCTGGAACTACATCGGATTTGAAAAATTCCTTTTGCCTATATTAACCCGATTCTTGTGGAAGGCTATAGGATATTAATTTAACATCACGCTAGGACTCCTAAGAGCCGAAGAAAAATAAAAAAGTCAAAGCGAAGTAGGTAATAATAGCACGGGTGATGCGAAAAGACGGGGTGGGTCGGGGGAACAAGAAATTTCACGAGGACGAAGTCTCGGGCAGAAGCTAGTTCTTGATAAAATAGAGATCCTAGCACGTTTTATCAGTATTTCGGAAAAAAAGACCAAAGAAAGACCGACTATAGAACATTGCCAAAATTCTCCACCACAATGTTATGTTCACCTACATCGCACAGCCCCCATACAGTACAGTAAAACATACAAAACAAAATGGTTGATAGCTGTAACGATGCGTAAGTTCGGCGACTCGCGGCATGTTGCGAACTCGGGAAATTTGACAGGAACGCTCGTGGAATACTAAATTATGGTAGAAAATCTCGCTGTATTTTTGGGGTAGGCTGCATTATGAAGACTTTTGGCTTTACTTATGATGTTTTACTGTAAAACTGTAGGTCACTCAACCTACTCACATAATAATATCACGCCTGTAATCCCTAAAGAGTTACGCAGAATACCTAATAGTACACCGACATTTGGCCAGTTATTAAGTTATGTATTAACCGTAAGAGAGCAGTGGTGGCACCAGTGGCGTATATTGGTTTTCAGAAAAGGTAGGCATGCACTAGGCCGGTTCTAGTCGAGGCAGACGCAGTCACTATCTAGGATTTTCATTTTGACCTCACTATTGACTTCAGCACTCTCAAAACCATGAAAACGACACCCATGATGAAAATTATAAAAAATTCGCAGCCGCCATCTTGGATTTTCATTTTGACTTTATTATTGGCTCCAGCACCCTGGAAAACCATGAAAACGACGTTATTTGAGTTATACCTACTTTAGGGTGAAAAATTTGCGAAGGTCGTACGTCGTGGTATTACGAGACGTCATGGTGTGACGTAAGTATTTTTTATTTTGTTAGTAAAGACCAATGACAATGTGCGAATAATACGGGAGCCGTGTAAGGCCGTCTGGCGACCGCCTACTGTCGCGCGTGTTTGTATGAAGATTTTGTTTTTTGTTAAGTTAGTATGATAATTTAGTGAGTTTCTTAACTATAGGGCACACACATTAAAATGTGATTGACAGGCTTATGGTGATTTATCGAGGTAGACACTGCTTATATGCCTTTATGAAAAGGCACGACTGGGTGGCACAGTTGTAATTGTAGGTCGAGGGTTCCCTTTACTTAATCCAAATAATGTCATCACCGCTCTTCTCAAAACGGTGAAGGAAACCGGCACAATAAAGCAAGCAGCAATAAATACATTTTCATAAAGAAATGTTTCACACATACACTGCTACCAATATCTTAGTGATCGTAACATTCTGTATGTTATAAAATACATAGAATATGGATCTTCAATCCGGCACGTTATTGCCATTCGCGTTCTATTGACACAAGTGTCTTCTAGTACAAAGACTTTTACATGTTAGACACGAAGAAATAAAATGTGTGAGAAACTGGTCCTGAATTACGGGCACCAATGTATGTTAACTGAAATTATTGCTGTCATTTGTTCACAGTCGCAGGATAAACTAGAAAAAAAAAAACGGACGAAAGGATTTTTGTGTCTATTTAAAAGCCGTTGCACTGAAATTTTTGAAGCCGTTACACTGAAATTTTTCGTCGGTTATTTTTTTTTAAATGTGCTGTGCCATACATTTTGACCGCGTAGGTGTTGCACTTATCTATGAATCAGATTTATTTTTATAACAGTACAACCATTTCTACGCTGTCTAGGAGCATATACTGATAAGGGCAGCAAGCAATTTTTATTTATATAAATAAGTAAAAGTCGCTTTTCGTGTCTCTATGTGTGATCGCATTGTTCTTCTTTTGATGCGCGTTTCACCATCATTTCGAAAAATAATCCTGGAAGTTTAAGTTAAAAATATTTAGCCTTTTTTTTAATAATTTACATTTTATTGTAAATTCATTTATTTATTATCAGAACCAAAAATCACAAAATGAAATTCTAACTTAACTAAAACTATAAAGAAACTAAAAAAATTGCGTCGAAAAATTCATCCGCATCGATTTCGACTGGTTATGTACCCAAGAGACTGGCGGCATTATCACGTTGTCTGGCGATGCTTAGCCTCTGGCCAAGGTAAAAACCAGCCCTTGGGTCACGGGAAGTGTCAACCAGCCGTTTAGAAATTTCTTTAAAAAGACCATGAGCACTCGGACCCCACGGACTGAGAGTTTCAATCCCAAACGGCTCCAAAATATAATTTCCGATAAGGTTATTATATTTTCGCCGCTTGAGGTTTTCCGCAGCCGCAGCAGCAGCGCCAGCACAGCATGCCGAGCCAAGAAGATGGGATGGCGCAAGAGGATCGACACACGTTGCGTCCCACACTAAAGGCCTACCCACCTTCCATGTAAATAAAGACATACCATCCGGTCTCTTGCCATCGTCGCGTGTCAAGCCATTGGGTTCTAATACAGCTGGAACGCCGACGGTGACAAGAGCTCGTCGGATGATGTCATTAATGTTCGCGTGCCACGCTAAGCGACCCGCACTTCGGCTGCAAGACAGGCCGTGGTGTCCGAGGCTGTTGACATCTTCGCCACAGTGACAGCGATGGGGAGAACAGCAAGGAGTGCCCAGTCGTAGGGAAGCAGCGAGGCGAAAAGTAGTGTCGTCGAACAAAGTGCCTATGTTCGACGAAGGTAGTGCATGAAGCCAAAGACCCGTGTGCGCGACGCACCTTTTTCTTAGTTACTTTTTAATGTATTTTGTACAGTGTTTTTTTATATTTCGAATACTGTTTATTTTTGATACTTTTTTTGACGAATAAAATCAGGCTTCCACCGGCGATCACGGCGTTTACTTTAAAATATAGCGAATAGTCCGATTGTAGGAAAAAGTAACCAGCAGTGGTGATCAGCTACAGTCCCCTAGATCGTGGTCCTTCGACAGACCCCTAGATCGTGGTCCTTCGACTGCCAATTTAGTAGATCGTGGTCCTTCGACAGCCAATTTAGTAGATCGTGGTCCTTCGACAGTCCCCTATATCGTGGTCCTTCGACAGCCAATAGTAGTGATAGTAGATAGTAGTGATGGTGCGTACTCGTGCGGGTACCAAGATGGGAGCTGAAGGGAACACTGTGGAAAAGGAGCTGGAGCAACCAGAACCCAGCTACCCACCCGCCAATGTGGCGGCCGCAGTCCAGACCCCTTCGAGGCCCGTCTCCGGCAATCAGACCCCGCCGAGGCCCGTCACTACTACCCAGACTCCGTCGAGACCTGTAAGTAGAACTTCATCTCGTTCTTCTGCTACAATGGTGGCTAGAAAGTTAGCCGCAGAGGCTTTACATGCTCGCCGTATGGTTGAATTAGGGCAGGCAGAGAGGGTCGCCGCGGAAAAGGTCGCCGTCGCCGCGGAAAAGGTCGCCGCGAGAGAGCGCGAAGCAGCGGAGTTGGAACTCCGAGCGGAATTGGCGGCTATAGATGCCGATGCCAGTCATCGTAGTTCGAGAAGCAACCGTTCGGTTAGTGACTGGCTACAGAATTCAAAAGCTGCTCTGAAAGCTGATCCAGTTGGCCTAGCTGACCCTGTTGAATTTAATTCTATTATCTCGGTCGGCCCCTCTCGCCTGGCTCTAGTTACCCCAACCCCAGTATCGCCTACTAAACCGGCTGACCTAGCCACCACAGCTACAAATGTTAACATGCATCTTTGTTCCAGCAATTCAGACCGCCTTGTGAAGTCGTTAGGCATTCTCATAGATAATGTTAATAAAGGCGCTTGCCACCGTAGGGGTGATAGAGACTTTCCATTGCCATTTTTCGACGGTAAATCGCATCTAGAATGGCTTTCTTTTAAAAGAGCCTTTCTAGATACGATGAACTCGCATTCTGCAGTGGAAAATCTAGCTAGGTTGAACAAAGCATTGAAGGGATGCGCGCGTGAAGCGGTCATGATGCTGCTGGCAACGGCGCGCGAGCCTAATGTAGTGCTGCGCGCGCTCGATACACGCTTCGGCCGCCCCGAGCTTATAGTGGCTCAGGAGGCAGCTGCAATGCGCGCTTTACCGCGCGTCTCGGGTGAAGGTAAAGACCTTGCTATTTTTGCTAGTCGTGTTCGTAATTGTGTGGAAGCGATTCGGTTACTCGACCAGCCTCACTACCTAACATCGCCAGAGCTGATTCAATCGGTCATTTCAAAAGTTCCCCCACTGTTACGAGCACAATGGGTGGCCTACGCCAGCAGTCATGCGGCCAGTGGGCTACCCATGCTCGACATGTTCGCCGACTTCCTGGTCGACATAGTCGAGCTACAGTCTAGATTCGGCCTCCTCCCTGAATCGGCTGGCGCGCCGAGTTCGACTTCCGCTGGTACTAGCCGAGTCAGGGATAAGGTGCACGCAGTCGTTGATGGAGAGAAAACTCGGTCAAAATCTAAAAATAGTTCATCCACGGCTGCTGCAGGCAAAATTCATTGTGTTTTATGTCAACAACAGCATTCATTGACACAATGTGACAAATTTCTTTCCTTGTCATTAGATGACAAGTGGCATTTTATAAAAAAGAAAAGAATTTGTCACAGGTGCCTCAAAGAAGGTTGGCATAGACTAAGTTTGTGTTCAGCAAAAAGTTTGTGCGACATTGGCGATTGTAAATTCCGCCATCATAGGTTGTTGCACAGTGCTAGTGAGCGCGCGGCCGCGGCTCATGTAGGCGTAGAAGAGGACGACGACCCTGCGCCGTCCACGTCGAGCTCCGCCCCGTGCGCGTCGAGCTACGTACCTGTAGTTTCTCTTCCTGATGGGAAAGAGATCCTGTCTCACGCGTCAACTTCTTTTTCAGCTGAAAGCCCGGCGCGATCGCTGAGTCTTCGCCCGTTACTGAAAGTTGTTGCTGTGACTCTGTCTGGTCCGTCTGGTAGTGTCGATACTTATGCTTTGTTGGACGACGGGTCGACCGCTACCTTTATTGATGCGGCGGTCGCTGCTAAGATAGGTGTTATTGGGCCAGAAGGACACGTTCACGTAGATTGCATAGGGGGCCTTAATAAGAACGTGTTGGTGCGTTATGTAGACTTCTACATCAAGGGTCGTCACGTGAAAGATAGTCACCTTATTCGTAGGGCTAGATCTATTGGCGGTCTAGGGGTATCGTCTCAGATTGTCAACAGGGACGCCGTCACGAAATATCCTCATCTTGTAGATCTTGCAGATGAGTTGTGTTACGGTAAAATTCAGCCAATGCTCATCATTGGCACTGACAACTGGCATCTTACCGTATCTGGGGCCACGCGTAAGGGGTCTAAGTCACAACCTGTAGCGATTCGTACCGCGCTAGGTTGGGTTTTGTTCGGTTTCGGTTGTAGTTCGACTTCTCAGGTTGATATTGTCAGCCACGCCACACTCTTCGAGTCCGTGACTGTAGGCAAGAGCGACCGTTCCGAATTAGAGCAGCTTATTAAGGAGCAGTATAAACTAGAGTCTATAGGTATTTCGAAACGTGAGGCGCGCAATGCTGATGATGAACGTGCTGGCCAGATTATTGAGCACACAGCACGCCGCTTGCCCAGTGGTCGTTTTGAAGTAGGTCTGATTTGGAAGTCTGACGATTTATCAGTACCTGATAGTTACAACCTCGCCTTATCGAGGTTTTTAGGTTTGGAGAAGAAATTGTGTAGGGATGGTGGCTATGCGGAGCGGTATCGTGCCAACGTTCTCGATATGGTTGGGAAGGGCTACGCCGAACTGTGTCCAGAGACACCCACAGGGCCGCGTATTTGGTACCTGCCTCACTTCGGCGTAGTCAACCCAAACAAGCCTAATAAGCTGCGGGTTGTGCACGACGCCGCTGCCAAATCAGAGGGCGTTTCGCTAAACTCGTTGCTGTTACCGGGTCCTGACCTGCTTCAGCCACTACTAGGCGTTCTTTTTCGTTTTAGGGAAGGTAAAATTGGGTTGACCGCGGACATTCGGGAAATGTTTCCGCAAATTAAAATTCGTGCTGAAGACCGCGACGCGCAGAGGTTTTTGTGGCGCGATAGTCCGCGCGAACCGCTGCGTGTTTACCGGATGTCGTCGATGATGTTCGGTGCCGCTTCTAGTCCCTTTACGGCAATTTACATTAAAAATAAAAATGCGGTTGAGCATCAGACACGATACCCGGACGCAGCGCGTGCAATCATTTGCGATCATTATATGGACGATTGCATTTGCAGCCTTGACAGCGTGGATGAAGCAGCAAAACTGGCCGCTGATATTTACGCTGTCCACAAAAACGGGGGTTTCGAAATGCGTGGCTGGGCCTCCAACAGCGTCTCGGCCCTGACGTTGTTACCGAAGGAGACGTTGCTGGAGACGCCGGTGACATCACCCGTAGACCTGGGCCACCTGGCCACTCCTGTAAGGACACTTGGTCTTATTTGGCAGCCCACTACAGACTGTATCGGTTTCAATATTGGATTAAAAAAGGGTGGGCTGCCAAAAAAGCTTACCAAGCGGGTGGTTTTGGCCCACTTGATGCGGGTTTTTGACCCGCTCGGAATTATTGCGCCTCTAGTAGTGACCGGTCACATCATGTTCCAAAATGCGTGGCGCAAGGGTCTTGAGTGGGATGAAGAACTTTCACAGCAGGACAGTTCAGCGTGGAGGCTATGGTTTCAGGATTTGTTTAGCGTTGCTGAATTGCAGATCCCACGCTGCTACTGCCTAGCCGACTGTGAAGTGAATCACTGCGAGCTTCATATTTTTTCCGACGCCAGCGAATCTGCCTTTGCTGCGGTGGCTTACTGGCGTTTCGTGCTTAAGGATGGAGAAGTCAAGCTCGCACTGATTGGCAGCAAGGTCCGTGTAGCTCCATTAAAGTCGGTGTCGATTCCGCGGTTGGAGCTGCAGGGAGCGTTGATCGCCGCGCGCCTCGCTTCAACAATCTGCGATTCTCATCGTTTCAGTCCCGTCAGGCAAGTTTTTTGGTGTGATTCAATGACGGTGTTGAGTTGGTTACGAAGCGAGGCCCGCTCATTTAAGCCTTTTGTTTCGCACAGAGTCGGCGAGATCCTGGAGTTAACGAGTGCCAGTGATTGGCGGTGGGTGCCTAGCGAATTGAACGTCGCTGACGATGCTACCCGGTTAAAACGCACTACGTTGTCTCTAGAGTCTCGCTGGATCACTGGTCCTGAATTCTTGCTTTCTTCTGTCTGGCCTAGTGAGCCTTGTAGTTTCTCAGAGTACCCAAGCGTAAATGAAGAGAGTAGGAATCCAGCATATACCATTGCAACAGTTCACCTCGTCGGCAACGTTGAGAGGCATGTACCTGTCTCAGCTGATCCCAAGCGGTTTAGCTCTTGGCTGAGATTGGTACGAGCAACATACAGAGCTCATAAATATTTAACTCAGATCAGAATCCATTCTTTATCACGAAGGGGGTTTCATGTAGAGAATTTAGTGCGTGAGCAAGGGGGGATATTAACATTTTCTTTTCAGCCGTCAAGCTCTTTTGGCTCTTCACACTCAACGCATGAGACAGCTGCCGAAATGCGCCTGGCCGAGACGCATATTTTGCGCCAGGCACAGCTGGACTCATTTCCTGATGAGATGATGCATCTGAGCAGACTCCCACCCCTGCCTATACCTCGCATCAGTCGGCTGTTCCGACTGTCGCTGATTGTGGATGAAGAGGGCCTCCTACGCCTATCCAGCCGTATCGCCGCAGCCTCAGGAGTGCCTGAAGCCACTAAGAATCCCATCGTCCTCGACGGGAAGCACCCTGCTGTCCAGCTATTGGTAGACCACCATCACCGCCGAGCCGCCCATGCCAACACGGAGACCGTGGTCAACGAGCTTCGTCAGAGTTTCTACTTGGTCGGCTTAAGAAACGTCGTCCGCTCCGTTGCCTTCCGTTGCCAGCTATGCCGCATTCGCCGAGCTGAGAAATTCCAGCCGCCCACTGGGAATCTACCGGAGGCACGTTTGGCTCACCACAAGCGCCCTTTTACATTCACTGGGCTAGACTACTTCGGGCCAGTCCAGATATCTATTGGCCGAAGACGGGAGAAGAGATGGGTCGCCTTGTACACGTGCCTAGTCGTGCGCGCCATCCACTTGGACGTTGTTGGAAGCTTGTCGACGGATTCTGCTGTAATGAGTCTTCGGCGCTTCGTGGCTTGCAGAGGAACGCCGTCTGAGATCTGGTCTGACAATGGTACCGCTTTCATCGGGGCAAGAAAAGAACTCCGTTCACTCTACGGGAACGCAGCTATGGAATATGCAGCGACGGAGAAAATCAGTTGGCGCCTCATTCCCCCGTCATCTCCGTTTATGGGTGGAGTATGGGAGCGACTGGTGAGAAGTGTGAAGTCGGCACTCCGAGCGACCCTCACCGAACGTGCTCCGACTGAAGAAGTTCTCCGAACCGTGCTGGCAGAAGCAGAAGGGCTCATCAACTCTCGCCCCCTAACGCACGTCTCGGTAGAGCCCGGCAGTGAAGAGGCGCTCACTCCAAATCATTTTCTCCTTGCAGCTTCGTCGGGACGTCCTGTTCCAGCAACCTTGACGGACCGAGATCTGGTGTCAAGAAGCGGCTGGCGCAAAGCGGTCAGACTGGCGGACCACTTTTGGCAGCGCTGGGTTAAAGAGTACTTGCCGAATCTTATTCCCAGACCAGGGCAAGGCGATGTTCCAGAGTTGGCTGTGGGCGATCTGGTCCTGGTGGCTGACGGCAACCTACCGAGGGGCTCCTGGCCGAGAGGGCGCATCTCAGCGACTTACCCGGGCCGCGATGGGGTGATCCGAGTGGCGGACGTCAGGACTGCAGTGGGCACACTGAGGAGGCCCTTGAAAAAGCTGCTCAAGCTGAAGGCTTAACTTTGGGGGGAGGAATGTGCGCGACGCACCTTTTTCTTAGTTACTTTTTAATGTATTTTGTACAGTGTTTTTTTATATTTCGAATACTGTTTATTTTTGATACTTTTTTTGACGAATAAAATCAGGCTTCCACCGGCGATCACGGCGTTTACTTTAAAATATAGCGAATAGTCCGATTGTAGGAAAAAGTAACCAGCAGTGGTGATCAGCTACAGTCCCCTACAACCCGACTCCCACCTACCCACAGCCAGCAGGCGCGCACGTTCCGCAGTAGTAGCAGAAGAGTCAAGTAAATTGTTCTGTACTACTCTGCAGAGTGGCTCATCCCACCGTCTCTGGGAAAATGATATATATGATATTTAGCTTAGATGTAAATACATTTTCATTTTTTGTCGAGTCGGAAAATCTTGCAAAGTAGGAACCTGTCGCCATATCATAATTATATTGTATGTACCTATGTACCTATTTAAAGGTTCTCACAAGTGACTGTTTGTGTTTACTATGCTGACTGAAAAAACAAAGGTCATCATAATCAACCTAAAACTACAATGGGTTATGTCCAGCACCCAAATTGCCTAACAAACTCATCACCTGCCTAGCCTTTTCCCAACTATGTTGGGGTCAGCTTCCAGTCTAAGCGGATATAGCTGAATATCAGTATTTTACATGGAGCGACTGCCCATCTGACCTCCACAACCCAGTTACTGGGTAATACGATACCCATTGATAAGACTGGTTGTCAGACTTTCGGGTTTCTGACGACCCGTAACGACTGTCAAAGATCCACGACGTGCTTTCTGAGGCATGCAGGGGTATTGGTATGTGAAGATGGTCACCCATCCACGGACCAACCACGGCAAGCATAGCTTACTCTGATCGATTGACACGTGCGGCTGTTATTAATTAGCCATAAGCCTTGCGTAATGAACTATTAATCACAATCTGAATCATTTTGAAGGATATTGGCAATCCATTGTTTCATATATTCAAAAAATTTGTGTATTCAACAACGTAAATAACGCAATGAATGCCAAATTAAAGCCATTGCTACTGCGTTAGTGTGTTACGCATTTAACCCATTTGAACCTATAATTTTTTTTATGAAAAATATGTATTTCTTTGAAATAAACCTACATAAGGATGCCTAAATATTACGAAAAAAATAGAAAAAATAATCTTAAAAAAATGGGGGGGCGCTAGGGGGGCGTACCATATAGGGTACGGTAGGACTATATACATACAAAAACTACAAGTTTTACAAAGTACTATTTTTATTCATTTTTTCGTGTGATACACGATAAAACATTCTACATGGACACCAACGTTACACTTAACACATCTAGTAGGACATTGTTTGTGGCATTGGCCACACCTAGTCCGCTTTTCCTGTTTTGTGATAAAGTGATCTTTGCCATCATAACGAGAGTCCAGATCTGTTCTCTCTTATAGTCCCAGTCAAACGAAACCCTCTCTCAGTCAGCTCGTGTACTAAGGGCAAACCAGTGAAAAAGTTGTCTACAAAGAGATGGTAGACATTGCCATATCCCAATTGCGCTAATTGATCTGCATAGGTCAAAACCACGCTTGCACCAAGACCCAGTTGAGAATATCGGGGATTTGTAAATGTAGACGCGCCTTGATAGGGTTCAAACCAGGCAATGTGGCTGCCGATGTGGCTCCAACCCATAATTTATATCCGTACCTCATTGGCTTACCACGAATAAATTGTTTGCAGCCGTGACGACCAAAATATGGTACCATTGCTTCATCAATGCTATGGTTTTCCTTGTGGGGACAATGCTCGAGAAACTTTGCAGTTAAGAGTTTTAGTAAAGGGCGGACTTTTGCAAATTTGTCTGATGCGTCTAAATTCTGATTATCAGCAACATGTATGTTAGAAAATATAATTGTGAATCTATCCCTAGACAAAGCTCCAACTATCAAATTGTTTCTTGTATCTGGAGCATTTTCCCAGTACATTCTTTTTCTATTTACCTGACAATAGCCACTGACTAACAAATTCCAACTAAACATTTCATCTCTTCAATCTTTACGTCAGCAGGAAGAAATTTCCGAGATAAGTATTTATTTGTTTCAGTTGTTAGCAACTCATATACATCTTCGGAAAAGAACAAAGAAAACCATTATACTGGATTCATCTCAACTGGAACATGATAAAAGGGTTGCCAAGTAGTAGGTCTTGGCTGCAAATCTCGTTTTCTCCAACTGTACTTCATCAGACGTTTTTGCAAAGGTTCTTGAGATTCACTAGGCTCTTGGTCTGCAGTTTCTTGTTCTTTTGCGGATGCGAACTCAGCTGGTGCTCTAAGTAAACTTGGAGGCAAATTATTTATGGTGACTTCATCCTCTTCGCCCAAATCTTCATCAGTCCGATCATCATTAGCAGTCGCAGGCGGAAGTAAAAAAATATCATCCTGCGTGTTGGAATCGTCTTCTTCTTCTAGAATTGTTGCGATATCATGCAGCGTCAAGGATCTGAAACAATAAAGTACAAAGTTAGGTGTAAACATACAACAACGATTTTTCAGAAATATTGCTCACTTATAGACCTACTGTACCATATACGATACACCTACTTTAGGATTTAGTATATCTTACAAAAATAACTTAGTTGAGATTTTTTTGTTTCTATAATACCTAAAATAACATAGTCTTTATAATAATACTAACAAATTACGGGATTTATAATAAATAACATAGAACTTACCTTTTTGAAGACATTGTGATTATTATCCTTTCTTTTCTTCCAGATAATTTCACTTTTTCTATTAAAATTACTAATAAATTTGCACTTGTATCATTTTCAACGTAAGACTTACACTTTTACCTTTTCGACACAACTGAAACAAAAATTAATTATTTTGTGGGTATGTCAAAATATTTTTAAAAAGCTACTGTACCACATAGGGTACGGTAGGGCTATATGGGTTAAGGCTCCTGCAAACAGGCGCGACGCGCGACGCGAATCGCGCGCGACATAATGCGCGACTTGCGGTGCCTTTGCGTCGCGTGTCGCGTCGCGCCTGTGTGTCTCGTACCTTTACCCCACAGTGGTCCTCTCTAATCGCATGCCATTTTACTCGACCATTGCCTAATCTCATCAAGGTACTACCAGCCTTCCTTCAAAAAAGACTGACCATTTTGACGCTTAATACATTACCTACTTAACAGATCGATACATACACATGTTTTATATTACGAAGTCACTATTTATCCAATAACCAACAACCTCGAGGTCAACACAGACGTATAAGCTTTTATTACATTAATGCAATCTAACATTACTTCCAGAACTTTCTATCTACGATCGTAGATAAACACCGTTCGTGTGGAGTTCCCCAACTCGTATTAAGATAAAATTGTCTCCCTCTCACACAACAGGGACATGAAGGTACAGAAGGCCGGCTTTATACAACGAACGAAATCTGACTCACGCACACATAGACGCGTACGTGCGGCGATTTCAAACGAATGGCCGTCGCGAATGCGTTTGCACTTGACGTACGTGAAGCGTATCTGTGTGCGTGCGTTCTCGCTCGTTGTATTGAGCCGGCGTTCTGTACTTCTATTTGGTGCAATAGGAATGTAAGGAAATTTGTTTATATACCGTACTTTATGGAAGGACGCTGTATCTGCATGTTATTATTGCACGTTGAACTCGTTTGCTGAAAAGGAAATGTATTTGTATGCAGAGATATTTTCGTGGGTTGCTTTTATCAGGGATTTTTGCCAAGGCTTTGGACAGTATCCTGCTGTGCAATAAAAGTGCAATCGCTTATAGGTACGTGTGGTGATATCATAATGGTCCTATTTGGTTCGTGGGTTGTGGTTTTGTGAGAGAAAGAAAAAGTATTTATTGTGACTCGTACAGGAAGATCACAAACTAAACTAAACACAACCATAAATAAAAATCATTTATTATATAAAAAAAACGTGTGGGGTAGGGGGATCCCCGGCAGGAACGAAGTTCAAAACGAAAATCCAAAATTTTAAAATATTCGCAGCCGCCATCTTGAATTTTAATTTTGACCTTACTATCGAAGATTCGATAGAATGAATTTCAATCGAATCGATTGAATTTTTATTTTGACGTACTATCAAAGACTATACTATCAAAGACGTTGATAATATTGAACGGGAGCGGAGAGCGTTGTCCGTTAGAGCGAACATGCTGGCATGCAAGTTTGCACGATGCTCACTTCTTGTTAAAATCACGCTCTTTCGAGCCTACTGTACTGCTTTTTACACGTGCAGCTTGTGGGCTAGATATACGCGAAGATCGTACAGCGCTCTTCGCGTTCAATATAACAATGCGTTTAGGATACTGGTGGGTCTGCCCCGTTTCTGTAGTGCGTCAAGGATGTTCGCAGATGCTCATATAGATTGCTTTTACGCAACAATGCGTAAAAGGTGCGCTTTCCTGGTGCGCAGGGTGTGGGATCGCTGCAACAGTGTCTTAAACATGGTTGCGAGTCGCCTCGACTGTGTTTACGTGAGTCATTGTTGTGCCGTCTCTCGTGGGATGTCGTAACGGTGACCAACTGTTATTTTTTGTGTTTTTGTTTAATGTCTGTGCTTACTAATATAGTCGTAAGTTTCACTAACAATCTTGTTTGAGTTTTGAGTCTTGATCACTTTACTAAAGAAAATTCTATTCTATTCTATCGGCTTCAGCACTCTCAAAAACCTCGGACACTATTTCTCTCTCTCTCTCTCTCAGACTCTTACTATTATATGTTATAAAAATTCGCATGGGGGCATAACGCTTTTTCGTTGCGTGACGATTTCTTCAAGTTTACTCCTACAGCAAGCTCCCTAAAAGAACTTCGTTCCAAAAAAACACAGAAAGTTCTGCACAAATCCAAAAGGCTCCTATCTCAGCATATAATGCTAGAATATTTAAATAATAAATGTCTCAGCGCTGGTGTGGTTGCTAGTGTACCCTTTTTCACCTTAGTTTTGCAGTTAACCATGATCACAAGAAAGGTAAATGATGCTTACCAAGTTAACGCAAGAACTCTCCAAGCGAAGGTTTCATTGCCAAACAAGATTAAAACTCATTTATAGTTTACCCACTCTTAAGTGCCTCCACAGAAAGGATTAACTCAGTCTTTAAGCACCAACTCCGATTAATATTCCTGTTTCACGCCACGCATATCAATAATATGCCCGTTTATTATTCACATTTTTGGTTGTTCTGAGTCAGAACTACAGGATATTCATACAAATTGGTGTTTTGAATATGTTCTCTGATTATTTTTGCGATGTAAAATTTTTGGTCCTTGGTGTCTTAAGTTTTTTTCGGGTATGAATTATTGGTCCTTTGAGCTTGGGTTTGTTGTTCAGACATACAGGAACGACAATTGATTACTTCCTCATTGTGCTTTGTCCTCAATTTAAAAGAAGTTATTTTTTCAAGGACTCATCTGCCTAGCCTTTCCCCGATTATGTTGGGGCTGGCTTCCAGTCTAACCAGATGCAGCTGAATACCAGTATTTTTTTTTTAAGACTCTAAATTCAAAATTTTCTGAAATCAATATTTATTAGTTGTTTGTTCTAATAACTGATTACTAGTTGTTTCTTTTAACATATATGATATTGATTTCAGAAAAAAATATTGGTTTTCGTTCTGTAGATAGTGTTTAACACCGTGAGTAACATTAGCATATTGGCACTAATTGCCAAAAGTAGAGAAAAGTTTAACAGCACACCATAAGTAATATAAACTAATTATTGCACCAACCAAAACCCCATTTTATGTCCAGGCAAATTACCGCCCATTCTAAGGTTGCCTGGAAGAGATCGTAGAAAGCAATAAGCCCGCCCATTGCATATTTTTAGTGTTCGAAAATTTTTTATAGGTATATAAATAAATAAGTAGGTACAGACGCGCCAGCATATCAAGTTACTACAATCTGTCATTTTTTTTAATAGATTTTCAACTTTATCGCTAAAGTATATGGTTCAAAGGTGATTGGGAAACTTTGACAGTTTTGGGTAGCTTGATGTGCTGGCGTCTGTACATGACCAGTTTTCTCTATGGGACCAGATTAATCTTCTTCTTTGCGTATCGATGGAAAAACGTTCAAACATCTCGGCTCAAAATTTAGCTGCGCGATCTCCGCTCACTGACACAGTTATAATACTCGTATCATCAAGCGCACAGATGACAGGGCATGCGGCGCTGGATGAAAGGTGGGCCATTGTCTGTGGGGAGGTGCCACATACGTATTTGAGATCTGAGCTGACCGTGAACACCCATCTATGGATATTGTCTTTAACTAGACTTAGAACCCAATTGAAAGTCTATTAGCATTTAGATATTTCCAAGTCGGCCACGTTAACGCGTGCCCGGGTGAAAGAATCTCAGATGGTTTGATAATATTGTCAGGGAGTTTGTACTAGAATAATAATAATGTGACTTAGAAAATTATGAAAGGAAACCAACATTTCGTATCCATAACTTTCTGGTTCAAAATATTAATTCCACGCATTTGTGAGTCGCCTTTCAACGTTATGAAGTGTTTCTCGTCTCCGCTAACTTTTCAATTAATCTTATCTTTGCAAGTGAAACGTGGCCTAAATAAATGTTATGGATGGAACAGCTTGGTGCGCGTGAGTTGACACGGGGTGTCTATTTATTGTAATTACTGTTGAATTGTGTCAGTGTTCACTGTAAATTTTCAAGGTTTAATATGCATCAGAGTCTGAATTATTTTATTTTCGATTCAAAATTGTCAAATATTAGAAATAGAAATCACCGTGAGGAAATCAGCATGTACTGGAACCAAAAATCCGAAGACATATGACATTCAACACCCCTCACTGGGCGTGGTAGATTATGGCCCACTCCCTCGCTTTTATTATGATTATAAAACATTTGGGCAGTCTACTAAAAACATATATGCTTGCCAAATTTCCTTCAAATCCGTTCAACCATTTTTGCGCCAATCCTGAACATACATCCAAAGAAACCGACAAAAATTCTCTTTGGCATTAAACTCTTTCCCACATCTCGTAGCAATGACTTTTTTTTAAATATTCAATGCACAAATGCCAGCACATCAAGCTACTTCAATCTGTCAATTTTTTTTAATAGCTTTTCAATTTTATCGCTAAAGTATATTATGGTTCAAAGTTGATTGGGAAAATTTGACAGTTTCGGGTAGCTTGACTTGCTGACGTCTGTACTTACAGTTTTGGTTCCGTTTTTATTAAGGATATCTTAATTATCTACGATTTAAAAACTCTTTAAGATCTAAATACCATTATAAACAACATCGTATTCTGAACTACTCTGATTAGCATTTCATAAACGCTGGGCCCACTAAAATGTTTTCCTCCCTTACCTCGGGAAGTTCCTGCTTCCGAGCGAGTTTAAAACACCTACGCTCCTTCTTACTTTGTAAGGGGTAGTTCTCACCCCTAACTAATAATTAAAAGTCAGCACGTACATGGCGCCTGCTTGTGCATAAGTAATGTATTGTTTATAATGTTACCGGGGGAGCAGAGAGGGTGATCTTAGTAATTTTATTAAATTTAATGCCAGTGTTAAGACGCACATAATGAGTTTTTAACTCAGTTACGGTGTAAGAGTGATTGGATTTGGCGTTAAGGTGAAATATCTTCCGTTACATACGATTAGTGGGTCAAACTTACGACCCAGGGCAAACGACATCGAGGCAGGCCCAAACGGAAATGGCGGGATGAGCAGAACTCCTTTAATAAAGATTGGTTCTTGCCAGCTCTGGACTGAGAGAGGTAGAAAGAGAGTAGGAAGGCTTCTGCGCAGCATTGGGACATTACCAGCTAAAAATTAAATAAAAATAATAACATACGTGTTTGACATTTGGCGTAAAGGTAAAAAGTCTTCGACAGACTACAGACAATTAGGCAGAGTAATATTTTTTCTAAATAATACAGGACCTGTAATAATACAGGATTTGGGGAAGGCTTTTGCCCAGCAGTGGGATAGACAAAAAAAAACAGTGGCACTCCGGGAGTGCCGACAGAAGTGAAAACAAAACACAAACAAAATACTTTGCCATCACTCACTGACATATCGGATATACATTAAAACCAAGTACATCCCGAGGACAGCCGAACACATCTGAAGCGGTGTCGGTTACGGTAACAGTGGCGCGAGTTCAATCGTTTTTTCCCATCTCAAAAAATGCCGAACGCGCCTACAGAAGTTTTCACTTCAAAAAAGACATGTAGGACCAAAAACATGGTTAGGGTGATGGGCAACTAAATTCCGTAAATACAGTCCTAAGCTACGCATCTACGCATCATCCTCATTTCATTCATTCATTTCATCAGTCCGGAATTCCCACTACTGAGTAATAATAGGCCAATAATAGGCTTCTTCTGTCAATACAAAGCTTAGCATACTTCTCAAAAATATGAACCGAGCAATTTTATATTTCCAAGCACTCTACTTCACGATTCTAAGAACGATATTCCACGAGCAATCCTCGTAGAGCTTTAAAGCCCATTTTCAAGCCTTCACGTAAACTTGAAGCAGGTATAAACTTAAGCAATTCTCATACTATTGTACTGTACATGCGTCAGGTTTCAGTTGTAAACAGTTTACGAGTAAACTTGTCAGTTCGGATGAAGTTGAAGCTGAAGAGAATTAAGTTATTCGGAGAGTAGTCTTGGATATAATCAACATCTTGCTTACGGATTCATAGTTAAATTATAAATGACTAATAGCGCCCCTCGGTGTCACCCGCGTAAGTTTCGTTACCGTGGGGATATCGGGATAAAACTATCCTATGTCCTTTCCCGGGACTCAAACTATCAGATCTCTGTACCAAATTTCATCTAAATCAGTTCAGTGGTTTAAGCGTGAAGAGGTAACAGACAGACACACTTTCGCATTTATAATATTATAGTATGGATTTTATTTCCGAGAGTAGGTTTTGACAAACACTTTTAAACGTCGATCATGTTTTAGAAACTAGATGGGGTTGGCGTTTCTTATCTGACTACTCTGAGAAGAAAGGCCGAAACAAACTCAGAGGTTAGAGTCTCTTTTAAAGTTTAGACATAATCTTGGTCAGATCATGTGAAGACCATGTAGATTGGTGTCTGAAATGGTCACTTGAGGAAAGAGCCACACAGGCTGAGTGGATCTGTCCAGTCAGTGCACGCATTTGTCAGTAATCGTGCAGCTCAACTCAGAACTTAAGGAGCTCAACTATACGATGAACAATATTAAAGAAATTGGGAAATTGGGTAGGCCACATAAACAACTCAAACTGCCAGACCATGATTAAAATTTTAAGAGAAAAAATCAAAAAATAATGACCCACATAGTCTTCACTTCATAACTAAAATAATATAATACTTTAGAAAGTAAATATTCATGTCATTGTGTATGTAAAATTCATTGTTCATTTGTATTTAAACGATGAAGGAAAACATTGTGAGGAAATCGCCATGTCCTAGGGTCAAAAATTCGAAGACGTGACATATATATACCGGCCCACACTGGGCCCGCGTGTTGGCGGCGGTTGGGTTGGATTGTCCCTCTCACTTAGAGGAGGCCTATGTCCCAGCAGTGGGAACATTATAGACGGATTATGTTTACGCTATTTGTATTTTGGTCCTTTAGTATTTGGTCCTTTGGTCCAGAGTATAAACATTCATTTAACATAAGGACATAAAGATGAACAAAAATACAAAAAAAAAAATCAAATCGTACTGAGCACTCATTATTATTACATACTTAGCTGTAATAATCAGATCAGTTTAAGAATAAAACAATACTTAGGATTTATGCACACGAAAGACCAAGACACGCACCAACATCATTCTCCTGCTCTTCGGTGCTATTCTGTAAAAATCTCACCGTGAAAACTTAGGCGAAGAGAGCGTGGAGTAAGCTGTCAATAGTGTCAATTCCTAGCAAAAACAAACACACTTCAGCTAAGTTTTCACGGTGAGATTTTAACAGAATCGACCGGCTTATCCCATTCTTTTTTACGAGCACTGGTGGTGGTGGATTAGTTGTATCGGATCGGCCCAGATACTTGTTACTTTTTTTCACAGACTGTAGGTGAATACTTGTAGACAAATGCATGCAGACTGGGGCAATAATTTATTTATTTTTACTAAGGGCATCTCGCGTGTCAATGTAGGCGGTTGTCGGCTGCTTAACCGGTCTTGCCTGTGGGTGCTTCAATAAATTAAGGCCTCCAGCCAGGGCTTAAAAAACTTAAAAAACCAAGCGGCTACACGGGAGATGCCCTGTGGG
Source organism: Luperina nickerlii (assembly GCA_963855955.1). Lineage (NCBI taxonomy): Eukaryota > Metazoa > Arthropoda > Insecta > Lepidoptera > Noctuidae > Luperina > Luperina nickerlii. The sequence goes on along the minus strand of OY979686.1, from coordinate 15,228,287 downwards.
ATACGGACCTCGGGTTACAGCATTGCTGAGGGGGGAGGGCAGCAAGGGATGAGGGAAGGGAGGGGAAGGGGGGAGGGTACTGGATTATGCTCTATCAACTCATGCAACGCATTTTACTAAACGTCCGATTGCTATGCGGCCGGCCGTTACGTGGCGGATGTGACCTCATGACGTGGACGCTGTAGATAACACCTGCCTGTGAGATCGCTTAAAAACTAATAGAATTATATGTATACACATTTTTGTTTGTTTCAAATGACACTCTGTTTATTTATTTATATAAAGGCTTACCAACTAAACACATACACAGCATTAACGCAAAGTCTTTGTCATAATATAGATCTCTAATGTATCTAATTATAGGAAAGCACACACTATCAATTAGCGTACCAGAACATTATCCCAAAAAAATATTAAAAACAAAGAACATCAAATAACAATAAAACAATCCATACTAATATTATAAATTCGAAAGTGATTCTATCTGTCTGTATGCTACCTTTTCACGCCTAAACAACTGAACGGATTTCGATAAAATTTGGCAGAGAGATAGATTGCATCCTGGGGAAGGATATAGGATAGTTTTTATCGACATACCTCACGGGCGAAGCCGCGGGCGGAAGCTAGTTTAAAAAAATGTTAATGTATTGAATACTCTGTTATAGCTTACAAATTCTTGTTTTTTTTTATAATAACAGTTTACATTTTATTGAAGAGATTTCTCTTAAATATACATATTTTACTACCGAAAACATCAAGATTGCAACCGTGGTCATTGCATGTTCTGAGGATATAGCAATGAAGTAAATTTTGATATTATTGTTCTTTTTACGTAACAAACATACATAAATATTTGTATAATCAATAGGAATGTCGACGCAACATGGAGTGATCTATCTGGAATCGATTATTAGTTACTAATTACAGTGGAATAAATGAATATTTTGTTATGCAAGTTATGTTTAAACTATCTTATCCCGAAAACATTATACTGCAATAAAAAATTCCTGCGACCTATTCTCAGACCTACCAATCGATAACAAACACCGCGACACAAGATTTTTATATATTAGATTAAGTTACCCTTTTTAAATTTACGTGGACAATAGATCATACTGATATAGGTTATCCTGAGCTTAGACATACGTTAGTATAAAACAAAATATACATCATAACATGTTAAGTAACTTTAGATTTAGTAAGTAGGTAAGTTTCATGTTGTTTCAAGATTCGTCAAGTCTCATCTAATTAAAATAATACCCAGCTGTTTTAAAACAATTTAATATCTCTAAAAGCTTTGCCAGCAGCTAATAACACAGTAAGATTTATAGAGGTATGAGGAACAGGGTGTAAAGTTCACTCATATACTCTATAGAAAAGGGAGGATCCTCCGACCAGACGGGTGTTGTGTCTGGCGGGCAACTGCCCGATGTTTCATGTCGGGCCGTTGCATCTATGCTAGCTGCGCGGTAAACTCTGCTTGCGCGATGCAGGACTTGCGTGACGTCAGTATGACGCGTAGTTTGTATGTGGCGTTGTAGATACCGCTACATCACTCCCCCCCGGAGACCGGAGGTCGATAGTGGGCTGAGTCTTGTATCTTGCGATGCTTGCCAGGCCAGCTGAGGTTCCAGTGAGTCGGAACCGGTTGCCGCATAGTTCACGGTGAGTCGGAACTGTCTGCGAAGATGTCCCCAGTGAGTCGGGGTGGCGCTGCGTTATGCTCCAGTGCGTCGGATGTAGTACAGCGCCGAGTTGAGGCTGGCTGCTGCGTCGACCAGGAGAGGAATTGAGCTCTTCTTGTTGACCGGCCGAAAGTGCAGTGTGCTGTGCCAAGGTTGCTGATGAGGCTGAGGGTGATGACCAGGTATGCGCGGTCGCTGCATGCTGGTGGTCAGGATACCCGTTGAAGCCGTGGGAGCTGGCTGGCTGGGTGACTCGCTGCTAACGCTTGCGGGAGTGATGATGATGACGTCACGCTGAAGTATTTGCACGAAGGCTGCGCTGACGATCACGTCGGGGTCACCAGTATAGAGGTATGAGGAACAGGGTGTAAAGTTCACTCATATACTCTATAGAAAAGGGAGGATCCTCCGACCAGACGGGTGTTGTGTCTGGCGGGCAACTGCCCGATGTTTCATGTCGGGCCGTTGTATCTATGCTAGCTGCGCGGTAAACTCTGCTTGGGCGATGCAGGACTTGCGTGACGTCAGTATGACGCGTAGTTTGTATGTGGCGTTGTAGATACCGCTACAGATTTACCAAAACTTCTCACACATTTAAAGTAAGGCGACTTTCATATTGGTAGTTTCAATAAGGTTGTAACTAGCTACTGCCGCGGCTTTGTCCGCGTGAATGTCGGAAACGGGAACGTGCTACCAGGACGAAAAGCAGCCTATGTTCAGGATGCCATCTATCCCCTTGCCAAATTTTATCAAAATCCGTTCAGTGGTTTAAGTGTGAAACGATAATTTGATTTAATTTTTGCGCGCATCCTATTATTTTTCTAAAGTAAAAGTAAAAAAAAATTGCTGTTCCATACGTTTTGGCTGTGTAGGTGGGTCGGTGCGTAATTTTTTAAGAAGCAGCTGTTTTTTTTTTGTTGGTAACCGACGAAAAATATTAACCTTGCGTTAAAAGTTCCAGAATCATGTACAGATGCCAGCACATCAAGCTACTACAATCTGTCAAATTTCTTTAATAGATTTATAACTTTAGTGCTAAAGCATTAGGTTCAAGGTTGATTGGACAGTTTCGGGTAGCTTGCTGTGCTGGCGTCTGTACCTACTGAATCCATGGTAACAGGTTTCAAACTCAAACTCAAAGCATTTATTTCAAATAAATCATTTACAGGCACTTTTGAATTAGTAAGGGATCGGTCAGTCAGAAATCAAGAAAGTCGGTTACGCGTCGATGTCCCTGTCACCCTGAATATGCAATGCTTTTAACGTCACTTGCAATGTAACCACAATGTTAGCCTAAGATTGTCATTCAATTAATTAGAACCGAGGACCATTCATCTTCAAAACCTCAATTAAATTAATTAAACTAAGTCTAGATCAAGTCTTCTTAGATTCTCCAGACAGAGACAAGGACCACCTAAAGCCTTTACCGGCTGCATTGTGTCTGGAGCCATAGCTCGTCGCCACAAGCTACACGCTCAGGCTACGGACACGAAGTAAGCGGGCGCGGGGCAGCGACGGCGGCGCTGGGAGCGGCACATTTATATGGAACTGGTCTCGAAGGCAGCGGCGCAAAATTCAACGCGAATACCGTTTGCTCACGCAGCCATGAGGTCCTCACGTGTGCTGGTGACCCGGCATGTGGTGCAAGATGGGAGGTGAGCCACTGTCTGTGGAGAGACGCCGCAACGGGCCCTTAGAACATACTACGAGTAAACGCGCCGCGACTTGCGGGGCGACGGACGGAAACAAAACACGCACGTGAGTTTCGCTTGACGCAAGTCGCGTCGCAAATCGCACCGCTCGAGGCCGTGAACGTACCTTTTCGCAGACTGTCGCAGACAATGCAGTGAAAAGTATAATTTAGCCAGACATGTCGAGTCATGTCGCAATAAGTTTCAATAGCCGACAACTTGGAAATGTCCAATATTGCATTCAGCGACACGCTGTGAGAAATGAAAATTATTTGAGAAAATTGCGAGGACTTCGCTTTCAATTGTTTTTTATTGTTTACATGGCATGCTTTATTTTTCCTCTCAGTTGTTATCACTGAAGTTTAAGTGATAATTGCTTAATTCTTAATTTGATCATATTTTTTTCCATACTATACGAATCAAATCATCATACTTTCCATGGGTGTCGTAAAAGAATAGCACCTCCTCATACTTCCCGTGGGTGTCGTAAACGGCGACTAAGGGTCGTACCGGAGGATGGGCAGTAGCATTCTCTATGCATTCCACCACCATACCATACTGCGACCGCCAACCCGCCTGCCCTTTTGGGGGAGGTCCATGTCCAGCAGTGAGCGTCTTTCGGCTGAAATTATGATGATGATATACACAAATGTGTGTATCTTTTGTCAGATATTATAGGTCAACGATTTGGTTAAGTTATTCTTATCACGTAAATCTGACCATTCAGTCTAGACGATAGACGATATACTGATAGGCCTTAATTTTCTCAGCAATGGAACAGTGTAGGCTAACTTTTATTTCTAGGCTAACATAAAGAAGATTGGCTAGTTGGGTAACTCATCAAACATCCAAACGTTTCAAAATCTAGTTACAGTACCCGGTGATACATATTGCACATCGACCTTTGGAAAGAGACAATCGGCTAATTTCGGCTTCGTAGAGCGTTATCCCTGTCGCACGAAATACAAACAGTCCGGTATCTATTAGGAGCTGTTAAAACAATTATGATTTGCTTCTTTTGATAATTATTTTTATTCTTTGTGTAAAATCGATAGGATCGAATAAGTCGATGTGCAATATTTATCGCCGGGTACTGTATATGCATCATATGCCGCACTGGGTCTATAGGGTCTTAGCATTATGCTGAGCGATGGCAGTTTTACGTGGATGTGACGCATACTTTGTCCCAAATTATTATATCGTTTTTTTTTTTGTGTTTTTATCTTTTATTTTTATGCGTCATGTTTGCCGCAAATAAACTAATTTTCTTTCTCTCTTTCTTTCATATGCAAATTATAGGTCTTATATCCGTAGTTGTTTTTCAAGCTAAAATATTTTAATAGTTGTTGGGAGTAATAAAAAAACCATGATTTTAGGGTGCAGCCCCGTTACGGAAAAACGTACTAATGTAAAACAAAACGTATAAATAAGATCCAATTAAACGTATCACGTCATTGTTGCCATATCTACAATAAATCCAAATCGATATAATACGATCAGATCTAGCGAAAAAAGGAGATACATTGGTTAAGGCTCCTACAAACAGACGCGACACGCGATATAATCGCGCGCGACACAAAGGCACCGCTCGTTGCGCAACTTGCGTTGCCTTTGCATCGCGTGTCGTGTCGCGCCTGTTTGAAGGAGCCTTTATACTCTATTGTAGCATTCAAATCCACATATTTATCCTATGAAACGGTAAGCCTGTATGTGATACTGAAAATACATGGGTTTCTGCCAATCTTGTTTACCTGATATTCCCTGACAAGTCTTACAAACCCCTCAATCACATATCTGACATCTCTGACAAGCTAACATAACAGTTTTCCTTATACCTACATGTCACTTCTCATTTTCTCCGTGCTCAGTTCGCAGAATAGACAGCTAAGCAGTCATAAATACTGTGAATACTTTATAATGTGACCGCAGAACGTGATCTGGACCGCGTCCAAGTTTCAAAACAGTTTACTCTTGTTTTGCGAAGCGGTGCAAGTCAGGAGTGGACTCTGAATAATTATACAAAATTCGTTAGTTTGTAGGTCAGAAAAAATGCGAATGTTGCAATTACATAATTATACGGACCATAAAAAATCACGAAATATCACAAGGGGGGAGTAATATCACGTGTATTTATTTTTTCGGAAAACGCGCGGTACTGAACCGAAAAGCGGCGTTATGTGTAGATATTTATTTTGCGCTATGTGTATTTAAAATCTAAAGCGGCTTGTAGTGTGACCTCGTGTACTAAAAAATACACGTGATATGGGGGGGGGTTAGTCGTAAACCTCACCATGAATCACTAACGGAGGAGGGGGGGGGGGGTTAAAAATGCCAAAAAAAAATAACGCGTGATTAATGGACGGCCCCATGGCTGTTTTATCACTACTTTCATCTATAATGTGTAGCTATTTAAATATATAAAAAGTATAATATAACCGAAGCTGTACGTAATTACGTAATACACTATCTAACACAACTAGAATGATATTATTTTGAAGTATACTAATCCATTGCTTCATATGTTCGTAAAATTTGTCTGCTCAGCAACGTAAATAACGCAATGAATGTTGTTGAATTGTTAAAATGAAAGCCGTCTTACACAGTTACCTCGCTGAACATACAGCTTCTTTGATTACTGTTCGTATCATAAAGGATGATTTCGCATCGGATCGGAACGGATTTAACAATCTTTAAAAGATATTAAATCGTGTACACTGTATTTAAAGTCTGTATTACCAATCCGCGCACAGGCAGCGGCTTGATCGCGGGCATCTTCCGCGACACGCGATCGTAGCCGAAAGTACGCTGCGACGCGTGATCCCGTTCCTCCTGTCATCGTATCCAATTTTTGCCATAAATCATCAATCCAAATTTTTCTTTTCCTCTTTTGGGTTTATGATTATTTTCTTTTTATTCTATTGAATAACCAACAATAACTACGTCAACTACAATTCATTTTCAAAAATTTTAAGATGTCAACACGGTAGGAATTAAACTATTTGACTAGGCGCAGAAACGGATACGTTCGCAAGCGCCGGTACGGAACCGATCGTAAGCGTCGACATCCTGCTGATCACCGCATCCGTTCGTATCCTTTCCGATCCAATGCGATACGAGTCGTTTGATGGAAATCATACTTAAGTTATCATTAGTCTTGCTTTTTTTATGAGACAAAAGAAGTTGGTGGCAGAAAACTAAAATGCAGATCCAGGTCGTAGGTCCGAACCCAGCCAGGCGCTTTACTTTGTGTTAAATTTCATCACCACTGCTCTCAAAGCAGTGAAGGAAAACATCGTGAGGTTACCTCACGATGTTTTCCTTCACCGTTTTGAGATTCGGCATGTCTTAGAACGCAAAAATTTGTAGACATTGTGATATGTAGCAACACGCACTGGGCCCGCGTGGTGGATTACGGCCCACTCTCTCACACTGAGAGGAGGCCGGTGTCTCAGCAGTGTGTCTCATAAGGCTGATTATGCTATACTTATGCTTCAATTTAGTAACCACTAGCTTCCGCCCGCGGCTTCGCCCGTGAGGTATGTTGACAAAAACTATCCTATGTCCTTCCCGGATGCAATCTATCTCTCTGCCAAATTTTATCGAAATCCGTTCAGTATTTTAGGCGTGAAAAGGTTACATACAGACAGACAGGACGTGAAAAGGTAACATACAGACAGACATACAGACAGAGTTACTTTCGAATTTATAATATTAGTATGGATGGCAATACTCAATAGATTAGCTTAGAGTGACAACATTGTTTAACGTCTTTCAAACCACGGGCGGTATCACACGTGTTCGTGGATGTTAATTTCCTCTCAATTATCGACACTTGTCTTCGAGCGATACTAAGTGCTTATTTGGTCCTAATAGATCAGTACTGAGTCACAGTATTGTACTTAATAAAAACGAGCATCTTCCTGCAGGGTGTAACCTTCCATGATCTACTTGGAAGTCTCTGAACCGTCTCCAAATGGGAGGATGTAAGTCGAACCTCGTAAAGTGGGGCTACCTCGACGGGACGGCAGCAAGGTATAGATGTGGAACTATGTCACAAACCATGCTCCACCTCCTATCCTGCCCTTTGTGCTCCAAATATTGCAGCCAAAGTGACCTCTTTGCTACCACTGGTAACGTCGTGAAAGTGGCAAAATTTCGGGCCAACTAAATTTAAATAACTGTCGTGTCAGTGACACGAAAGAAGATTAAAAATATGGGATGTGGTTGTATCATGGACACGGCCGTGTGTTGTACGTAAATACGTTTACGTAACGGGGTTGATCCTCTCGGCTGCATTCATTCTTTTACGTTCCCGGCACTGCTTGACATGGTCATAATGGTGTTTTATTGGTACCATTCAATTGCTCTTGAGAAGCCCTTTTCAACCGTATACGATCTCTGTATTTGGCTTTTCGACGGGTATAGGCCGACATTACAATTATATTTTTGATATTATTTTTCTTTTAATTTTAATATGTTATATTCAGTCACTATTTTACATTAATGTTTTGTATACAATCGATAGATTTTCGGTATTCCCCCTCCAACATGCGCGATGCGTCACAGTCCTCACTTGGCGTAATGAATTCTTTGATCCTTTAACTAATCAATAGTGTAATTGAATTTAGGATGGAGATGACAGATATGAAGCTGCAATACCAAACTGTATCCCCCGATTTTGTTATCAATGGTTTTGTGACTTGCCTCCCACTATGGAAGCAATTTTAAAGACGTATTCACATCAAAAAAATCTGAAATAAAATATCAGTCAGATATTTAAAATAATCGTTTATTATATTGTAAACACAATAAAAAATAAAATATAAATACTTGATTATAACATTCATAACCCGTGTTAGGACATTGAAAACGTTTTTTTTTTTATCCCATGGAGTAATTTCTGACGCGAACAAAGCCGCGGGCAAAAGCTAGTATTCCTATAAACTCTTTGATAAACTCCGGAAAATAAACCTACGAAAAAAAATATACTTTGAAAACCTTTCAAGCGGACAACAGAAGTTCGTTATTTGGACCACTAATTAAAATTACTCCGAATATAATACTAAAAACTTGATCGTTCGAAGTCAAACATGGACTTACACAAAGCAGCTCTTTGACTTGTACACCATGCAGAGATACACACACAGAGTATGAATAGTGACAAGGTTTTTTTGTGTACAGTCACGAGCACTAAAATGTTAACACTTGGCAACTTTCAATTGCGATTTTTCGTGAAATAACGAATGCAACGTTGAAATATGACACTTTGCACAAACCTATGGGTTCGAAAATATTTTGTTCCCAATAACATAAAATTTCATTCCAAACTAAAGGAGAAAATCGTCTTTGAATAAAGCCAAGTGTATTCATATTATGCTCGTGACTGCACAGCTTGAGACACAAGTACCTACAGCTTTAATAATGCTTGCTTGCGACGCTTTTCATTTTGACAATTCAACAACATTCATTGCGTTGCCTGCTTTATGGAGCAGACGTATTTTTCAAACAGATGAAGCAATGGATTAACAATTTCTCAATAAGGGAACTGGTTTGTTACATCATGATAAATACTGAGCAATGGCCATGTTTTCTGCTTGATTTCTGACTATACAATGACAAAATACCTAGTTTAATTAATTATTAGCATCAATATTTTTTTTAAACCTGAAATCACCATAACGTTATACAGGGTGGCAAGGACATGGACACGTAACATGTTACCATGGATTTAGTACAGACGCCAGCACATCAAGCTACCCGATACTGGCAAATTTTCCCAATCAACTTTGAACCTTATGCTTTAGCGATAAAGTTGAAATTCTTTTAAAGAAATTTGACATATTGTAGTAGCTTGATGTACTGGCATCTGTACATTGAATATTAAAAAAAAAGTTATTGCTACGAGGTGTGGGAACGAGTTTCGAGAAAAATCCAAGATGGCGGCTAGATTTTTATTTTGACCTCACTATTGACTTTAGCACCCACGAAAACAATGTAAACTATATAATATAGGTATCTCTCTCTCCATCTCTTTCTGTAATATAATAGAAAGGTCAAATGGAGGGACACGGGGGGGGACACTCTTTCGTTACGTGACGATTTCTACCAGTTTAATACTACCGCAAGCTCCGTTAAAGAACTTCGTTCCAAAAATCTTTCTCAAGCTTATCTTATTCATACTTAAAGTGTACAACCAATATCCGTGCAGTAATTAAATTTGTTCATAAAAGATTATAAGAAAGTTGGACTGCTGGGGTAATAACTGCGGCTTTTTCCCGGGATCAGAGTATGTTGGGAACTTTTCACAGATTAAGGCGAAGTAGGCTTACTCTTTGGAAGACTGCATGCCTTTATGATCATGATCCCTTTACTCTCTATACATTAAAGAACTACCGTAGTACTGACTTAGGAAGTAGTATTGCTAAACTAGTTTCCAAGCTGTTAAGAGTCTGTTTCGTCTTAAGGAAAATGAATTGGACAGTGAGCTTAAGAAGTTTACTTTGTGTACATAATTTTAGCACCACTGCTCTCAACACGAAAAACATCGTAAGTAAACTGGCATGTCCTAGAACCAAAAAAATCGAAGACATGATTGTGACATTCACCAACATTCACCAACCGCGCACTGGGCCCGTGTAGTGGCTTACGATCCACTTTCACTTCACGGAGAGGAGGCCTGTGTCCCAGCGTCCCAGCAGTGGGAACATTATAAGAAGTTTCTTTCTCAAACTACGTGTAATTTCTTTACAGGTTAGTTTTTGAAGAGATACTTATTTGTGTTTTTTTTTTAAGTGAATACTTCTTTAGGCGCGTTGGGCATTTTGTGAGATGGAAAAAAAAAACATTAAATCGCGTAACTGTTACCGTAAGCGACACCACGCGTGTTTTGTTTATAAGACGATTAAAAAAATACCCGCTTCGGATGTGTTCGGCTGTCCTCGGGATGTAGTCGGTTTTAATGTATATCCGATATGTCAGTGAGTGATGGCAAAGTATTCTGTTTGTGTTTGGTTTTCAATTCTGTCGGCACTCCCAGAGTGCTACTGTTTTTTTTTTGTTACCTTACTGTCATGAGATGCATGAGGTATCTTAAGACGCACTTTGCGCTCTTTCTGAACAGTGAACGAGACTGAATCATGCTCGAGTCGGTGACGCTGAATCACGCTCCAGTCGTTAGTTTTCACTTGTATTGTGTGGTCAAGCATACACCCCATTTTTTGTCTCAATTAATATTTCATTCCTTTGAGACGTAGGCTGGTTTAACTTAACTCTTGACGCTATAATAAAAATATATTCCTGGAAATCCAGAACGTATTATCTTATTACAACATCACAATAAAACCAGGATTACTCGAGACAAAGTGAATTACAAATATTTCACCTGACACCGCTAAGAATATATACGGAGGTACTGTGTGGGTGTTCATAATTAATCATCGTCAAATTATATCTTCACAAACCTAATATTATTTATATCGTAAGTAATTACGTGATCATTACAAGAGTTCGTGGAAAGCTTCTCTCTTCGGTGGAAAGCTCCTTGTTGATACGTACGTATTTACGTTGGCACGTGTTAGATCATTTGGCTCCCTGAATCCTAAATGGTTCATCCATGAGTCATGTTTGAGTACGGGGGCTGTCAGTAGGGACTGGTCATCCCTTAGCTACAACTGCTTATTTTAATTTAATTAACGTTTTTAAATAGTTGTTTTTTTTTTCTTTTTACTACGCGGTTTTCAGCGTCGTTTAGAGAATTTTTATTTTGGAAGGTTTATGAGTCATAAACATTAATATTGAACTTACATAGAATAAATAAATATCAATGTTTTGTCAAGTCGTAAAAAGCGTGCAAAGTAGGGGCTGGTCGCTAGTTATGTACAGACGCCAGCACATCAAGGTACTACAATCTGTCAAATTTCTTTAATAGATTTTCAGCTTTATCGCTAAAGCATAAGGTTCAAAGTTAATCGGTTTCGGGTAGCTTGATGTGCTGGCGTCTGTACAAGGTGGCAAGGACACCGACGCGCAACCGGTTACTATAGATTCAGAATATGATTCTGGACTAGTTGTTCCATTCATCTAGACTGCGTAGGTATTAAACAGCTAATATTATTATTACAGTCCTTACGGGTAGTCAGAAGCCCGAAAGTTTGACAACCAGTATTACCAAGGGATATCTTATTACCCAGTAACTGGGTTGTCGAGGTCAGATAGACAGTCACTCCATGTAAAATACTGGTATTCAGCTGCATCCGGTTAGACTGGAAGCCGACCCCAAGATAGTTTGGAAAAGGCTAGGCAGATCATGATGTGGTATTAAACAGCTGATTTTTGTTTCGATAACCGTCGAAAAATTTCAACGTAGGAGGGGTCACAAATCAGCGGAATTGTCCGAAAGGGTTACCGCTGGCCCGGAACATAAAGGGCTAAGGAAGGAACACGGGTGGGTTTTAGTCAGTAAGAGTCTGACACTCGCTTCCGCTCCACCCAGAGCGGGAGGGGTCATTTGATGATTTCTCATCCTGAAAAAAAAAAACGAGGTTTCACAATCAGATTTTTAATATACATAAAATACAAGTACCTATACTATAACGTTTTGTGGTTTATATTTATGTAGCAAGCACACCCATAGACATGAATAGTCTTAAAACTTACAGGATTAAATTAAATTTTTCATCAGGATTGATTAAATTGGTTAGCTAAACTCCGCAGACGCGATTTGTATCGGTATCTAAACTTGATTAAAAATATATAAATTAATTTGATGTGAAATAAAGTACCGGCTTGGGTTCGAGCCCACGAACTACAACTATTAAGTCGCGGCCGTTACCACGAGCCAACACTGCTCCTAATTTATCATAATTATGCAGAAGAAAAACTATAATAAATCTAGATACAGGGCTCACCGGACCAAGCAGGCATCAGGGATGAAACTGCTTGTCATTCGTTCCCAAACCTAGAAGAATTGCCAAACTTAAGTGGCAGTGGGCAGGGCACATTGCTCGCAGAACAGATGGCCGATGGTGCCGAGGTTCTGGAGTGGCGACCGCGCACCGGAAGACGTAGCGTTGGAAGGCCTCCCACAAGGTGGTCCGACGACCTTGTGAAGGCCGCAGTAACCCGTTGGATGCGAGAAGCACAGAACTGGTCGAAGTCGAGGTGCTTGGGGTAGGCCTATGTCCAGCAGTGGACGTCTTTCGGCTGTAATGATGATGATGAACCCAAACCATGGGTTTTCTCAAATAATAACTATTAAGATAATGCTCTGACTCTCCATTGTTTTCCCATCATTACAATGTGGGGTTGGCGTGAGCTAAATTCTTCTGCGATCGTTCGCTCTGAAAGTTTGCCGTGGACATGTTGCGCTGAGGTAGGGTGGACATGCTTTAGTTATAAAACAGGAAGCACGACCAAAACCAAGCTGACAAGTGTAGTGTGTTATGTGTTTGTTGTTTTTACAATTATGTGTGTATGTTAGTCTATAAGGTATTTAAATTATAGGTCTTTATTGTCTGAATTGCATGATTTATTTTCGACATAACTCGGGACCCCGGGGTCCCGGATCTTTGGCCCGCCGGGATCGGAAGCAAGGTCTAAGCTACTGGTGGTTAGGCCTCTAGAGACACGAACCTCCTCGAGCAAGCCGTATCGAGGAGTACTGCCTTCTGAATCAGACCCTAGATCCAACGGCCTAACTTCGAGAGATGATAAAAGAGCCTTTCGACCATCCGGTCATTGTCTGATACGAGAGAGTATGCGAGCCAAGTCAAGACACTTGATTTGACCAAAAGAGGGACCAAAGAGTTTTGCTCCTTTGTTTACCTATTACTTTTTTGTAGAAAAGCAAACATAAACTAAAAATAAGGCTTTCTCATTGTCAAGCCGAATTTTCAACCGCAGTTATTTTTTATTTATGTCCAATGTTGATTGGCTTATTAGACGATTCGCACGAATTTACTTGCCTAAAACGGGCGAATAAATTTTAAATATTTTTTTCTATAGGCGACTCACACGAAGTTAATTTATTTGTTAGCGAGTCCACATCTCCAGAAATATGTATTCACACACAAATAAATAAATTTCATGCTAGTCGCTTCATTTATAAAAAGACTTGAAGGAATCATAGGGCATTCTATTTAATATAATTATTCTACACCTAGAAGAAGTAATAATAGCCTCACAGGTCGATCAAGTTAAGCTACGCTTACCATGGATGGATGACCATCTTTACATACTGAGACCCATCCGTGCCTCGGAAAGCACTTTAAGCCGTTGGTCCCGGCTGTTATTCGTGGACTCTAACAGATGTTACGGATCGTCAATAACCCGAATGTCTGACAACCAGCCTTATCAATTAGGGATAACGTTTCAAACAGTTATTGGGTTATGGAGGTCAAACAGGCAGTCGCTTCATATAAAATACGGTTGGACTGGAAGCCGACCCCAACATAGCTGGGAAAAGGCTAGGCAGATGATGTTGATGAAATCACGCAACCAAACATATCAGTAATGTATCTATCTTGTCTTGTCTTGTCTGTTTTGTCTTGTGTATATTGTTGTTGTGTTGTGTGTGTGTCTTGTTGTATATTGTGTGTGTGTGTATGTATCTTATTGGGTATTCTATTAAATATAATTATCCTATATCTGCAATTTTCATACTCACCATACAACGGATACCGCCATTTCCTACTTGGGAACTTATACAAGCACCAACTTTGCCTCGTAACTTCTTTTTTAAGAAAAATTAAAAAAAAATGGAGGCTATTCGTTCGCCGTTAATTTAGGATAGCAACCTCTTTAAGACATCATTATTTTTTTATTACTTTCTTGAATGTCCGGATTTCTCTCTGAATTGGGTCACGTTAAGATGGTTTAGGATTGTAATAGTGTTATTTATGATGATGCTTAGGATTGTCAGTTTTTATTGTTTGACCTTTAGATTTTTGTGGTATAGTGTTTTGTGAGACGGGGAGGCTTAAGGATCACTGACCCGTTTTTAAGCTCTATAAGTTAGTTTGTGGTCGATCACTGCTAAAAGCTAAAAGTCACCCAAAGAGCAATGGAGAAAGACGTCCACTGCTGGACATAGGTCCACTACTTCAACCGATTCTGTGGTTCCCACATTCAGCGGAGTTCTGCGGCCTTCAGAAGGTCATCCGTCCAACTTGTGGGAAGCCTTCCAACGCTACGTCATCCAGTACGCGGTCGCTACACCAGAACCTTTCAGCCCCATCGGCGATCTGTTCTGCAAGCAATGTGCCCTGCCCACTGCCACTTACCTAAGTTTAGCAATTCTTCGGGCTATATCGGTTACCTTGGTTCTCCTGCGGATCTCCTCAACAATTATTATGTACACGTATTTATTTATTTCTTGAATCGCCAATAGAGGCTATACAATTACATGCACTTTAACATAAGCAGGGTCTAATACAAGTGTGCGCTTCCAATTATAGGGGACCACGACATTCGCGTATTATCTAGGTAGATACAATAAGTTTTTCAAGGGCTAAAAAATTAAAATCAAAATCATAAAAAAATACAAATTAATTTTAAACAAATAATAAACAAAGATAAGACGCAATTCGATCACTGCACTTTTTTACATAATAAAAGATCAGCTTTTATTCACTGACGAGGTATACTGCACATTAAATCAGCTGATTATCAAGTTCTAGATATTTCAAATATTTTTATGAAATATGTAGTTCAACAACGTTCCAGTAATCTTGTTCTCTGTTTTAATAAAAGGCTGCAGTCCGTTGAAATTCTTTGAATATTTGCTTGTGCACACACGGTGTTGACAAATATTGATACGGACGATAAAAAAAAATCAATGTGACAGGAAAACCAAAACAAAAATAATCGGAAAAAATCCCCTGCCACAAAAAAGCTAAAACAACAGGTCAATATTGAATAAAGCAAAAAATATTCTTGGACACATTTTTGTTTTATGAAAAATATTTTCAACGTATACCTACGTAAGCTACTCGAGGTATAGGAGACGCACAATAAATATGGAAGGTCGGTTTCATACAACGAGGGAAAGCAAGTGCACGCACTCATAGACGCGTACGTGTGGTGTGTGTACACAAACAAATGTGCGTCGCGAGTGCGCTTGCACTGGCTGTACGTAAAGCGTGTCTATAGTGCCGGTGTGCTCTGTCGCTGTCTGTACGGAGCCGACCTTCTGTACCACGGAACAGATAATAAGGTACCTTATTGTCTGTTCCGTGTTCTGTACTATGGGGGTTGTTATATGAAACAAAATTATAATTCTTACGTGATTCCAAGCAAATAAAACGATAAAATTTGTTTAAATAAACGCGCTTATTCAGTCACTTTTTTTTTTTTCAAAACAATTAACCTAATAGAAATATTTTGGAAGCTCATTCTAAATTCGCTTGGACGTTCGAAAGCAACCAGAGTTATTTTTCTGCCTTTTGCAGACAACCTTTACAGCACCTACCAATTTTGTGTTAAAGATAGTGGAAAACAAATACATGAATAATATAAAGGAGGTGGGGTGTTATAAAAGTTGGCAAGTTTAACTTGTATCAAGTTATGAGTAGCGAGGTGAATAGTGCTACGAAGAAGCCGTTTCTTGTCATGATATTGTTGTAGAGAAAAAGTAAAGTACTATTTAGACTAGGGATGGTAGTAACGTCGAAACTGACAGGAATTATGCTTAGCTATAAAATAAAAACATTAGTGTTCTACTGTAATTTAGTTCTGGAGGTCAGATGGTAGTTTGTCTATGTATTATTCATACTGAATAGCTTCTGGTTAGATTAGAAGCCTACTAACGCATTCGGGAAAGGCTGGGAATATATGTAGATTAAATGAGACATGACTTCCAAATAATTACATATTACTATTCGTCGTTAATCGATTCATCATTCGTTATTTTGATAATGAATCGATACCGATTCATCAATAGTTATCGATTCATCATTCGATTAATCGTCGTTAATTGATTCATCATCACTATCCGTCGTTAATCGATTAATCGATTCATCATTCATCGACAGTAGTCATCACATCCCTGCTCATATTCCGTGTCACTTGGGGTCGGTGCAACATGTTTTCTTATTTCATCCTCCCGTGTCCTCCGTCACGATATTATTTACTGCTTTCTCATTCATAAAAAAGGAACATATCTACTAAGTTATAACAACCCGATTCACAAATACAAAATTACTAGGTACTTTAAACATAAAACAGTTTTTGCCATCCCTGGTCCCACGTTGGCGAGCACTTTGAATATTTTTATAATTACCTGGATGCTTCCTACGCTATAAGTATCTAGTTTTTGCATTTAATGATACAGATAGAGAATTGTCGGGTCCTATCTAAATGCAAATTCTAATGGTGTGGCTAAAGAGGTCGACTCAACGCATGCAACTGTGACGTTTGTATCTCAATCTGTACTTATGTAGCGGTATCTATAACGCCACATGCAAACAACGCGTCATACTGACGTCACGCAAAATCCCGCAAGCAGAGTTTACCGCGCAACTAGCATAGATACAATGACCCGACATCCTTTTCTATAGAGTATGAGTGAACTTTTTGTTCCTCATGCCTCTATACTGTAACAATATTAGCTTACTGTTCTCTTCGCCACTGATCCCTCAATCTAACTAGCCTTTTCCCAAATTACCACTCACGTGTTCATTGCCGAAAATGGACAGCTCCCGAAAATGCCAAATTGTCCGGCAGCCCAAAATCGACATCGAACGAAAACCACAGAATGTCCAGGTGCACTTTCGGACGTTTTATTTTTAGTAATTTTATCTATGGGAGTATTGCTTTCGTTCCAAGTTCTTTAGTCGAGAGTTTGTGCTATAGATAGTTGTAGGTTGTGAGTTCGAACCCAGTCAGGCGCTTAACTTTGGTTATTCCATTTCATCACCACTGCTCTCAAAACGGTAAAGGAAACCATCGTGCGGAAACCGCCATGTCTTAGAACCAAAAATTCGAAGACATGTGACATCCACCAAACCGCACTGGGCCCGCGTAGTGGATTATGGCCCACTCCCTCTCACAGAGAGGAGGCCTGTGTCCCAACAGTGGGAATATTATAGGCTGTTTTTGTAACGCTACACTACAGCCGAATTCCATAGGATATATATTAGGATAAGGATGACTCCAAACAGACGAAGTCGCAGACAGAACTTAGTTTTTTTATACCCTCAAATCCATTACTCTCAGGTATACTAACCAAAGAATAATAGCATAACACAACAGCAAAAAGCAGCTCTAACAACAAGACAAGCCTGTATTGTAATTTTTAATAGCAACAAGAAATGCCAGCTTATTCACAAACTAATTAAAAGGAACCCGGTAAATAATAACAACTTTTCCGAGGAACGTTGCATGTTGGAAATTTTATTTTTTATGCCATAAGCAGACTTGCTGAGGCAAAGTTTACAACTTCTAGAGTAGTCGTGAGTAAAGGCGCTGTTCCACGGCAGCCCGCGCCTAAGATACGCACGTGTCCTTCGCTTGCTATGAAAATGTAGGCGAGATCGTCCACTACGACCCACAGTCACGCTACGCACGGATGCGTATCTAGCCAAACAAATGAACCGCGCAAAAACGTGGCAAACCTTTTCGTAAACATCCTACATCCCGTTCACAGTTATTTGATTTTGCATCACTGTCCAAATCATAGTGATCTTTATTCCGATTCAAATAAAGTTTCTGTTGGGTTGCTGCCACTGACAAGTCTATCAAAATCGTTGTGATCTTTATTCTCGTTACAATAAGGTTGCTGCTATGAGAGGTAAAATAACTGTGAATGGACGATACTCCCGTTGCCACGAGCTACACGTTCAAGCGACACGCGTCTTGCAGAGAATAAAATTTAAAGAAGTTTATTTCGAGTGTGCCACGAGTCACCGCGACGAGACTTATGGAGTGACGGACAGAAATAGGTGACTCGCGCGTGACATCCACACATATGTAAATAAACCAAAATTATAAGTCACTTTTCTATAGTGAACTTAGTCAGATTCGTAATACTGGTACTCAGCTGCATCCGGTTAGATTGGAAACCAACCCCAACATATACATATAGTTGGAAAAAGGCTAGGCGGATGATGAACTTAGTCAGATTGGTAGAATATAGATGAATCGTTTTATTAAATTAAGCAAAAAACATACAAATTCTTCGACTTTAGTAATAGTAGGTATAGATTAGTGTATACGTAATATGAATTTTAGAACCCGTGTCACGTTGTGTCACGCGTGTGTCGCTTGGCGCAAATCGCACTTCGTATCGGTGGACGGTCGACTTTATGATGGAATAATAACTATAACTTTTATAGACATTGATGTCGTAAAATATAAATCAAAGGCCAATGATCTAGGCGGAGAAGAATTTAAAGGGGAAAATAATAGAAACTTAGTTCTAGTGAATACTGTGAAAGGGCCAAAAGATCCAGAAAATGACACAACTTTTTCGGTATATTTCGTTAGAGTAGAGAAGACTTATGGATGTAGACACGAATGTAGTCTAGACAACGTTCACTTACTTTTTATTAGCTTTTGCGCGAATTTGAACGACGACATATTTCACAACAAAATTAAGCGCTGACTAGAAATAAAGACAAAAGGGTCTAGCTGAGGATTTAGAAATTTGAATTCCGACCAAAATAATTTGTTAGTAACACCAAAGTTAATTAAAACGTAGGAAGAGGTACCGCATAATTAAAATTTGTTTTTCTTACATCCGTAACCGACATCAGAAATCCTTGTTTTTCTTTTACTGCCTACATATGTGGATAAACGACTAATCCAATACACGTTTCAGTAAAGACAGATTCACACTACTCTAATGGCGTGTCACATCAGAGCCAATTTTCTATGACACAATGAAAGAAACCGCGCGAAATAAACGGGAACTTGGCGTGATCCGTGATTAACTAAGGATTTGACGTGGTTTCGAAGTAAGGAATCACTGGTCAGCGGGATTGTTCGTAAGGGTTACCGCTGGCCCGGAATATAAACGGCTAAGAAAGGAACACGGTTGGGTTTTAGTCCGTTTCCGTCCCTTCCGCTCCACCCAGAGCGGGAGGGGTCATTTGATGATTTCCCATGCTGAAAAAAAAAAAAAAAAGTGAGGACTCACTGAGTTGTCATAGTGCATTAGGGCCCAGAATAGTATGCACACTTTTCACAAAATAAACAGCTCCAATAAGCTCTGATGTTCCATGTATCACGTAAACCTAAAGTGTGCAAATAGTTTGCATAATTTAGTAACTCTTCTCAAACGAGCACGAGTGGTGATCAACGCTCGTTTTACCCTCAGCATGACGAGCCTTGATCGCAACTCGTGCTCAAGACGCTTTGGCGATTTCAGATTTATATCCTAACTATCCTAACTAATAACTAATACCTGACCAAGATTATGTCTGGACTTTAAAAGAGACTATGACCTCTGAGTTTTTTTCGGCCTTTCTTCTCAGAGAAGTCAGATAGGAAACGCCGTTCTGATCTAGTTTAAAAAATATATGATTGACGTGTAAAAGTGTTTGTGCAAACCTACTTACAAAAATAAAATCATTTATCATTTATCAATATTATAAATGCGAAATTAAAATGTGTTTGTTTGTTATGCTTTCACGCTAAAGCAGTTGAATGGATCTGGATTAAATTTGGTACACAAATAGACTATGTACTGGGTAAGGACATAGGCAACTTTTCATTCTGGATCGCAAACAAAGTCGTGGGCAACAGCTAGTTAACCCTTAATAAAGGTTTCCTCACGATGTTTTTTCTTAATCGATATCATTATGTCAGATAAACTCAGAAACTATATATTATGAACGGAAAGTCACTTTTGTACTTGCCCGGATTTAAACCCACAGCCTCGTACAGTATTTTTATCTCACGAATCAGCGCGCTCTTTACTTGTGGTTACCAAGTTTACCTTATGAAGGCCGCAAGAACCTGTTGGATGCGATAAGCACAGAACCGGTCGAAATGGATGTACTTTGGAAAGGCCTATGTCCAGCAGTGGACGTCTTTCGGCTGAAATGATGACCATATTATATACAAACAAGCTGGGAATGTGTGTTTAAGCGCAGGAGCTCTCGGTACCGACCGAAACAATAGCAAAGTCGGAAGTGTGTATATGTGCGTGTGCGTGTATGTGTTATGTGCTGACGCTATTCGACTTCACGCACACATTCACAGCGTTTGCACACACGTGTGAGTTGTACACTTGGTTATCACAAGTAAAGCGCGCGTCGCTTCGCGAGAGAAAATGCGAGTCAGGCCTTAACGACTGGACCATCACGACAAAGTATACAAGTAGCTTGCATATCATAATGATATACCCAACTCATGTTATGAACAGTCAGAAGTTATTATATCACAATAACTTACAAACGACTAACATAACTTTTGTTCAAGTTATTAACAAGTGTATTCCTAGCTTTATACTTCCTTGCCCAAATCCGGTTCTAAATGAAACCTTCCATGTAAAACAAACAGGCCCGCTATCTGAAACTGGCTCACAAAAACAATAGGGTAGGTAGGTAAATAATACAATAAAGAATAGGAACATGTGTCATGGGTGGGAGATAACTTTGTATCGGCGATACGTTAAAATAAACAGATGAGGCTCACTTGTTATCGGGATGGCGTCGAGTTTGGAACTTTAGTTTTATGGAGAGTTTGCGATAGTTTTTGTTTTAAAATTTTCGTTCAGCGGGGCAATTCCCGTAAAAGGATGTTCGCAGCCTGAAGACTCCCGTTTTTCCCGTAATTCCTAACGTCAAAAACTTGTCAAAAATGTAGGAAAACTAGAGGTATTTTTGACAGATTGAGAGCAAGACCAGACTGTGAACGTGTTTAAAATTGCGAAAATGGTTCTTCTGATCTCACTTCCAAACATTCTTGACAAGTTTTTGAGATTGATTGTCGCTGAGATAAGATTGCACTAGATTTTAAACGTTTTTATTATGGGAATTGGTCTTCCGATTTCATGAATAGTGGTAATGTTACTATGGGCATAGCTTTAAGTTTTATTTTTCAGCATGAGTTTACGGCACATAAAATAGAGCAGGCTATTCAGTATGAAGATAATAAATACGGCATTAAATAAAAGCGAGTTTTCTACATTTAATAGTTCATTGCACAAGTGAATGTACTGTGTAACACACCGACATAACTTTAAATCGGCAGTACGTTAAAATAAGAAGGAGATGAAGCTCACATTTTATCTGGTTTAGGGGGTCGGGTTTGGTTAGTTTTTGGAGTTTTATTTTATGGAGAGTTACCGTTAGTCTTTTTAAAGTGAAAACTTCTTAACGCGCGTTAGGCATTTTTAGAGATGGGAAAGAGCCATTGAACTCGCGCCACTGTTACCGTAAGCGACACCGCGCGTGTTTTGTTTATGAGACGATTAAAAACATACCCGCTTCGGATGTGTTCGGCTGTCCTCGGGATGTACTCGGTTTTAATGTATATCCGATATGTCAATGAGTTATGGCAAAGTATTCTGTTTGTGTTTTGTTTTCACTTCTGTCGGCACTCCCGGAGTGCCGCTGTTTTTTTTTTTATTTTTGATAAATTCGCAGTTTAATTTGTTGTCGTAATGACTTCTGTAAGAATTACTCAGGATAAGTTTAAAAAAAATATCTTGGAAACTTTTAAGCACTACACGGGACAATCGACTAATATCCATGTAAATTATTTCTCCCCTCAACAGTCGTTTTTCAACCTGAAGCCATTAACATAATTTCTTCGCTCAACTTTTCTAAACAACCAACAAATTGCAATACTTCAGTCTCACCGCTGAAAATAATAATATTTTGTTGAACATCAGTATAAGATCTTTCTACCTTACTGCGAGCACGAAAAAGACAGGTACAGAAGTTCGGGTTCATGTGGCGCCATCTACTTCGCCACATGCGAACTACGAATCATACTGCATAATCAGCCTATAATGTTTCCACTGCTAGGACAGAAGCTTCCTCGAGAGAGAGTGGGCCGTACTGGCCCACGCGGGTCCAGTGCGGGTTGGTAGATGTCACATGTCTTCGATTTTTTGGTTCTAGGATGTGCCAGTTTCCTCTTCACCGTTTTGAAAAGCATCATACTGACGTCACGCAAAATCCTGTATCGCGCAAGCAAAGTTTACCACGCAACTAGCATACAGGGTTATTTTGCAACCACCATCCAAATTTTAAAATCGAGGACTTTTAATTAACTTATTTTCATATGTGAAACATTATAATCAAATAATAACAAAAACAAAAAAAAACATTCAAAAGAAAATATCCGAAAAATAACAGAATGTAGAGAGACACAGCAAGGTTATTGACCTCGCTCGCTGCGAGTGCGACTGATGTAGGTACCTACGCGTTCTTAAAAGGGTTGATTCCAATTTTCCCTTCATACTTTACGGGCTTAGGACCGACATAATAAAATAAGGAATGTGAAATTATTAGTTTTTATTATGGCGTATTTAAAAAATTGGAATCAACTAGCTATTTACAAATTAAACTTACCAAATAAACTCGATTAACCTACAAATCACGTGTACTTCAGCAATTGTTCAAAATGGAGTCCGTTTCTCTCAATACACAAACGTGCACGTTTTTCTAAACTATTTTTTAATAAGTTTAAAGTATCTGTTTGATTTTTAATGTCATTAAATGCTATTATTATTTTACTACGGAGGTCCTCAACACTTTGTGCTTCTTCAACGTAAACACGACTTTCTGTACGGTACATTCTTTGCGCACTATTTAAACTTTCGCCACTTAAAAGATAACACCTGACCATTTCATAATACTCTGCATTAGAATAAAAAGTCGCCATGTGTGCGATGATGATCGAACGGAATTCTGAAGCGAAAATGCAGCGAGAGTGACAAAAAAATATGGCACACGTTCACACGTAACTAGGTCACGGTCAACTGACAGCCGGCGCGGGCGCAGGGCCGATCGGGGGCTGCGCGGGTTGCGACGTGTGAGGGAGGGGGGCGTAGTGCATGGTTCTTTCCCGAATTTTGAGGTAAGCGCGTGTGCGGTCATACAGTTCAACAACCTATTGTTCAACTGTATTTATTCCACACGTTGTGATTTTAGTAGCGGATAATGGTGAAAATCATGTAATTTTTTTTATTTTTTTTTATTTCATTAATTGATAAGGTTATCGATTCTAAATCATTCCTGAAAATTTGGATGGTGGTTGCAAAATAACCCTGTATATACAACGTCCCGACATCACAATCGTCGTGTACGACACCCATATGGTTGAAGGATTCTCCCTTTTCTATGGAGATTAAGTAAACTTTTCAGTTTGTTCCTTATACTGGTGACCCCGACGTGATCACAAATGGTCAGCAAAACTGCACGTAAACACGACATGACACACGCTTTGCGTGCAGGAGTGCAAGTGCACTCGCAATTGGTATTTGTTGGAGATCACCGTACGCGTCTATTTGTACATGCGCCTGTTCAAATTCAAAACTCAAACTCAAAGCATTTATTTTAATTAAACCATTTATGGCAGTTTTTAACCGACTTCAAAAAAGGAGGAGGTTCTCAATTCGACGGTATGTTTTTTTTTTTGTGTGTTTGTTACGCGATTACTCCGCCAAATGTGGACCGATTTTCAAAATTCTTTTTTTGTTCGAAAGGAGATACTTCTGAAGTGGTCCCATAGTCACCAAGTCAGGATCTGATGATTGGATCATGGAGAAATCGAGGGCAACCCTCAAATTTTATGGGCCCAAACATCGTTTTTCGCAAATCTTATGAAGTAATTTAAGTACTTGCGTATGGTGATCATCATCTCATGTAGCTGAGCTGATGATGGAAGGTACGACTCCTTAACAGTAAGGAGTAGGCATCGACTGATTAAGTAATTTTTTTTTTTTTTTTTATGTTTGGAAGGGCGTTTGCCATTTTGGTCTCGTGATCATCAGGTCAGGAGGTGATGGACTAACCATAGACGATAGAAATCTTTAAAAATCGACAGCACATGTCTCGCGATTGCCGCGATTGTTTGTGTATGCATAGTTTAAGCCATACCATAACATAACAATACGCCAGTTTGCTTTTAAGGGCGATTACGACTAGCTTGTCGCATAATATCTAATCGAGTCGCTCTGGATTCGGCAGATTCATTGGATAGACGCTCGTATTGCACGTGTAGACGACGGGAACTTTGATTCTCGGTTTCGTTTGATAAGCGCTCCTGAATCAAACCGAGACGATGAGAACGTTGCTCCTCGGTCTCGTGAGACAAACGTTCATGAATGATATCAAGACGATGAGAACGTTGCTCTTGAGTCTCGTTTGATAATCGTTCACGAATCAAATTGAGCCGCTGAGCATGACTTTCTGGACTCTCATTAAGCCTTGATAATCTCGTGTTTGCTCTCTTCTGAGAAAGTCTATGTCTCATTTGAGCAGCGCGTTTAGTAGGCCTACTCATATTATACAAAATTAATTTTCTTTCTATTAAAAATTGAAAAAAGAAACTTCAAACTATGAATTATGTACAAACTTAAACTAAAAACTAGAAAATAAAATTATTTTTAAAAATAAAACAAAAACCGACTTCAAAAACCTAATAAACACTAAAAACTTAAAAATAATATTAAATTGAAACTATAATTAAGAATAATTTAACCTAAATAACCTTACCTAACTTTAATCTACACTATATTTTACAATTTAACAGTTTTTGGAGTCGGTGCCAAGCCCGCACTCACAAAATATTAACCAAAAAAAAGGTACTATATCAGCAAAAAAAATTAACAATCAACAAAACAAACTGAAAAAAAAAATTACAACACAAGACAGAATGTCAACAGAAGACGGAGTTGTTTTTGTTCGGATAGTGGCGCGCTCTTGCGGACGAAATGTGAAACTCGTAAGTAATACAATTTGATCTTCATAGGTTTCTCGGTAACGAAATCATGTCGCGATTCAGAATACGGTACAACGCCATCTATCGAGCGCTAACTAAAACTTTTAACAGCTTTGTAAAAATATCAGTACCTAATAATATGATATTAATTTACTCTCGTAAACTATTGTAATAAAAATTAAGGGAGAATATTTTATGGCCCAATTAGATAGATACACTTGGCTTGGCACCGACTCCAAAAACTGTTAAATTGTAAAATATAGTGTAGATTAAAGTTAGGTAAGGTTATTTAGGTTAAATTATTCTTAATTATAGTTTCAATTTAATATTATTTTTAAGTTTTTAGTGTTTATTAGGTTTTTGAAGTCGGTTTTTGTTTTATTTTTAAAAATAATGAATTGTCAAGTTGTCGCTCAGTCAGAAAATATGAAGTAAGTTGCTTATTCCATAGCGTAGTAGGTACCGAGTAGAATATAGAGGAGAACGGGCAAGAAACACCATCAACACTCTTTTAAATTATATTTTTACAAAAATATTAGTGTTGTGTGTTATAATTAATGTTGAATTTATAATTATATAAGGTCCCATTAAAATTGATGGAAAATCTTTTAGAAATCATTCAGACCACCAAAATAAGGACGATGGTAATAATTATATAAGAAAAACGCATAGATACTTACAAGAAAAATAAGCAGCTAACGAAAATACATTAATGCGCCGGCAATTTATTATTTTAGGTCGAAATAAAATCACTTTAATCTGTTTTTTTTTTTTTGATTGGATATCTTTAGTTAGACGTACTGAGCACTGTGTTAAAATAGATGGGTAAACGCGTACGTCTTTTTTTACTTCGTTCTCACATATGTGAAAACGAAGTAAAAAAGACGTACGCGTTAAAAGCGTCCAGAGTACCTACACCAAATAGGAACAACACAACAATCCAAAAATAAAATATTTAAAAATAAGCCGAGGCAGCTAAGTTGTTGACCAGGCCCAACTGACGGTGCCCGTCCACGAACATGACGCATAGATCAGGACCATTCAGCCCAACCATTTTGTGTGTGTGTTTTCACTCGTTGTATAGAGCTGACCTTCTGTACCTACCATGCTGTATCGTGATCCTCCAAGCCGGCCTGTCATAACTTTCGACCCTCATATTTTAAGTTTTCTCTGGCAGCTATAACTTTTTCATTTGTTTTGTCTACTATAACAGAAATAGAAAGTTTCGGTGGAATTGTTAGGTTAAATCTAGAAGGTTTTAGTGTGATTACTGTTGAAGATGAGAAAGATGAAATTAGACTTTAAGATTTTGAAGACGGCTTTTCGTGTAGATTACAAAAGTCGAACATTTATTGTAAATACGGGCGGCGCCTTTGTACTTTTTGTATGAAAACGTTTTAAAGCGGGATCACGCCTGCGCCGCGCCTTCATCTTACGTCGTCTCTGTATAATTCACGCCTAACAGACCAGGGGATAAGTTATTTTCGAGAAGTAGCCAAAAAACTAATTTACATCAAATCCGCTAACAAAGTCAGCACTTTTATAAACTCATGCTGATTTAGAATTGGAGTACATTCGTAACATCATGCTAATGATTGCTAACGAGGAACTGAGTTACAATTTGTGCTGCGTACCACTTGAAACCCTGTTTGCATGAATGTTGGCTGGAAGTTCGTTAAATTGAACTATGCAGTACCTATGTATGTGATCCTGGTACCCATTACAAAGAATCATAGAAATTCTCTGTTGATCGAAGATGGATTCTGTTATCCGTTGTAAGCTGAGAAGGTTAGCTATAAAGATTATAGTTCCTTAGAGGAAAATTGGAACCTTTGTAACCTACCTTCTTGTTCGTTTGTCACAGAAGATTTTCTCCAAATCTAAGCAATGTAGGAATGTGAGCTTTGGCATAAAGTTACGTTTTTTTGCGCACAAAGATTGCCAGTCAAACATCAAAGACATTTTCTTTAGCTGCTTCCCCGGTCAAATCTAACATAAAAAAATATATTCTGTGTTAGGTATTATTTAACAGCGTACATTTTTTTAGAATCTCTAATGGAACCTCCATTAGGGATATTAGAAAAATGTAAGCTTTAAGCTACAAAAGAATACAGATACAGGAGTTATCACGGTTGAATGGTATGTAATAATAAATAAAATAGTACACCTTTTTTGAGTTTATTTCAAAAGCCGGATTTCCATCATTCACCCTGTGATTGTTAAATATTTACGTAAAAGAAAAATATAAGTACATGAGAAATTGACATACGACAACCCTGCACGTATGTTGCAAATAATAAATCTACACTTTTGAATATCTATTTGAATATCTTTTTTATCTTCAAACTAATATTAATGTGAAGATAAAAAGATAACTCACTAACTTTCGCCTTTATAATATTATACAGGCGAAAGTTTGTGAGTGTGTGTGTGTGTTTATGTTTGTTACTTCTTCATGCTCAAACAGCTGGAGCATTTTTTTTTAATAAAAAAATGGTATGCAGGTAACTGACACCCTGGATTAACATATAGGCTACTTTTTATTCCGATATTCCCACGGCCACGAAACTTATGCGGGTGAAATCACGGAGCGCAGCTAGTTATTTTATATTATTATCTAATGTTAGGGTCAAACAATAACACCGTTGCGGAAATCAAAAGTTCAGTAAGATGCTTACATTCGTAGGTAATCTTTTCTCATATTCCATCCGTCCCAAACACGCGCCAAATAACTTCCCCTGCTAAAAGCCCCTACAAACAGGCGCGACACGCGATTTAATCGCGCGCGACACAAAGGCGCTCGTTGCGCGACTTGCGGTGCCTTTGTGTCGCGCGCGATTTTATCGCGTGTCGCGCCTGTTTGAAGGAGCCTTAAACCAGCACCCTAATTGGGTAACACACTATCAATCACAATCTGAATCATTTTGAATGATATTGCTAAACCATTGCTTCTTATGTTCGTAAAATTTGTCTGCTCTACAACGTAAATAATGCAATGAATGTTTTTGAACTGTCAAAATGGGAGCTATTCCTACTGTTAGTGTGCTACGCAGTTACCCCGCCGTCATGATAACAGATTGCTCCCCTAATTGGCAAATTAGAGTACTTAGTCACCAGCTATCATGTCATCAAGGTAATCCAACTGTCATTCCACCCGCCGTACAACTTCAGTGATGGATTTGTTTGCTAAAGTTCGCCGCGTACAGGCGAACCTGGTCGTAGATGCTCCAATTGAAGTTTCAATTACTTTAAGACTGCTGGATATCTGTGACTCAGGATAACTGGAAAAATATTTTCTTTTGCGAATGCATGCATGAAGAAGCCTCCTCGTGTAGCGCAGTTTGTTCTGTCAGTTACTCAACTGGATCGACCACTCGGCGAATCCTGGACAGTCACACCTATTACCTTGTTTGACTGGCCAATGCTTTCCTTGCGGTGGTAGGGTAACGCCCGCCTGGTTTGCGACCACCCTCCCACCGGAGTCCGGCGTCAAGCAGCCTGCTGTGGTTCGTCGATGCGTGGGAGTTCCAGTGGTTTACGCATCTTCTAGGCACGCTCGTACCATCATAGACCACAACCATCGCTTTCCACCAGGCGTGATCCAGGTCAAGAGCGGGCCCAATCAGCAATAAAAAAAAACTTTGTTTAAAATAGTACAAATTATAGTAGTTATTATTCTAGTTAGATTCGAAGTTATGAACACCATATAGCCATTCAACACCATTATATCAGACTTCAAATCTAAGCCGCTCGATCCCCGAAGCACTATAAAAGCTACCCCTGAATTTGTTGTCGATATACTAACTTTAGTAAGTTACCTAACAACGAGCAATGAAGCGTGTCCAACAAAGTTTATTATGTACGAGCACGGGACTTGGTATTGCTCGAAACTATAGTGAATTTTACCTTAAATATCTTATTTACTAATGGCAAGAAAATAGCGAGTTTTCGCTACCAAACTCTAAGATGGGTGTGAACATATTTATCTTATTTAAAAAAACATACGGTATATATTATAACACCCTGAATGACATCAAACTGCATCCTACTCGTAATCTTTATGAATAAAGTCAAGAACGGCTGGAACGATTTTTTGGTCTTTGATTTGTTGGATTTTTCTCCGCCCCGAACAGCAGAATATCTGTAGCGCATATAATAATATAATTTACATATATACACACAATTATACATATATACGCATAATTATACATTGTATTCATATAATTCGTCCGCTTTGGCTCAGTGGAAAAGCACCATTCAATTGTTGCAGTGAATAGTACTGAAACAATTGTAATTACTTTGTAAAGCCAGTGCGTATCTTTTCCTGAACAGAATGCTTAGAACGTGATTGGTAGGGACTGCAATAACTCACGCCTTTTACCAATGGGGTTAAGCAGAAACTACAGAACGCCATCTGCTTAGATATTTTCGCTTCGTTCAAGTTCATTCAACTTCAAGTTAATTCATGCGAGGCCAACGCAACTGAACTTATTAAAGAACATCACTGATAAGGACAGTATAATCTTCTTCTAAGGCTTCCCCTCACGGCATTTCCACTCACATTTGCCTTGTTGGTAGCTTTTCATTGTTCCTCAAACCAATATAAGCTACTATAAATTTTTCGACTTTTGCCACTACCATTGTTTTTGTTTTTAAAAACCATAACGTTGCCTTATCTATGTTAGGTACTTTTTTATTACTGAATGGGCCCGCTCTTGACATTGATCACGCCTGATGGAAAGCGATGGTTGAGGTCTATCATGGAACGAGCGTGCTCAGGAGATGCCTAAGGCACTGGAACTCCCACGCATCGACGAATCACAGCAGGCTGCTTGACGCCGGACTCCGGTGGGAGGGTAGTCGCAGATTAGGCGGGCGTTAGCCCTACCACTGCAAAACTACTAAACAGGGTGGCAGCACCATCGACGAGCAACCTGACAATGGACTGAATATATGATTTTGAACACCCGTCCGTTAAAATTTTTCATCGGTTGTTAAACAAAAATATTTGCTCTGTGTTTTGATCACATAGATATTGCACATTTCGAGGAAATAGCAGATTTTTTTTAATAATCGATGAAATATTTTCTACACTAGGGAGTTTGCGCGTCAACGGCCACCCTGAATTTGAAATAGGTCAAATACACCAAACCAACAAATCGCCTCCAAAGTTTCCACGAATAGTTCCAATACTATCTAAATATTTAGCAAAAGCCAACAAATATATATCTACTAAATTTTGCACAAGTACAGTTAGCTTTAGTTTTCCTAGCGGATTAACATATAGGATTTATCGCAGAAGTTTTGTTTGTATCCAAACTGAATCCTACTCAAGCAAATTCATGTTAGTTGTTATACCATTTAGTGGGATATATATTATAAGTTATTCCTTTAACCTTATGAGTGAGTCATCTATCGCAGCCTGAATCTGGGTCCAAAACTGTATTATGAATAAATCTTTATTAGTTTGGGAAGTAGGCGTGTTTGAGCCTGCAATCTGTTATAAATATCTGCCCATTGTTATCTCACGAGCAATGACCTCTTTTCATGCTGAGAACGCACAAGTATTGATCACCATGCTTGCTCAAGATAGGTTGGCGATTTCAAACTTATATATTTTTTTCTTCACCGGTGTCATCAATGTCCACGATAAACTCAGAAAGTACATCATCTGCCTAATCTTTTCCAAACTATATTGGGCTCGGCTTCCAGTCTAACCGGATGCAGCTGAATACCAGTATTTTACATGGAGGAACTGCCTATCTGACCTCCGACCTCTGAGTTACTGGGTAATACGATACCCCTTAGTAAGACTGGTTGTCAGACTTTCGGGCTTCTGACTATCCGTAACGACTGTCAAAGATCCACAAATGACAGTCGAGACCAACATTCCAAGGCACGGAGGGGTCTCGGTATGTAAAGATGGTCACCCATGCACAGATCCACCGCGGCAAGCGTAGCTTAACCTGATCGATCGACTTGTGAGGCTGTTATTATTTAGCCACGGCCCCTCAGGAAAGTACATAAATGAATTGAAAAAGTCACATTGATCTTGATTTGAACGCACAATCTCATACATGAGAGGCGAGGCTTTATTAGCGGGGCCACCAAGACATATGCTAAATAAACATCCCGTGCCGGACGGCGCATACATGTTCCACGCGCGCGTCAAAGAGATGTCAGCATCAATGGAAGGGGCCCGTCAGGGCCGAAGCCTGCCGGGTCAGCGGGATTGTCCGAAAGGGTTACCGCTGGCCCGGAACATAAAGGGCTAAGGAAGGAACACGGGTGGGTTTTAGTCAGTAAGAGTCTGACACTCCCTTCCGCTCCACCCAGAGCGGGAGGAGTCATTTGATGATTTCCCATCCTGAAAAAAAAAAAAAAGACGGACACACATATGAGACACAACACGACCCGACATGACACCTACATTAACGGAGTGTAGTACTCATGAAAATTAACAACTATTACAATCGAACAAACTCTGGAATATGAAAAAATAAACTGCTATTCCCTACATTTGTCTTTCACTTACCCAAACATACTATAGATTTAGCATACGACCTAACAATGACGTTTATATGAAAACTTTTGAAAGGAAGTGGGTGACTTTTAACAAAAAGAATATTATTTTATATTAGAAAGTATTGTGTTTTCTATGAAAAGAGTCGGGGGCGTTAAATGTTTTCCAGGAATTCATTCGAAACAGAACAACAGTTTCAACGTAATGCAGACCAGATAAAGAAAATATATTTCTCGAAAATCCCAACTTATTTTCAGACATTTTGTTTTTCTGAGAATACCTCATTTCTGAAATATATCAATGCGATCTCTACTTACCCAGTAAGGGTAAATAGTAATTGATTCAGCCTTCCAGGGTCCAGAATCCATCCAGAATCCAATTTGGAGAGTGGCCGATCACTATTACCGAATGAAATTTTGATTGAGAAAAAACATCAGTATTGATTGCTTTATGTAGCTCCCGGGTTTGTTCGGTAATGGACAGTTTTTGTGGTTTGTTTTTCGGGAGTATTTTTGAATAGCATAAATTCGAATCTAGACTAAAACAATGGATGCGAAATTTCCGTATAGCCTTAAATAAATACCAAGAGAGGAAAATGAATTATTGTTTGTTTTAAATGATACACAATATTCGTCACATAAAATTTTGAATGAACATGAAAATATGGTATCATAGCCTAACAATAACTGATTTTTAATCATCAGGATGTAATAAAAAAGATTCTGAAGATACTATAGAGAGGCTATCAGAAGAAATATCAAAGAAAAACTGTGATTTCATGTCTCAAGGACGCCATCTAGTTTCTCTCTTTACTTGTGCCAATTCCCATGCTCCTGTGTCAGCCTCATCCAGGTTTTGCCCGCGGTGTTAACAATTTCGTTTGCCCATCTTGCCGCTGCACGACCAACATCTCGTCTTCCAATCCTTGGACGCCACTCTATCACAGCGTTACTTCACCTGTCATTACTACGCCTTGCCAGGTGTACTGTCATCAAGCATTTTTTTTAACTCCATCTTTTTAATGTAATCTGTCCTGAGATATTCAACAATAGGTAGGTTGTTATTTTGTGATACCAGCTTTGACTTCCTCTTTGACAGTTTTTATATTTAAATCCTTATGAATTCTGTCGTTTGTGACGTACCATGAAGCATTTACAATCTGTCGTAGTGTTTTAGATTAGAACCTCTGAAGGATTTTGATGTTGGAGTTAGCTGCAGTTCCCCATAGCACCAGATAGGCTTGAGAATACATTTGTATAGGAGTAGTTTGCTTTCCAGAGACATTTAGGACTTTCTGATAATCATCCAATGTAAGCTTCGGAGTTTTTTGTCCTAGGGCTTTGCGTTTGGTAAATAGGTGGTGTCTTCACGTAAGGCGTCTGTCAAGGTATGTTTCAAGGTATCGTGTGACCGTGCTTGCGGTACTTCTATATCATTTAAGGTCACAGGTGGGGCATGTTTCTTTGCATGTGTTGATAGTCACCTGGACTGACTTAGTTTCGTTGGCTTTTATTTTCCAATCTCTAAGCTATTCTGAGATTAGCTTGAGGCTGTTTTGCAGTTTTTCAGAAGCCTCTCTCGGGCAGACATCAGTAGCCAATATGGCCGTATCATCGGCAAAAGTGCCCGATTTTCTATCTAACGGCAAGTCGGCAGTAAATAACAGGTAAATTGTGGGATCCAAGACACTGCCCTCAAGTATATATAAATGACATGATAGCAATGTTTGACATGATACACTTCTACCGACGCAAACCTTTGATTACCAAACCGTCAGATAGTTTGTAATTCGATTCGATTAGTTTGAGAGGCCCGTGGCTACGTGATTTATTTATTATTTAATTTATTTATCCGTTTATTTCAGGCGTCAAGGCCCATATAAAACACATACAATACAATATTAATATAACTTGCTACTGGCACTTGTTACTGGCACTGCTACTTGCTACTTGTTACTTGGCTACGTGATTACAGCCGCACGACGACGGGTCTATTGATCAGGTTAAGCTATGATGTCGCGGTTGGTCCGTAGATGGGTGACCATCTTTACATACCAAGATCCCTCCGTACCTCGGAAAGCATTTTAAGCCGTTGGTCCCGGCTGTCATACGTGGATCTTTAACAGTCGCCAAGTTCAGTTCGCAGTCAGAAGCCGGAAAATCCGACAATCAGTCTTACCAAGGGGTATCGTATTACCCGGTAACTGGTTTATGGAGATCAGGTAGGCAGTTGGTATTCAGCTGCATCCGGTTAGACTGGAAGCTGACCCCAACAAAGGCAGATGGCAGATGAGATAGTTTGACATAAACAAATTAAATTTATCTAAATACTCTGTAAATTATAAATACTAATAAAAATAGTTGTTTTGTGTGTAAACATTTCTTATTTGCTTCGATGTTTTAAATTAAAATGTTTTATATACAAAATATCTTTCAATTTAATTTTTGGCTAGCCGCGCTAAATTACCTACGTTTAGAAAAGAAATAAAAATTTAAAGTGGACAACGATACGCATTGTCCCCGTTGCCCATATTATGTCATAAGGGGGACAACGGTAAGGAAATTTTATGACGTTCCATTGTCCCCTTATCGGGGACACATATTATGGGGACAACGTGAATACAGGATTTAATTGTGTGAATTTTTTTATTCGACAAATATTTTTTTATTCGTGGAATATAATTGACGCCTGACAGTTTTAGTATGAAAAAAACTGGCAAAAATTCAAAATGATTCCTCGGATAAAATTATCTGGCGTTGGAAAATCAGCCCTTAGTGTAATAACGACAAAATGAAATGAAACCAAACAAAGTTAATATATCCAACAAACAAACGGAAATCCAAAACACCAGATCAAAACAGATGGAATGAATGTTTTTAGTGGATTGATTCTTAGAAATGGTAAAATTCAATTTGACCACATTATCTTATTTTGGTCAGCTAACCTCGCGTCCGATGTTTTAGTTCAATTTGTAGTTATAAAAACATTAGAAGACTGACTTTTGCCTGCGGCTTCGGCCGCGTGGAAGTTGGTTAATATTCCCCGGGAACGTACTACTGGGATAAAAAGTATTCTGTCTTAATTCAGTCTTATTACAAAACGAAATCTAAATTTAGTTATAGCCTAAACGTTTGATCCAGTATTTGTATTTTAAACTTTATTTCGATATAGGCAAAGTTCTTAATACTAAAATGATAACTTATAACCGCAACTTAGCAACTAAGCTTTCATCTATACAAATATCTTATATACAAAAAAAAATAAAATTAAAAGTATCTGTTTGTAATATATTTTTTTACATCGTTCTCACATATAATTATAAATTCAACATTAATGATGTAACTAATATTTTTGTAAAAATATAATTCAGAGTGTCCATGGAGTTTCTTGCCCGTTCTTCTCCATAGATACCTACGCTTTGGAATGGGCAACTAGCTTCATATTTACTGACTGCCCGACTTCTTGACAATACAAAAAGTGCCTGTAAATGGTTCAATTGAAGTAAATGCTTTGAGACTGAATTTGATATCAAAATAACAGCTTTTTACTAAATGCATGTGAAAGTATTACGCTACTTATAATATTTTTTTTTAATTTTTGTCTGTCTGTCTGTATGTCCGTGTGTCTGTTTGTTCCGGCTAATCTCCGAAACGGCTTAACCGATTTTGACGGGACTTTCACTGGCAGGTATCTGATGATAAGGTTCTCTCCATGTAAAATACCGGTACTGGTCCGATTACACTGGAAACCGACCCCAACATAGTTGGAAAATGGCAACGCAGATGATGAGTTAGAAAAGTTTATGCTATGATGAGCTTAACATGCCAATGTTAAAAGAACCCTGCTCTATCCGTGTGCCCAATCTCATCAAAATCCAGTTCATCCGCTAAGGCGTGAAAAGACGGATTAACTTTCTCATTTGTATTTTCGTAAGGATGTCGAACATCTGTGAATGAAAGATAAGTAAATTGTAGCTGTCTATCAAAAGTTTTAAACAGAAAATTGATAAAAGAGATGATTGACGTTGTAGACATCTGAGAGCGAATAGATAATTAAATAATTCAGGAGAATGATTTTGTTGTTCAACTTTTCTTTGGATGTTTGACTGGCTTTTTGGGTTATCGCTGCTGGATGAATGGCTAGACTAATTAGTGGTAATACCTTTGATAGGAACGTTGGGTTGGGTTGATTAGTTAATTACGATAAAAGTTAGTAGAAGATTGAATATCAGTCTATCGCACGAAATGAATGGCATGTCCTAGAACCGAGAATTCGATGACATATGACATCTACTAACCCTCAGTGTCTGCATGGCTGATTACTGTCAACTGCCCCTCACAGAGAGCAGGCCTCTGTCCCAGCAGTGGGAATGGCTGACTCGAAACAAATAGCTTATTTGGAATACAAGAAATGAAGGCTATTGATATCGGTGTTATTTCAAACACAAATCAAATTCAAAGCATTTAGTTTAACTACACGATTTACAGACACTTTTAAATTGTCGAGGAGTTGGAAAGATGGTTGCCCATTCCAAAGGTTCCTATGGAGCAAAACGAGCAATAAACTCCACGGACAGTCTATAAATAAAATAATCTGATATTGAAACTTTGTCTCTGAGATGGCATCGCTTGTACGAGTTATACTTTAGGTAATGCAGATGATATATGGTTTTTATTCTGCCCAATGAGATACAAAACATATAACAATATTACTAAGCAAACTAAAGTTAATAAGCAAACTAAACCTCACCAAAACTTAGTTTTTTAGACCATGAAAATCGTGCTACAGACAGCCAACATAGAATCGGAAACAAGCCATTGTATATCTCTTATATTTTCTAATGCACGCATGACTGCTTCTAAAAGCAAAACAATACTTGAAACCACTTTGATGACTAGCCAAAATACTAGGCAAAATGAACAAACTAGATCAGAACTTTGATTCTTTGGTTAGAATAGATTGTGGACCCAGACAGACTCATCTACCATCGTAATTCGTATCCAATCCAAACAGGAGTCCTAGTTTCCGTAATGGACGTTTCCGGCTCATGGAAATCGAGTTATCTGCTCTCCTGGATT
The DNA here is from genome assembly GCA_963855955.1 of Luperina nickerlii. Classification (NCBI taxonomy): domain Eukaryota; kingdom Metazoa; phylum Arthropoda; class Insecta; order Lepidoptera; family Noctuidae; genus Luperina; species Luperina nickerlii. Next base: position 15,191,416 of record OY979686.1, on the reverse strand, counting down.
TGATGGCTCATTTTGTTCAAACTGTTTAGACTTGGTAGCATTTTGGATGTTTGATAAATTCAATAATATGGAACATACAATTCAAAAACAAAATATCTTATTTTCATAAACCTACATGGGCACTTATAAAACGTCAGAAGCTAGGTGCACGGTTCCAATTGGTCGTTTCCTATGCAGAAGAGCGGCAAGAAACTTCACGATCTTATAAAAATAATTGACTTTTACAATGTTTTCTAATTTAATAGGCATGAGAGGACAGTGTAAGCCTATCAACAAATACCAGGTACCTACTTAATAAAATAGAAAATAGTCTACAAATCTATAGGTTACAAGGCCTACAATGTTCTCATATTCACAAAATATAAAATAATCTATAAATAAGATCCATAAAACTTTCATACGCTTCCTGAAGCTATGTTGTGACCACCGCAGTCTTAGTCCTAGCTTTAGCATAAAACTCGATGTATAGACGCCAGTCCATCAAGCTACCCGAACCTTTAGGGATAAAGTTAAAAATCTATTAAATAAATTTGACAGATTGTAGTAATTTGATGTGCTGGCGTCTGTACATTGTACTTTGTAAACAAGCATCCTACTATAAATTAGAGGATTATATCCAAGATAAGAACGCTTGGAAACATTCTGGTCTTCTTCGTAGGACAATCTAGAGTCTAGACAAAATTACAGATGCCAGCACATCGCTGGCGTCTGTACCAAACTTATCGACTGCGACCTGTATATTTAATATATTTATAAAAACAAAACATCCTTCGTTTTTTGTTCGAATGACACAAAATTTTCAACCACATTAACCTTTCATTGAAAATTGTGTGTATCAAACGCACATTCCGCAGTAATTTCCAAGGTTTTTTACGATGTATGGTATATTTTACTCATGAAACCTTGTTTATCATTCGATTTATTGATCAAAGGTATATTTATTGATCAGGTGAATGATCAGATAGGTACACGCACGCACTCACTATAAATATTAATAATTATGTCTCTGTATTTCTTACTTCTCTGTGTACTTCGTAATTAGCGTAATGTTAAGGGGACTACAGGAACTAAACGCAAGAAACGCAAGTTTTATAATGCCTAAAAGTATATGATAGACTACAGTAATCAAAATCAGAAAATATATGATATACGGTTAGATGGTGTGTTGAAAACATAATACATAATACGATAGAAAAAAATCATGAAGATACCTCTAAAAACTTTCTTTTTACAATAAAAACGATACTTATATCATTCTGATTTTTGTCAGATTATTCTACAAGCAACATACTAAAGCACTAATTGCTTCATAGTTTGCAATAAATTACCTACCAGCGTTGTCATCGCGCTTCTCTTTCTTTTCTGTGCAGTCGGACAGTGACCGCGATTTAGGTTATGTAGTCACCTTAAGATGAATAATTATGTTTATACTGCGGCGATTTTCAACGCGCTACTTAACGCCGAGTGTTGAAAATCCAACATATGTTTTTTTTTTTTGACGTACTGGGATGCGTTCTGTTGAATTTTCAATGCTAGGCTCAACACAAAGAGTTAAAAATCCAGTGCGCGATTAAATCCCGCGGCGATTTTTTTAGGTCTGTGCGAACGTGGACTTACTGTTAACTGTGAACCTTATATAACATAAATAAATACATAAACGTATATTACATACATACATTAATCAGCCTATAATATTCCCACTGCTGGGACACAGGCCTCCTCTGTGAGAGGGAGTGGGCCGTAATCCACCACGCGGGCCCAGTGCGGGTAGGTAGATGTGTGCTACACATGTCTTCGAAATTTTTGGTTCTAGGATATGCCAGTTTCCTCACGATGTTTTCCTTCACCGTTTTGAGAGCAGTGGTGATGAAATAATTTACACAAAGTAAATCGCTTGTCTGGGTTCGAACCTACGACCTACAACTCATAAGTCACGGCCACTTGGCCACCACTGCTCTCGCATAAATGTATAGAAAAATATAATTTCTTTATTGTAGCAGCAAGGTTCTTTGATTTTATGCTTGCCTGCAGCCTAATTGCGTGACACACTGACAATAACAACGCCTTTTATTGTGTCAATTGAAAAATTATCATAACTTGATTTACGTTTGTCGAACAGACGAATTTTCCAAACATATGAAACAACAGTAGAAATCAATACATACAAAAAAATAAAACTGAAGTGTCTGTTTGTAATATCAAAATAACAGCTTTTTACTAATTGGATATGAAAGTATATGGTATAGTATATGGTACTAATTGGATATGGTATAGGTACTTCAAACAAAATAATCAATATTAAAAATTGTTTGACTGACTATCTATCTGTCTGTTTGTTTAGGCCAATCTCGGAAACAGCTGGACCGATTTTGACGAGACTTTCACTGGCAGATAGCTGATGTTATAAAGAGTAAGGTTTGTAGAATAACATTCATTTATAATTCCTATTAACGGTTCTACGTTTTATATTTTTCTATGATATGACTTCGCTTGTCAGCTAAACCTTCTGTTACTTTTTTATTCTAAATACAAATCAATGTTTGTCTCGTATTTGTGCCATCTATTTATAACGGACTCGGGGAGGTTGCATGCTACAACCATGTCAAGTTACAGCCTGTACAGAGAGCTCTTAGAGCCCTATCTCACTAGGACACCAGTGGCGGCGCAAACGTGGTCGCACTGGAAAAAAAACAGTGGCACTCCGGGAGTGCCGACAGAAGTGAAAACAAAACACAAACAGAATACTTTGCCATCACTGACATATCAGATATACATTAAAACCGAAAATATCCCGGGGACAGCCGAACACATCCGAAGCGGGTATTTTTTTAATCGTCTTATAAACAAAATACGCGCGGCGTCGCTTACGGTAATAGTGGCGCGAGTTCAATGGTTTTTCCCATCTCAAAAAATGCTCAATGCGCCTATAGAAGTTTTGACTTCAAAAATGTACCTATGATTGGTTGCGCAACCGATGGAACGCCTGATGAGATACCTACCACAAAGCTGTGTATATTTTGCTGGCAGTGCGACCATGGTTGCGCGACCACGGTGTCCTAGTGAGATATAATCCTTAAAAGGCTATTTAAGAGTACCAGCTTCGACCACATCGTTGTCACTATACTGTCTATCTAATTCATAAACTCTCCAAATATACTTTCACAGCATCTTCCCTCAAATTAAACTATCCTCAAACGCAAACCTCAAGAATAAATGAATCATCTGCAAACTTCAAACTGCACCATTTCGGAATCGAATTGAAGTGACGCGCAGATAAATTGATTTATTAGAGAGAAACCACAAGCATACAAAGTCGTGATGTTATTTAGCGGGGCATTAAAATGCAACTGGCGAAGTTGCGGCAACTGTAGATGCGGTAACAGGAGTTAAGAAGCTGGAAGTGTAGCAAGGAACGAAGCTTAAGATAATTTTAATAAAAAAGGAATTTAATAACTTTAATTTCGGAAGTCGGTGTCTTGGGTTCTGTATTTTGGTTTTAGTTTTTGCCAGCGACTTCTGAAATTAAAGTTATTTCATAGTTTTGAGTTGATTTCTATTTGAAGTCGATTTAATTTTTTTAAATTACTTTTTTATTATGTAATTTTTAGTTTTAAGTCAACACTGGAATATTTAGGTGTAATAAGTAGGTAATAGTTTTGTTGTAAATATTGCACTGGGATTTAACCAAGGTTTTGAGATGACACTACACCCGTAGCTCGTAGGCCGTCACACTTACATGTATTAATTTAGTCCATAATCTTGAAAATTACAGATTTGATTTTGATAAAACTTGCACTGTTCCCTAAGTTGAAGTAAATGTAAATCAATAAAAAAATGGTAACGATCTGATTAATAGTTGCGGAGGAATGCGTGGACAAACATACATATATACATCTACAAAATTTTGTATATTTGTTTGGAAGCCCTAATAGAGATTAGGATTGGAATTGGATTGATTAATATTTTAGAACAGACAAAAAAAAAATACTGAAAAATCCTTCACCTGTGTGATTTGATACGATTAACTTAAAGAGTTAACTGTCCATTATGATTCATAATGTTTTCCTTTTATGATTCTGCCAAAGTGGCCCCATGTTAATTGTGATTGGCAACAGCCTACATTGTAAAAGGTTAGCCATAACTATCCAGTTATTTTAAGTATAGAGGTATGAGGAACAGAGTGTAAAGTTCACTCATACTCTATAGAAAAGGGAGGATCCTCCGACCAGACAGGTGTTGTGTCTGGCGGGCAACTGCCGGTTGATTCATGTCGGGCCGTTGTATCTATGCTAGTTGCGCGATAATATAACTCCCAGCTTAAGAAAACACAAAACATTAATAATTAATGTTTTGTGTTTTCTTAAGCTGGGAGTTTGTTGCGCAACTTCTTCTTCCAAACTAAAGCACTAGGAAGTGATGAAGAAAGGGCGTTTCGGGGGACTGTGTTGTGTAGTTTTGACTTTCAAAAAGTGCTGATTGTCAGCCTATTTCGAGTATGTCACTTTTGATTTTGATTCAACTAGATAAAAAACTCTATGCACTAGGTGTTGGAATTTTATGCCTCTCCGTTTTCACGCCCTTTTCCATAACCATCCCTTCCAGCCAAACTTTATATCTTCAACCACGTACTTCAAAGACCTAGGTTCAAGTTCGTGAATTTGAAACTATACGGAACTGTGGTTTGCACTTCGGCGTTCATCGCAATACATTGCTAGCTATTCACGCCAACATATTTGTTTAAGGGGCTTACAGGACCTAAACGCAAAAAACGCAAGTTTTAGAAACAATAAAAGTATATGATCGACTACAGTAAACAAAATAAGAAAAATATATCATATTCTTCAGGATATAATGCTAGGTTGATAGTCTGTTGAAAATACAATACAACTAATTTGATATCATAGAAAAAAATCATGAAGATACCTCTAAAAATTTTCTTTTTACAATAAAAATCATACTACATAATATACATACAATCATTCTGATTTTTTGTCAGATTATTCTACAAGCAATATACTAAAACACTAGTGTTTTAATTTTTAGTCCAAACAATAGATTTTTTGTAATTAAATAATTGCTTGATATTTTGCAATAAATTACCAGCGTTGTGTCATCGCGCTTCTTTTTCTTTTCTATGCAGTCCGACAGTGACGGCGGATTAGGACATGTAAGCCCCTTAACGAGGGAAATATGGTTCTTGATAATCTTGTTCGTCTTTTCTGATATTCGTAGATCTTTGACAGTCGTTATATAGTTTTGACCTTCTGACTACCTGTCAAAAGCTCAAAACTATGACAACTAGCCTTACCAAAAGGTATCGTACAGATGCCAGCACATCAAGCTACACGAAAATGTCGAATTTTCCCAATCAACTTTGAACCTTATGCTTTAGTGATAAAGTTGAAAATCTATTAAAGAAATTTGACAGATTGTAGTAGCTTTATGTGCTGGCGTCTGTACAATGTTTTTATCTTACGGACCAACGCGCACTTTACTTGTGGCAACCAAGTGTACAAACACAACGTGAATGAGTGCGTGAAGACGAGGAGCGTTAGCACAAAACACACATGCACACACACACCTCCGACTTTGCTATTGTCTTGGACAGTACCGAGCGCTCCTGCGCTTACACATATATTCACAGCGTGTTTGATATTCACGCTTGGTAAGCACAAGTAAAGCGCGCGTCGCTTCATGAGATAAAAATACTATACCCAGTAACTTGGTTGTAAAGGTCAGATAGGCAGTCGCTCCATGTGAAATACTGGCATTCAGCCGCACCCGGTTTGACTGGAAGCCGACCCCAACATAATTGGGAAAAGGGTAAGCAGATAAGAATGTTCGTCTTTTCTGGATGTTGGTATATTTTGTTGCTGTTTTCTAGCAGTCGTTAAAAATACAAGTCTACATTGTAATGCCCGGAGTTTTACGAACGTACTTACATTTACGTCTGTGGCTTATTTAACTCGGTGTAGGAAAGAACATAAATACCAGTTTGTTGCCTGTCCCATTGATGGCTCATTAAAAGAAGTTTCTCGGAGATGGACGTATTATTGACTACACTAGAACACCGCTTGTTCACAATTTCAGAAAATAACATTTATTTTTGCTCGCAATCCACACTAATATTATAAATGCGAAAGTGTGTCTGTCTGTCTGTCTGTTACCTCTTCACGCTTAAGCCGCTGAACCGATTTAGATGAAATTTGGTATAGAGATAGTTTAAGTCCCGGGAAAGGACATAGGATAGTTTTTATCCCGATATTCTATATACCATTGTATAGATAATTTAAAGGAAATTAATTCTGTACTTTTCCAAAAATTGATTTTATTCATTAGAAACGAAAAAAGCTTAAAAATATTTCCAAAAAAAATCCCTTCAATCAAGTGTGAAACCTGAAAACATTTTAACTTGCGAAAAAATCAATTAATTGAGTAATTTTTCTTTTTTAATAGTTTCGTTTCACCCATTGGAGGAACCCTATTGAAAATGGCTCTTTTTCAAAGTAGTTTAATTATAATTAATAAAAAACTAACTAATATAATAATCTATATCTATGGTTTTTTATACGATCAAATGAGCATTATGAGTAGTGCACTTTTGGATGTTCATTTTTTATTTTTATTTACTTGTTAGTTTCAGCAAATTGTTTTAGAAACTGTTAAAATAACCCGACCATCTGTAATATACAGACGCCAGCACATCAAGCTACTACAATCTGTCAAATTTCTTCAATAGATTTTTCACTGTATCGCTAAAGCATAAGGCTCAAAGTTGATTGGGAAAATTTGACAGTTTCAGGTAGCTCGATGTGCTGGCGTCTGTACTACAATTCTTGTAAATAAACATTCCATTTCATTTCACTTTGAATCCCCAACCTCCCGCTGTCACAACATCCTCCTACTAACTTCATAACAAATATAATGTTCAAACAATATAAATTAATTACGTAATTAGTCTTCATTTACTCTCTCAAATTAACATTACATTAGACTGACTCCATTAGGATTCCGTGAAGCTACAATCATCTATTATTACATTAAGAACATTCATCTTGAGTCTGTGTCTGAAAATTCTACAGATTCGTTGAGTGTCATCAAAGTTTTCAGCAAAAAATGTCGGTGGAGTGTTTTTTAATTTGCAATGTACGGGTTCCGTAATATCCTTGCTGTCCGTTTGTAGTTATATTAAAATATTCTATCTGAGATTGTTGGTGCAAAAGTTGGTATTTTAGAAAGGGATCTGTATCACTATCCTTGCTATTTCGGCCTCTCAAGAGCATCGGTGTTCGGTTGAAAGTTAAGATGGGTGCCGATAGTTAAAGACATTTCAATTTACTCATTTTGGGGCGGCCTCCACGAGCGAAAGAATCGCAGCGATAGTCTCGCCGTGCCATCAAATTTTCGATCGCCGTGTGTAGACACGTTCTAAGAGAGTGTATAGAAATATGTGGCACGGCGATAATATCGCCACGATTCTCTCGCTCGTGGAGGCAGCCCCTTAGATGGCAAGGTACCAGCGATGCCCATTGGCCAGTAGCTTCTATGTCACATACAACATTAACGAAACTACGTGTACGGAGTACGTAGCTAATTCTTCTTAGCCACCTGAAATGGACCCACATGACATGAATATTAAAACACGTTAAGGTTTCTGTTATTTTAATACTATCTTCTGCCCGCGACTTCGTCCACGTGAAATTTCTTGTTCCCCGACCCACCCCGTCGCATCGCATCGCCTACCCGCGCTATTACTTCGTTTTTGCTTAGCGTTCTTTATGACTTTTTTCTTTTTGCTCGGCTCCTAAAGGTCATAAGCGTGATGTTAAACAGCCTATAGCCTTCCTCAAGAATTGGGCTATCAAATGCAAAAAGAGTTTTTCAAATCCGACTGGTAGTTCCAGAGATTAGCGTGTTCAACCAAACAAACAAACAAACTCTTCAGCTTTATAATATTAGTATAAATGATTGTCTATGTCAGAGAAAGGATCAGCTTGACAGCGATGGTCATAATTGAATTACAGGCCAGTTACAGTGACCAGCACCGCAAATACGTAACTCACTATTTCTCTGTTTAGTTTGTTTCGCAATTACCCTGCTGTACAATGCGTGCTATGTAAGAAGAGACTTGACCCCGCCTCCCCCGCTCTTTCCGCCGCCCCTATGACGTCCGGTCCCGTCCCGCACTCAGACCTCATACCGCTAAAGATACCTAAAATCGTGTTCTGCGCATGTCAGACCACGTGGTGTGTCAAGTCTCTTCTTACGTGGCACGCATTGTACATCGTATAAAAATGAAGCCGACGAAAGACAGAGAAGCTTATATGATATTAGAATTAGCCTGCGGCGTCAACTACGTCGAGGTCACAAACTATCACCTAATACCGGGAAAAAAACATTCTATGTCCTAACCAAGGTCATTGTTTATCTGTGTACCAAATTTTATTGAAATCCGTTCTGTCGTGAAATAGGAACTCACAGACAAATAACCCGAAGAATCGCCAAACTTAAGTGGCAGTGAGCAGGGCACATTGCTTGCAGAACACATGACCGATGGGGCCGAAAGCTTCTGGATTGGTGAAGAGTTACTTTTACATTATAGATCAGAAGGCTGAATCACGACTTTCAATACATAAAAACTAATACGAGAAAGAAAGAAGCTTCTATCTTAAAACCAAAAAGGAACCCTAAAAATATAATATATATTGTAACGAGCTCTCAGCGGAAGTCCCCCACTTCCCGCCACGGACTACTCCGTACATCCGGGAGGCATTGTAGTCGGAGCAAACTTTGGTGTTTGTATCTTTAGCCTTGTTACACTCTTAAGTATGGGTAGAGTTTTTATAGAGTTAATACTATTAAGACATCATTTTTTGTGTTTGCTGTCTCGTGATACCAGGAGGCGAACGTACGCACGGCTACAAATCAAGCTATACATAACCAGTATAAGCTGACTTCTGATCGTATGAAAAACCTATACCATGCGACGTTCTTCAAAACTGGAAATGTAAAGCTTGATGTGTTGCCGTGTATACAAGAAGGACTTAAGGGGATTACAGGACCTAAACGCAAAAAACGAAAGTTTTAGAAGCAATAAAAGTATATGATCGACTACAGTAAACAAAATCAGAAAAATGTATGATATTATTCAGGATATATGCTATTTATATAGTGTATTGAAAACATAATACAACTTATTTGATACGATTGAAAAAAATCATGAAGATACCTCTAACAACTTTCTTTTGTACAATAAAAACCATACTAATATAGGTACAGACGCCAGCACATCAAGCTACCCGAAACAGTAAAATTTTCCCAATCAACTTTGAACCTTATGCTTTAGGGACATTTTAATTTTTTAGTCAAAACAATAGATTTTTTTAGGTCATGTAGGCCCCTTAAGGCTCCCCCGCAAACATGCGCGACGCGACACTAATAGAACAATTTATATGAAAATTCCGTGAAATTCGTTTTACCAGAATCGCGTCGCACTGTCGCGTCGCTCCTGTCTGCGGGAGCCCCTATTTTTTTTTAATTTTGATGATGGCCTTCCAAAAGGTCAGGTGCTTATTATTCTCAACTGTCACAAGTGTGATTAATGTATTAATGTTAATAAGGTCGATGTTAAGAGAGTATGTACGGACCGAAGTACTTTACCTAAATTTTCCGACGAAATTATGCAACATTTTAACTTTGCCAAAGGTAATAATATGCCAAATAAAATTCTGCCATCTTAAAAGTATGCCATTTTAAATTCGGACATAAAAACATTAGACCAAAAAGTAATTATATTAAATATTTTTTATGCCTTAAAAATGTTCGCTTAAAGAAGTTTATGCCAAGTGAGTTATGCCAAATAGGTTTCGGAGTATCAAGTTTCTGTCTGATAGAGGGCACCCAGTTTTTCCATCATTATTATCATCAAGTAATTAAAGGGGATAGACTCTTTGTGGCACAGCTACCCGGCCGACATTTTTGGGTAATAAAGATATTATTATTATTAAAAATTTTGTTTTTTTTTTTTAAACTGCCTCGTGCGATTATATTGTGCGATTGTATTGTTCTCACTTGGTGACTTTACCTCCAAACACCTCGGCAACGTGACACTTTAGGGCACCATATTTTTAACATTTTTTCTTTGTTTAAGTGTCCTCTACCTATATACTGTGTACAACAGTTTCATGGTGCGCCGTGATTAAAAAAAAATCGTAATGGTGACGGATCACTATGCCAGCTCCTATAGAAAATAGGTTCGAACTCCTTTAAAATACCATTTCGATTGTTGTTGCAGAGCTTGTTGGCTGTTCCGCTAAGATGATGATTTATTCCTACAATTAGTAAGTAAACATATCAATCCATTCACAGAAGAAACTTTCTTAACTAAAATAATTTCCGACACAGAATTTCTTCACCCAATCCCACGCATCCGTTCCCATACATACCACAAGAATTTGCATCCTCATTGTGTCCACATCGCCACACAGTGAGTTACAGATACGAATACTTCTCAATTTGTTGGTAGGTAGGTACATCTTGAACTGTTAATTTGTCTTTGTCATCGCTTTAATTTCAACGTAGATTCGGGTGTGGAGTGAATGTTAGCGAGGCGGTTTTAGTGACCATACCTTATATTTTTGGATAAGGTTTTACAACTGCTGAATGTAGACTCCGGATTCGCTACCTCAAAATGTTGTGGACAGTAATGTTTAATGGCCAAGATTGGCTGCCGTTCCATATAATTACCAAAAGCAATAACAAGACACTTGGTACCATAAATGCTTTTGGTAAGGCTACTTTTTGTGGTGACGCGACTTTATAATGACCTTGCCATATGCTCCGAACTCCTCCACAGAGACGCCCTAAGCCGAGGTCCGTACCCTCTTGGTGCCCTTAACGTGCAGTTGCTTAGTTTTTAAGTTTTTAAGCCCAGGCTGGAGTCCTTCATTTATTGAGGCAACCACAAGCAAACCCGGTCAAGCAGCCGACAACCTCCTAGGTTGATCTGCGGGATGCCATATATGAAAAGGCACCTTTCAATGAAATTCCTGACCCTGCTAATAAGGCAAAGCTGATGGCTCAGATAAGGCAATTGATAAAACAAAGGCTACCTGCTACCAAAGAAAAAGGATATAAGAATCTAACTACAACCGCAATAAACGCTCTGGCATGATTTATTAGGAATTCTATGAATGAGCAAAACTTATTAACTAACACTAACCATACCGAACTTTTCCCAAAGTTTTGCACTCTAGAAAGTTCAGTTAATCGTGTCAGAAATATTATCCCTGGTCAACAAAAATCCAAAGGCATATAAAATTTTATCGAAGAAAATGGAACGTCCGTACAGTCCACTGTATTACGCAACTTGTTAGTTTTCGCGAACTATTTTAGATACCATCTGAACTGTTAATTTGTCATTGTCATCACTTTAATTTCAACGTGGATTTGGGAGTGGTCTTACTGATAGCGTTAGATATATATTGTTGAATGTTTTCACAATTAATTACTAATTACGAGCTTAACACAAAGCTTACAGCTTTAATACATTTATTAAAAAATTATGAAAGTGGATGTGCTAAAATTTCTATATTCTCCTTAATAATAATTGTTATTGGTAAGTCATCATATCTGCAAGATTTTTTGCTAGCCATGTGACACACAACCTTTTTTATCTTAATTGGTGTAGTCGGTTCGAAAGACAAGTTACTCTCAACTCTCACCGTTATTTCTTTCCGAAAGAACATTGCTTTATCTTTGCTAAGTCAAAGCTAAATAAAGCTATCAACGAATTTATTAGCAATATCCTGGGAATCATAAATAACTTGTTTATATTTAGGACAAGTCTGAAACTGATTCTGCTTTTGATGAAATTATTAGGATTGGGATAAGTGACAATGAATGGTCATAGATAGATGATTTTTAAATTCTAAGGCATATTTGCTGAAATGTATTCAGTAAAAAATCTACTAACAGATGTCTCAAACCTTTTAACCATAATTATAATCTTTTATTATAATCCTAGATGACTGATTACTATGACCATCAGACAACCAATGAGGTGACTACCCAAAATGTGTCAATAACATTGCCAAAGCCTCTTCTTCATCATTAACCTTATCTTATCTAATGCTAGAGAGTCTATTTTTTTTTCAAACTCAAAGAAATAATATCAATTGAACCAATTACACTTTTGGATTGTCAATGAGTCGGCCAGTCAGATAGATGAAGCTTGTTGACTGTTCCAAAGCATAGTATCTATGGAGAAGCATGGATAGAAAACTCCAAAATACTTCATTTATAAGTTTTTACTTAAAACAATGTCTTCATTGTCAAATCGCCATCACTAAAACCGTCTCCCATGTCGGCGATTTTAATAGCTTCTGCGGTAACTTGTGAGTCACGCTCCATTTAAATATGTAGGTACGCGAATAAAAGTTGCGTAAAACGTGTTCTATAGAAGCCTACCTCGGTTTAATGTAGAATATTACGTCTTTCACATTTGATTTATTCCGAAGAATGAGATGTTAGATTTCTGTGTAATATTTGTATTGCATGACTGAGAAGTTCTGTCTGACATTTTTGTTTCGCTGTATTTATTGTATTCATTGGAAGAACAAAGTGCGTTACTGAATATTTGTCTGGTACCTACCTGTAGCCATTTTTTTTCCCAATAATTGAGTGAGCATTTTTTGTCGTTATAGAGAGTTATCGTTATATGGAGTGAATAAAAAAAACAACCAAATTAACAAGTATCACACAAACTTTTTCGTCAACACTAATCGCTTTCCGTTTACTGGCCATGTTAACAGTTTCAAAGTAGGTTTACGACTGATAATACGATAGGTACCCAGTATATTTGGTCGAAGACCATCACTTCCGAGAAAACAGCGTCATACTGCACGTGTTCAAGGCAATTAAGGATAACAAAAGCTAGACCGACCTCCGATGTTTGGGAGCTTCGGAACAATAATACCGATAATAAATATTTACTGTCTAAAAATATGAACACATTTCTTCGTAATAGAGAATGGCGTATCGCTATAAAGAGTGTTTCAATATGTGGGTTTTAACGCAAACCAACCAAGTTGGGCTCACTTCAACGTTACAGGGAGTTTATTGTTATAAAGGATAACGTTATAAAGAGTTTACACTGTAATAGGACCCGTCGATAAATGTTGTGGTTTCTAAATTATGCTTTTTAGCATAATTTTGTTATTTGTGACCTCTTGCTACTTTATTGCTCCGTTAACTTTATAATGTTTTATGCTGATTTTGACCACAGTCCGTTCGTTTGCCTTAAGAAATAGATATTCTATGGATCATCTTTTTGTTCTTTATCTGTATATATATACTAATAATAAAGCTGAAGAGTTTATTTGTTTGTATGAACGCGCTTGGACAGCCGGTATGTTCATAGTATGTATATTCATATTAGTGTCATATAATATTAGTGTGATTACGCTATGACCAATAGGAGTGGAGCATCAATGAAAAATTTTGCAGAAACGCAAAAAAAATATTCCTTTTCAGAGCTTCCGTTGCGTGCGCTGCGCAAACAAATTTCGATAATCAAATTTCCTTCTAAAATAATGCATTATTGACGAAGCTGTTTTTATAAACATGATATTATTATTTATCCAAATAAATACGTTATTCATCACAATTATTTAATTTAGAACAAAATTGCCCTTGACATGAATATCTTAGGAGATATCATAGTTTTAAAATAAATCCGCACGGCCGTAGCTCTGTGAGTTTTACTACAGTTCCACTCTTACTGATCATAGCGTGATGTACATACTTACCTAAAATAGCTACTTATAATAATGTACTAAGTAATACTCTTAAAGTAATGGAATATATTTTAGTAGGTTTTTTTTTTTTACAGGATGGGAACTCATCAAATGACTTCTCCCGCTCTGGGTGGAGCGGAAGGGAGTGTCAGACTCTTACTGACTAAAACCCACCCGTGTTCCTTCCTTAGCCCTTTATGTTCCGGGCCAGCGGTAACCCTTTCGGACAATCCCGCTGTACCGACAGGCTTCGGCCCTGACGGGCCCCTTCCCTTGATGCTGACATCTCTTTGAGGCGCGCGTGGGTAGTAGGTTTTTTCTTCAAATTAACACGGGTGGCACCGCTAGTTATATAATATAACAATAAAATCACACACCTTTCCTCGACTACTTCCAACCACTTCTTTCTCCAAAACTCTATAAATCCGTAGTTCAAAAGCGCATTCTATTCAGAATAGCTTTCAATAAATCTTTTAAAAAGGCGAAGTGGTGATTTCAGTAAAAGATGTAGCTGTTCGCGACAGGGCCATTGATGGCTTCTAGTGACAAATTACGCCTTCCTACTAACACAGGTGAATGGGTCATTAGATGGAGATTTTGGTGAATAACTTACTATGCGTGTTTGGGTTTTTTTTGATAGGATGTTATGTTGATTTTTTATTATATTGCGATGATGAGGGTCTGTTACACAGGGCTTGACGTGAACAGAATTTGAATAATAAATAAGCTACACTTGGGTGCAAAAAATTGGCCCCCACCGTGCTCTCCATTTGACGGACAATAATTATCTCAAAAAACATAATGAATATAACGTGTTATTTTAAATATAAAATATGTAACACGTTATATTCATTATGAGTTTTAGTACCTTATTTATGTTTTATTTATGTGTGATGGTAAATAAGGTTCAGTTTATTTGCACATACACTATTTTTTGACAAAAGCAATGTTCTTGGCAAAATCGACTCAATTCTTCAGATCAGTCACTTTGGCTCGGAAAAAGTATGTGAATATTTTTGCCAATAAAATTGACAAGAGTTTAATTTTGCTTATATACGAGTACATTAAACTTGATTTTATAACGGACTTTTTGTAAGTTCGTAAGTTTTCTCTAAAACGAATGAATCAGTTTTGATAATTCTCTAACGTATAATCTACTTATTTTCAGAAAGGTTTTAGTATACAATATAAGTGAGTGTAAGTGTTATTAAGTTAGTAAAACTTGTTGAATTTTATTGTTTGAAATCGAAGAGAAAGGGAGGGTGATTTTTTTGCACGCAAGTGTAGATGGATTACCTAAAAGTTGTTCCGTAAGTGGTGAAAGAGAATATGGGTTTCGTTGTTCGGTTTTTATATCTGATCTACTAAATCTATTTAATTTGGCAACTACAGAGTGGTAGGTTAGTTTGCCTTTAGCTTAGTTAAACTTAACAAGCATGTGAGTTTGCAGACACAGTTGATAGTTTATGAAACTGTCGTTAATTTATTAGCCTTACTAACCGCTGTCCGCGCTTGCAAACCCAGTGCATTCGCTTTGTTTTCGGTCTTCGAATGTATGAGCATGTTTCTCACCTTCGCAAGGAACTCAAGTGGCTCCCAATCCGCCTTCGCAGGAATACTCGGATTTTATGTCTCCTCTTCAATATTTTACACAACCCGTCGTATCTTATCTTATTTTTGCTTTATATGTGTAGGTATCCATACTAATATTATAAATCCGAAAGAAACTCTGTCTGTCTGTCTGTATATTACCTTTTCTGAATGGATTTCGATAAAATTTGGCAGAGAGATAGATTGTATCCCGGGGAAGGACATAGGATAGTTTTGATCGACATACCGCGCGGGCGAAGCCGCGGGCTAGCATTTAATATTTTAGTTTTAGACTTCACACATAATATATATTATTCTCTTCTTGTTCTCACACACTATTTGTAATTTTTTTTCTACTTCTCCTTACGCAGGTCTGATATGACAAAAATATTTGTAATTTCATTTAGGGCGCATTCCACCAAACTTTTATACCTAGAATAAGTCTTATCCTGAGAATTAATTTTGATTTTTTGACAGTTTTTCCATATTATAACTGTCAGACGTCAATTTTATTCCACGAATATAAGATATCTGACTTTGGTAAAATCAGCCCTGAATGAAATTTTATTGAGCTATGCAGTAAGAAAGGGTATTAACTTATTTTTGACAAATTTCAGCCGCCAAATCTTAAGAATGAAAATACGTCGTTCCAATTCGGATAAAGAGGCATGCATATCGGGTGATTTACGTCAAGCTTTTTAGTTTGTATTAAAATTAATAAAAAATAAGAATTATCACGCGCATTTTGGGGTTGAACGCGATACAACGCGCGGGCGCAGGGTTACTTAGAAATCGGCCGAGCGCCGCGCATGCGCGCTGCCTACGTGCCGCCTGCGGCGTCCCTCCCGCGCACGCGTTCTGAGTCAGTCGCGTCGCGCGCCCGCTCCGACAAGCACGCGTCTCGTTTTTCGCACCGTCCACGACTCTCTTTCGCTCCCGCCAAAACGTGTAACATTACTTCTCTCGTTGTGTGCCCAATTAAACTGTTGTTTCGTGACTCTAATCATTGTTTAACTCGTCTAATATCCCACGCACACCCTAAAAGTGACGCCCAACTCGCGGCCATGTTAAGTTTTAACAGCGGCAAAACGAACCCAGTGAAGTGTGGTTATTAAGTAGGTACCTATTCAGTGACATAGAGAGACATTAACATGCCACGAACAACGCGGGCAACCCGAGCAGCAATCGACCGCAAGGCGGAGGAACAAGGAAGCGACGGTTACTCCGACGCAGACAGCGACCCAGTGGTGGAGCCGCGCGCCAATGCCGGCGCCGCCGCCGCCACCAGCAGTGCTATCACCCATGCACGCGACTCAACCGACGCGGCCGAGGAGATGCGCGCCCATGGGGACGCTGCCCTCGGACACACGCTCGGCGGGGCCCACATCGGCGCACCCGCCGCAGCGCTCAACACCGAGCGGCTACTGTCCACCATGATGGAGTCGTTCGCCAGGATGCAGGCGGAAACCAACCGCACGCTAGTGGAAACCCTACGGTCTCTACATCAAGGCAACCAGGGGAACTCAGTCGCGTCGACGCCGGCGGCATCGCCCACGGCGGACGCGCCCGCGACCTCCGGCGGTAACTTTTCAAAGTGCACCGCGAGGTTTGACGGACAATCACGCGACACCGAGGTACTGGAGGCGTTCATCGATGCAGTGGAGGTCTACAAGGAGTGCGCCGACGTGACCGACGAGCACGCGCTACGCGGCCTTTCCATGTTGCTGAGCGGCGACGCAGCGGTATGGTGGCGCGGCGCCCGGGCCTGCGTCGGCTCGTGGCCGGACGCGCTCGCGCGCCTGCGCGCTGCCTACGGCGTGCAAAAGCCCGCGTACAGGATACTGCGCGAGGTATTTACGCGTGAACAAAGTGAGTGTGAACGCGCTGAAGTTTTTATATCAAAGGTACGATCATTATTAGTTCAATTACCCTACGTTGTGCCAAGCGTGATGATAGTGGATATTGTGTACGGCTTACTACATCGTCGAATACGGAAACGTTTGTCGCGAGACACTATTAGTGATATTGATCATTTGTTAGAGAGAGCGAGACTCGTGGAAGATTCGATAACGGAATTAAAAAACTCGATCGTTTCCGCGAATAACCCGAATGTACCTACCGCTCCCGACCGCGGTACTAAGAGTCCGAGCGCAACCACCGGTTCCAAACTCACCTCTAACTCGAATGAGACCTCGAAACGTAACCGTATTAGATGTTCGTTTTGCAAAGCTTTCGGCCACACGGCTAACGAATGTCGTAAGGCTAATAAAGTCGATAGTGACAATAAAACTAATAAAGTAGGTACCAGCGATAAAGATATTAATCCGATACGGTGTTATGGATGCGGCCAGCCAGGGGTGGTCAAATCAAAGTGTGAGACTTGTTCGATTAAACCCGCGCCCACCAAACCGTCCGATTTTAACGTCGTAAAAGGTGACTTCTTTGCGACAATGATGTCACATCCTTCAATAACGATAAGCGTAGTAGGTAAGGAAGGAGTAGCGATAGTTGATACCGGGGCTACGCACAGTGTCGCTAGCCCATTATTGTACTCGTTGTTAGTGAATAACGGCGTTCAATTCCAAGAAACGGAGCGTTTTATTGGGCTTGCCGATGGCTCGTGTCATAGGAAAATGGTAAAGATCGCTACGGTACCTGTCACCCTAGATAGTCGAAGAGTCGACACCGAGTTTATGGTATTTCCTGGTGATGACACCAGAACACTTTTAGGTCGTGATTTTATTGCTAACGCGGCTATTGTTCTAGACATAGCCCAGGAGTCATGGCATTTTGCAGATAGTCCAGGAGACCGGTTCCCGTTTGTGCAATCTTATGTATTGAACAGCGCGGCCGTGACGCATACGGAGGTCTGCGATGTATCACTGCGTCCAGATGAAGGTATGAGGTTGCCACCGGAGCACAGGGCCGCACTCAACGAGTTCTTGCAAGACAGAGTCGCTCAGTTCGCTTCGGAGGGACCTCCCACGGACTTCGCTGTCCATAAGATAAAGGTAAGCGAGACACAGGAACCTTTGGCTTCTCCTCCCTTTAGATTGTCGCCGCCTAAGAGAGAGGCACTCGAGAAGGAGCTGCACAAACTGGTCAACTCCGACGTCATTGAGGAATGCGAGTCGCCGTGGGCATCGAATGTCGTGCTTGTCAAGAAGAAGGATGGCAGCTTCAGACTATGTGTTGACTACCGTAAACTCAATACTGTCACCGAACCTGACCGGTACCCTCTCCCAAGGATCGAGGACATTCTTCACGATGCAAAAACCGCTAAGTACATGACTACCCTTGACCTCCGAGCTGGCTACTTTCAAGTGAACGTCGACCCTAATGATAGGGACAAGACAGCTTTCACGACACCGCTCGGCACTTATAGGTTTAAACGCATGCCAATGGGTTTGCGCAACTCAGGCGCCACGTTTCAGAGGCTGATTGACAGATTCAAGTCAAACTTGCCAGGTACGACCCTCCTAGCATATTTAGACGACTTGTTGATAATGTCCGATGGGGCCTTCGAGAAGCACCTCGCTGACCTCGCCTCCGTGTTCGATCGACTCGCCTTGTTCAACCTGCGAGTGAACCGCGAGAAGAGTCACTTCGCGAGGGAATCCGTAAAGTTCTTAGGGCACATTATCTTACCAGGTGGTATTCACGTCGACCCAGGGAAGACTGCAGCAATCGCGGACATGCCGACGCCTCGGAACATAAAACATTTGAAATGTTTCCTGCAAACATCCAGTTGGTTCAGGCGCTTCGTACCTGACTACGCTGAGGTCGCCAAACCGTTGACAGCGCTGCTAAAAAAGGTAAGTATATGGACATGGGGCCCGGAACAGCAGGCAGCTTTCGAGAAGATCAAGCAACTGCTAGTATCAGCGCCGATCCTGCGTCAAGCTGATGCGACGTTACCTTTCGTCCTCAGAACCGATAGCAGTGGGTACGCTCTCGGGGCGGTTCTCCTCCAGGGGGAGGGGACCGATGAGCGCCCAATAGAATATGCCAGTCGACTCTTGACTGCCGCTGAAAGGAACTACAGCACGACGGAGAGGGAGGCTCTAGCCGTCGTCTGGGCGGTCTCCAAGTTCAGGGGGTACATAGATGGCGCAGAAGTCGTGATCAAGTCAGACCATCAGCCGCTTAGGTGGCTGATGAGTATAAAGTCTCCGAGTGGTCGCCTAGCAAGGTGGGCCCTGAGCCTTCAGGAGTATAACCTAAAAATAGAATACACACCAGGTAAGGCCAATGTTATAGCCGACACTCTGTCGCGTCCAGCATGCGCCGATGACGCCGATTGTGACCTGTGCTGCGCTGTAGCCGACGTGCCCTCTCGCAGTCTAAGGGACCTGCGCGAGAACCAAATAAAGGACCCAGAGGTAAGTAAGATCGTCGAAGCCCTGGAATCCGACGATCCCTCTAGGGGGAGGGTATGGTCAAACAAAGGGTATGTGCTCGCCGAAGGGGTGTTGTATAGATATTGCCCCGAGAACGAGGAGCACGACGATGCCAGTCTGGTTGTCCCAGAACAGGAACGCGCCAAAGTATTGGCCGAATACCATGATGCACCCACCGCTGGTCACATGGGCGCGGAACGTACGCTTCAACGCTTAGTCGGCAAGTACTACTGGCCGGGAATGCGTTCCTACGTTACGCAGTACGTTAAAAATTGTGTACCTTGCCAGCGTTATAAGGCGGACACTAGGAAACCGTCTGGGCTGTTGCAGACGCCCGCTTCTACACGCCGCTTTGAGGTGTTAGCCGTGGACCTGTTCGGCCCGCTACCTGAAACCGCGAAAGGACACAAATGGATCCTGATAGTCGAGGACACATGTACGCGCTGGGTGGAGCTGTTCGCTCTTACTTCAGCTACTAGTGAGGAATGCGCAAAGGTACTTGTTTCGGAAGTATACTTACGGTTCGGAGTCCCCAGGCGCCTTGTTAGTGACAACGGCGTCCAGTTTATAAGCGAGGTAATGCAGCAGACCTGCCACGCGATGGGTATTACACAATCGCTTACCTCGTTTTACCACCCCGAGGCGAACCCGGTGGAACGCAAGAACCGGGACCTCAAGCCGCAGCTGGCGATTTTGGTGGGTAAAGACCATGACACGTGGGATATCCATTTATCTGCGGTCCGCTTCGCTATGAACTCCGCAGTCACATCAGGAACCGGTTACTCCCCCGCTTATTTGAACTTCGCGCGGGACATGCGCGCGCCAGCAGATGTCATGTCAGAGATGCGCACCATAATCGAGAACGATAATTATGTAGGTGACATCACTAATTTTCTTAAGAAAATCTCGTCGGTACTCCTAGACGCTCGTGACGTCTATGAGAGTGCCCAGGCGGCACATAAGAAGTACGTCGATGAACATCGCCGACCAGCTCCTGATTATAAGGTTGGTGATCTAGTGCTACTGAAAACCCAAGGGGCTAATGACACCGGCAGAGGGCAGACGTCAAAGTTTATCCCTCGCCGCGACGGGCCATACAAGATCCAAGCTGTGGTAAGTCCCACTACATACATCCTCGAGCGCCTCAGCGACGGTACGGTGCTGGGCAAGTATCATGCATCT
The DNA here is from genome assembly GCA_963855955.1 of Luperina nickerlii. Classification (NCBI taxonomy): domain Eukaryota; kingdom Metazoa; phylum Arthropoda; class Insecta; order Lepidoptera; family Noctuidae; genus Luperina; species Luperina nickerlii. Next base: position 15,170,448 of record OY979686.1, on the reverse strand, counting down.
GTATTGACTCCCTTCGTTGGTCGCATCCAAGCTCCAGTACAGGAGAAACGTAAGAGGGGGAGGCCTCGTAGAAGCTAACCCAAACGCGAGGACGTTCGTTAGGGTTAGAGGGGGAGACTATCACGCGCATTTTGGGGTTGAACGCGATACAACGCGCGGGCGCAGGGTTACTTAGAAATCGGCCGAGCGCCGCGCATGCGCGCTGCCTACGTGCCGCCTGCGGCGTCCCTCCCGCGCACGCGTTCTGAGTCAGTCGCGTCGCGCGCCCGCTCCGACAAGCACGCGTCTCGTTTTTCGCACCGTCCACGACTCTCTTTCGCTCCCGCCAAAACGTGTAACATTACTTCTCTCGTTGTGTGCCCAATTAAACTGTTGTTTCGTGACTCTAATCATTGTTTAACTCGTCTAATATCCCACGCACACCCTAAAAGAATTCATTAATGTGTCCATAATGTAAAATGCTTATTTCCATGGTCTGAACATCTGGTCAAAGTTTATTTATATTGTCCGTAACACGTTGTATATTCTCTTTGGTCCGAAGTAGCGTTGAAAATACCGAAATAAACAATTTACAGAAAGAATCCTTTGAAAAGAAACGGGACTCTTTCGAATTTTTCGCTTGATGTTTTGAAAAGTTGAAAAAAAAAAGTTTTAATGAAATATTTTTTTCATAAGTAGGTGAATTAAGGAAAAATTATATTTTTATTTTATTTTACCCTCCATTTTATTAAATACACGTAGGAACTTGAAAAAAAAACATGTAGTGTTTCCCGTTTCTTTCATATTCTTCGGTTTTATTGAAAAAAAAACATGAAATATATACTGGGAAATTTTCTTGAAACTTTCGAATGAAATATGGAAAAAAACAACGGAATTGGAAAGAAACGGAAATGTGACGTTTAGCGATGTGGCGTTTGCAAAATATGACAATTTAAAAATATGACATTTTGCGAAATTCCTAAGTTATGTCATTTTGCGAATGTGGCATTGTGCGCCAAATTCCTCTAAATAAGTCCTTCTAACAAATCGTTAAAACTGCAAACGCTTTTCCAACTTTAATCTCCACACAACACCCACATATAATAACCAATAATAAGGAGTATAAACAACTTCACACCACCACACTCTGACCTCATAAACTAGAATCATAAACTATCAAGGAATTATAAAAGTGAACAGTTTGAGTTACGACCGGGAGACATATTGCTCTTTCCCTGTTCGACGTCCCTTAGATTTGATCCTGGAGACTTTGTTCCTGATTTATGTTGGATTGTGGAGAAGAAATTGCGGGTATTTTGTGTTTTTTTTTTTAAGGTAGTTACTGTATTTTGCTGTTGTCACTTGCATAAAGTGATTTAAGTATGTGATGATAACATACATCCTATAACAAAAAGGGTTTTGAGTTAAAAATTAATAAAAAAATTAATCATTTTTTGTCATGAACATCTTTTATCCACTTTTATGCCAGTATCTGTCAGATTCATTAACCAGTTCTATCCAGAAGGCAATGAGAGAATAATTGATTGATTTTTGGTACTTTCAACCAATCATCTACATACTTATGTAATAATATATACACATTACAGATAGTAATGAAAAATGTATGTCCGTTTGTCTGTTTAACTGGATGTATGTTCCCAATTGGTGCAGAAACGGCTGTACTGGAATACATGCATAATAAGCCTTTAACGTTCCCACTGTTGGGACACAGGCCTCCTTTCTGTGGGAGGGAGTGGACCGTAATCCACCACTCGGGCCTAGTTCGGGTTGATAGGAGGAGGCCTGTGTCCCAGCAGTGGGAACATTATAGGCTGATTATGTGCAGCTCGTAGCAATCCAGCAGGAAGCTGCCGAACAGCGCGCAGCGGGATAATTATGTACAGTACCCGGCGATAAATATTGCACATTGACCTTTGGAAAGAGACAATCGGCTAAATTCGGCTTCGTAGAGCGTTATCTCTGTCGCACGAAATACAAACAGTCCGGTATCTTTTAGGAGCTGTTAAAACAATTATGATTTGCTTCTTTTGATAATTATTTTTATTATTTGTATAAAATACAAAAAAGGTAAAGGTCGATGTGCAATATTTATCACCGGGTACTGTAACGCACTATCAGTAGTAATCGCTTTCATTGTGACAGTTCAACAACATTCATTGCGTTATTTACTCTGTTGAGCAGACACATTTTGTGAACTTATAAAGCAATGGATTACCAATATTCTTCAAAATGATTTAGATTGAGATTAATAATGTGTTACGTAAGTGGGGTGCAGGCCGGCCGGCGCACTGGTCTCACCCGAGGTACAATGCGTGCCACGAAAGATGAGACTTGACCCCGCCTCCCCCGCTCTTTTCGCCGCCCCTATGAAGTCCGGTCCCGTCCCGCACTCAGGCCTCATACCGCTAAAGATACCTAAAATCGTATTCTGCGCAAGTCAAACCACGTGGTGTGTCAAGTCTCATCTTTCGTGGCACGCATTGTACGCGCCGATCACAACTACGTCAACCGTGTCGCCCACGCCGTCCAGGTTGTCCTTCTTGAGCCAGAAGAAGTAATTGTTCAATAGAATAGTATTTATAATCTACATCCTCTCGTCACAATAAATTATAGTTATTATTAAATGATCGTAATTATATTAATACTTCACGAAATTCTCTCGACATAAGAAAGACAGAAGAATAATAATTTGTAATCTCTTCATTTATGGTCATTTGGTTGGATCAGTTGGACGTATTAATGGCGTCCTGGGGACCAAAAAAGGCCACCTTGGAAGAATCATAAAAGGATAACATTATGAATCATAATATGTCGAAGCCAGTCCGTGTTTTTCTTTTTTTCACTGCACTACGTAGGTATAATCAAACAGATTGGGATTGGATTGATTGGTATTTTAGCACAAACAAAAAAAAAATCCTTTACCAATGGAATTTGATATGAACAGTTAACTCTCCATTATGATTCATAATATTAACCTTCTATGATTCTGCCAAAGTGACTTTTTTAGGCCCCCTGAATGTGAGTGTCGAATGATGAAGTAAAACTTTAGTGTTACGCAAAACCACAAGTCTGCAGTGAGGCGTAAAACCAATCGGCTAAAATCAATGTAGGCAAACAAAAAGGTCGTATCGGGGCTAATTACTCATGGTGTTTGTGACAAAAGTACATTTCAAAGCACTAAATCTTCCAAAACAACATAAGTCCTCGTATAACCAAGTTCGAAACATCTTGTCATTGCTCGTTGGAACGTTTCGCACCTTCGCTCGCTCTGATCCCCTGACTTACGGGCTTCGCAAAGATATATTGGCGTTTGTACACATAGAAATGGAACATTTCCTGTTCAAGTTTTTTATTACAATTTAATTTCGAAAGTCTCTTCATTTTAAGCCTGGTTGGTGTCAAAAGGCTCGCCCCTTCACCTTCGCGAGACTTCAAATAACATAGATGTGGAAATATTAGGGTAAGTACTATTTTATACGCCTCATTCTTACACTTCGAGGTATATACATAGGTGTGTGATGGTACGATATTTAAAGATTTATTATGTAAAACTATTTATTTAAACCAAATAAGAACAAAATTCATAAGGCATGAGGAATCTAGTCGCATTCTTATCTCGACAAACAAATGTCAAAAACTTATCTAAAATGTAGGGAAATTAGAAGTATAGTATTTTTGTCAGATTGAGACCGAGATCAGATTGTAAGAAATACGGGAACTGCTTCTCAGATTAAAAAACTAAGTATGATGACAGGATGGTGAAGTCTACTAGTCCGCCATTTTGAATTGCTTGTGACATCAAGATAAATCACTGATCTTTTTGTTTGATTGAGGTGTCTATTTATTAATTTAAACTGTCAGAGAAAACTAAAAAAATCTTAAATACAGAACTTGTAAGATCCAAAGTAGTTCCTTTATCCTCTGAAAAGTCAAGCCAAAAATAACACCTGTTTTGAAAGTAGTAAGTAGATAATTCGATTGCCATACATCAGGGTAAGGAAGTAATACCATATGTCACGAGAGAGAGGGAAATAAACCAAGGGGTTGAAGATTTATTACTTTGAAAGTAGTAATTTTGTAGAAGAGATTGACTGAGGTTTTGTGTATTTATAGTATTTTCCAAGATTTTTTTTAACATATTAAGTCAACAATATTCAATCTAGCAGTGTTCATAAAAGAGTGGCCCAGTGGTAACTCGACTTACGAGTTATAGGTCGGGGGTTCGAACTGGGTTCCCACTGCTAGGACACATGACTGGCTTCCTTTCGATGAGTGGGAGTGGCCGGTAAGTAGTGATAACGTTATTACTCCACCCTTGTCCTGACTCAGGGCATTGAACTCCACTCACAAACGAACTCGGCAGAAACACCTTTTCCCTATGTCAAAGATAGAGTACATAGAAAAAAACACGTATACATCGTATAATCTATACACAAAATTCTCAAGTGCCAAGCAAACACGTTACCGAAACGAAACATGAACAAAACAAACAGTGCGATACCAACTCGGGACGAAGTGGAAAATACATAAAAAAGTTACACTCTCGGTTTGGAATTTAGAGGTGGGTTTCGTTAGGAATATGGTATCGTGACTAGAGTATTATTACGTGTGGCATTGAAATAAATGTATAGATTCCTGTTAGCCTGCATCATCCCACTGCTGTGCAAAGACCTCTCCCCATGACTTCCAGTTCTTTCGATCCAGGGCTACATTGGACCACTGGTAGTTTGTTTTGTCAAGCTCGTCCCGCTATCTTCTACGGGGTCTGCCGCGACGCCTTTTACCTGTGTAAGGGCTCCACGTGGTGTTTATTTTGGCCCATAGTTTGTTGGGCATACGGCAGACGTGGCCAGCCCAGTCCCACTTCAGCTTAGCGGCTTTTTGAGCGTCAGTAATCTGTGTTTTGGAATGCAGTGTGAAGATATCGAGTATTTTATTAAACTGCACGGTAAAGATTGAGGTACCTCCTTAAACGTCCTGTAAGTTTTTAAAGGTTTTCATGCAAATTCCAGCACAGGTTCCCACTTTTTCACCACACTCGACACTAAAGTATTGACCTTGATTTACCGATTCCGGAAAAGCAATATCTAGATAAAAGCAAGGAAAATAATTTTCTTTGTAACTTCTTCTCGCAGATAAAGTAATCTAACCAATGAAAATTTATTCTCTAAATAGGATATCGGAATCACACACACGTCATATTATAAAAAAAAAAAAACCCGGTCAAGTGTGAGTCGGACACGCGAACCGAGAGTAAAAATTTGTAGGTATTAAATAGTTTATCACGGGACTTGTGTTTCGAATACTTCAACGGAAAAAAAACCGAAAACCCTACAAATTAATCACTATTTTTTTTTTAATGTACATACTTACAAATTTACGGTTTCCGGATTTTTTTTCTTTAGGTAGTTGTACTACGTGACATTGCTTCTTGCCAAATTTCATGATTCTAGGTCAAGAAGAAAAATAGGATAGCGAGGCTCAAGGGAGGCCCCTTTAGTCTCCCCAGGGATGTGCCTTGCAGGCGTGGCGTGGGGGGAAAGAAAAAAAAGAAAAAGAAGAAGGGAAGTACCCTATAAGTTTTGATTCCCTTACGATCGTCAAAATATGCGGCATAAACGGAACATAAACGCCTGTATATTTTGATTGCGTTGTCTTCGAAGTTTGATTTTTTCACTCCTTCAAGGGATTGTAGCCATGAGTATTTGATATTAATTTCAACTTGATAACTCCACGCGTTCTTGGAAAAAAAGGGTTTGACAGACGCACAGAGTGACGGACAACAAAGTGGTCTTATAAGGGTTCCGTTTTTCCATTTGAGATACGGAACCCTAAAAATAAGCTACCTACACCTGAGAAGAAATGGCGAAACAATCTCAAGGGTCAAAGTCTATTGATTTATGTCTTTTGAGGAAAGAACTACATAGATTTGAGTGGACCAGCTGGTCGATTCTGTAAAAATCTCACCGTGAAAACTTAGGCGAAGTGAGTGTGAAGTGAGCTGTCAATAGTGTCAATTCCTAGCAAAAACAAACTCGTGTACGTTACCCCAGCAAGAAAGTGTCTCCTAGAGTTATAGGAGTAGAACGTATAATATGTGCCCTATCTGCTGTAAATGTGCCCCCAAATAAAAAATGTGTGCCCCCTGTCGTTTTGGAAAAAAACGGAAAAAACGATTCCTGCTGGGGTAACGTTTTTCTAGCAGGAAAATTCTAAACGAATGATCGGAGAGAGAAAAATTGTGCATGGCCAGAGAGCTTATAGGTGTGCCTTAATGTGCCCCCAAAAAAAAAATCTGTGCCCCTTCAGGTTTTCGAGATATTGCATTTCCTGCTGGAGTAACGTTTTGATGAATCGTATATCTCTACAACCATTGCATGTGCCCCTGTAGAGTAAACATACACGAGTAGCTCTTAATGTGTGCCCCTTAGTGCCCCAATTAGTTTTAAGAAAATATTTATAGTTTTCAAGTTATAGCGGTTTTATGAAAACCCGAAAAAACATCGCAGCGCCTAAATTAGACAAGAAACAAGTTCGCTGAAAACTGTATTCGGTCCTTCTTGACGCTAATAATAACCATACAAAGTTTCAAAACTATTCATGCATGCGTTTTTGCTAAAAGTCAAAACGATGGTGTCCTAACTTTGACGGCAAAATACAAGGAACCGGCTCAATCCGAGATGTGTAGGTGTAAACCAAAATCATGTGCCTTTAGTAAAAAATATATGGTGAAAATATTCAGCTTGGAATGTTTCGCATTAAGTAAATATTAACAAAAAACCAAAATATGTAAGCAACGGCTGGTTATCCGACCAAATTTGAATGACTACTAAAAAGCGACGGATTCATACATATCGATGACCTTCTTTACTTTACTCACTAACCGGTTCACACGTGTTGTGCCTGAGTACACTGACTTACAAAAGTAATATGTAATTAAATAAAGTTGTTATTGGATTATATTCTACTAGCTGTTTCTATGACGTTACACGTGATTAAGTACATTATAAATAGTAGCCTAAGTGCTATTTCAAGGTAAGCTATCTTCTCGATTCTAAATTTCATTAAAATACATCCAGTAATTTATGTGTGAACGAAAGAAATACATCGAGATATTTGCCAGGTCTTTGACTTGGTCCCGATGTTTAAAAAAAAATATAGTTCATGAAATGTGTGATGAATACCTACTAATGCTGCCAGCCTTCTGGGCACTTTTCCTGTTGACAGCGATGTGGACGAATTTTTCGACGCCCTGTAACTCTTTTTGATACTTGTAAATATTTTTATTTCTATTATAGAGTTAGTGTGTAAATTCTTTTAGCTTTAATAAACATACCTACTACTAAAAAGAGGTAGCTCTTTTTTGTATATAAATAAAAAGCCCGTATTTGTCTTTTTATATTAGGTACATATATATTTATTGATAAGCCGTAGGTTAGGTAAATTAACAGTACAATGCATGCCACGAAATGAGACTTGACCCGCCTCCCCCGCTCTTTCCGCCGCCCCTATGACGTCCAGTCCCGTCCCGCACTCAGACCTCATACCGCTAAAGATACCTAAAATCGTGTACTGCGCATGTCAAACCACGTGGTGTGTCAAGTCTCATCTTTCGTGGCACGCATTGTAAGTTTTTCATCATTAAGGGGAATGCTCCAACAAGCCCGCGAAATTCAAAATTTCTTGCGTTTTTTGCAATTTGCAGGCCAGTGCTAGGTTGTATGTTGATTAAAATATTATTCGCAGTTGTAAGACGTATATAGTTACAGAATCATAATCATCAAAATCACCAATACAACCCTCCAAGTTCATAAAGGCATAGGAACAAAAAAAAAACAGAAAAAATTTGAATTTTGCGGGCTGGTTGGAGCATTCACCTTACTTAATAGAAGATTCCCTTTTTTCGCCTCCCCACACCGCTGCATATATCTCTGGCCCCGCGGCATCCGCTGACGTCGTGTCGCAAGGAGTCGCTTTGTCTAGCTTGGAGAAAGTGAGACAGCTAGTACGCGTACGGTGTTAGTGTGACAGAGACAGGTTACGTGTAACGTCGCTCTATTATGAATAATAGGTACGAAGTGTTTATTGAGGAAGTGCGTTTGGATTATTACTTGGTATTGGTAAACAGTTGCAGTTATGTTATGACGCCAAGGACACTGTTATGTTATGACGCCAAGGACACTGTTACGTTGAGTCACGCAGTTGCACTGATACTGTTTGTTTACTTTTTTTTGAGTTGGTTGAAAGTGGCGTATTAAGCATTTTATAACAATTATGTGGTTGTAGGGGTGTTGAATTTTATGGCACGATCTGCGGTGGTAAGTATTTAATGGCATTGTTTTGAATTACCTATTTAAAAATACTTGTCTTATCAAGTACTTGGATTTTTGACGTGACAACGTCTAATAAATCGATGAAGCTGGCTGCACTCACGAAAAAACATGACTCATGTAGCGTTACCTCGCGGCCTCGCTCTGTAGCGTTCCATGGCGGCTTGAAGTGCAAGCGAATATTAACAAATGCAATGCAACTATTCCATCAGTATTTTCTTATGACGTTGTCACGTTCAACTATCGTCAGTAAACCGACTTTACAGACAACCGATTTTTTTCATTACTTTATATACTAATTTCTAATATTTATAGGTAGGAACTTTGATCTGTGATTTGATGCAATAATTACTTTAAGAATTAAAATTAAGGGAATAAAAATAATAATTTCCACATCAACAAGCTGTTTCATTTATTATAGTCACAAGGTGCATTTAATATATTTTTTAATTAGCCCCCAAAACTTTTGAACGCGACTGTACGGACAACAGCTTAGGTATAATACGTTCAATAAAGAAGGTCATCGATATGTATGAATCCGTCGCTTTTTAGTAGTCATTCAAATTTGGTCGGATAACCAGCCGTTGCTTACATATTTTGGTTTTTTGTTAATATTTACTTAATGCGAAACATTCCAAGCTGAATATTTTCACCATATATTTTTGACTAAAGGCACATGATTTTGGTTTACACCTACACATCTCGGATTGAGCCGGTTCCTTGTATTTTGCCGTCAAAGTTAGGACACCATCGTTTTGACTTTTAGCAAAAACGCATGCATGAATAGTTTTGAAACTTTGTATGGTTATTATTAGCGTCAAGAAGGACCGAATACAGTTTTCAGCGAACTTGTTTCTTGTCTAATTTAGGCGCTGCGATGTTTTTTCGGGTTTTCATAAAACCGCTATAACTTGAAAACTATAAATATTTTCTTAAAACTAATTGGGGCACTAAGGGGCACACATTAAGAGCTACTCGTGTATGTTTACTCTACAGGGGCACATGCAATGGTTGTAGAGATATACGATTCATCAAAACGTTACTCCAGCAGGAAATGCAATATCTCGAAAACCTGAAGGGGCACAGATTTTTTTTTTGGGGGCACATTAAGGCACACCTATAAGCTCTCTGGCCATGCACAATTTTTCTCTCTCCGATCATTCGTTTAGAATTTTCCTGCTAGAAAAACGTTACCCCAGCAGGAATCGTTTTTTCCGTTTTTTTCCAAAACGACAGGGGGCACACATTTTTTATTTGGGGGCACATTTACAGCAGATAGGGCACATATTATACGTCCTACTCCTATAACTCTAGGAGACACTTTCTTGCTGGGGTAACGTACACAACAAACTCACTTCACCGAAGTTTTCACGGTGAGATTTTTACAGAATCGACTGGCTGTTCAGTCAGTGTAAGCATTTGTCAGTTATCGTGTAGCTCAACTCAGAACGAGGAAGAAAGGACATTTGGGTAAGCCGCATAAAGTACTCAAACTGCCAGACCATCATTAAAACTAACAGAGAAGAACTTAAAAAAAAAACGACCCACTTCCAAATAAGACACTAGAAATGAAAAATTAAAAAAAAATACAAAAAAGTCGGGGTCGTTGGATTCGTATTTTCGTTGTTTGCCACCGACTTCCAAAATTAAAGTTATTTTTCACTTTTATGCTGTACTTACCCCACACAAATTCGTATAACAGCACTTGCTGTAAATATCAGTGAAAGGAAGTTATTATATCATCATTATGGATATTTAAACACAATTAATTAATAAAAATAACAAAATTAAATCCTAACTTAACTAAAACTACACAGAAACTAAAAATAGCGTCGAAACAATCCATCCGCATCGATGTCGACTGGTAATGTACCCAAGAGACTGGTGGCATTACCACGTTGTATGGCAATGCTTAGCCTCTGGCCAAGGTAAAAGCTAGCCCTTGGGTCACGGGAAGTGTCAACCATATATCACCATAAATCTACATGGCAAAATAAAGTTAACTCAAAAACCACCTAACCAAAGTTAATAAAATTTATATGGAGCCACCCCTGAGACATACCCTACCCAATAAAAAAAAATGTTTAAATCAATTTACAATTGCCGGAGACATCACGTAACAAATATACAAAAAAAAACATAGGTGCAGTCGAATTGAGGCCCCTTCTTTTTTGAAGTCGGTTAAAAAGAACCTCAAATTACTCACCAGTAAAACGAGTATTAAACGATTCTTAAAAAATAAATTCATAAGTACTTCCCAAAATAGAACTCATTATAAGCGATTAATCTTCCAAAATATCATTCAAGTTTATCTTTAGGAAAGTAATTAAACATTAATTTTCAAAGTCATGTGTACCAAAAACTTTGAAATTACATCCATCGTTGAAAACTTATTTGTTCGTCAAGACTGGTCCGACTCGCACTTGGCTGGTTTTTATATAAGTACCCACTTAATAGCGATTTTTTGTTGAAAATTATCTTTATTAATATTTTTCAAAGAGCCGTTTAGTGTGACGTGTATAAAGACTTTTTTCTTTACTTAATGAATCACGCTTAGCAAGATTTCAAAAACGCTTCAGCAAAAAATATTGTAATTTCTATATATCTATTTTTTTTTTGTATTGTAAACGGCGGAGTAAATTATGTTGCAAAAAAGTACGCATATAAAATATGGTAGAAATCCATACTATAATATTATAAATGCGAAAGTGTGTCTGTCTGACTGTCGGTCTGTTACCTCTTCACGCTTAAACCGCTGAACCGATTTAGGTGAAATTTGGTATAGAGATAGATTGAGTCCCGGAAAGGACATAGGATAGTTTTGATCCTGATATTCCCACGGGATCGAAACTGCAATATGCGGGTAAAACCGCGGGGAGTTGCTAGTTATATTATAAAACACAATGTTCAGGCCTCCCACAAGGTAGACCGACGACCTTGTGAAGGCCGCACGAATCCGCTGGATGCGGAAAGCTCAGAACCAGTTGAAGTGGAGGTGCTTGGGGGAGGCCTATGGCCAGCAGTGGACGTCTTTCGGCTTAAATGATGATAACAATATTCTTAATTGTGCTTCAATTGATTTTTTTTTGTTTAAAAAACAAATAGCGTGCCTGCTTTAACGTTCGAAATATAAATGAAAGTTATTAACCTCCTTACTTATAAACGTTGTATATCGTCTGTATAGTTACACAACGCTTTGTCTCCTTCTTTCGAAAGTCAAATTGCTGACGACTGAAAGAGAGAAATCGGTGTGTGAAAATTCATTTGATATATTACGTTTATTAGTAAGGGGGCAAATAGTAATCGACAGGATTGTTAACGTTCGAAATATAAATGAAAGTTATTAACCTCCTTACTTATAAACGTTGTATAGCGGCTGTATGTTACACAACGCTTTGCCTTCAGTCAAATTGCTGACGACTGAAAGAGAGAAATCGGTGTGTACCTAACTATTCATTTGATATATTACGTTTATTAGTAAGGGGGCAAATAGTAATCGACAGGATTGCCTTATTGGTTTAGTGGTCGCAAGCGCTTCTGTTGAGCATGATCTCCCGAACAAAGAGCAAAGAGTTATTGGGTAATAAAAAAAATTGTATCACTAATTTCTACAAACAAGCTGGAGTTAATGTTCCCGCAGACATGCGCAACACAACAGCACGACGCGACGCTAATAGAACAATTTATATGAAAACTACATGTAAATTGCTCTTCCAAAATCGCGCCGCCGCGCGCCGCACCGTCGCGTCGCGCTTGTCTGCGGGAGCCTTTAGACTTTTGAAGTGTTTTATTGAGTCTCAATGACTTTGGGAAACAGTTTTATTACGAAAACGTTATTCAACTTTACAAAGTTATGTGCTTACTGTAATTGCAAACATGACTTGGTTCAACTTTGCAGATGACAAAAAGTTATTTTTGCTAACACGACAACCAAGTAAAATAATATAGTCACCCGTCACGGTAATCACAAATTTGTTGTATAGATATTGTATTGTGTGCTGCGTTTATACGCGCAATTCTATATAGTACGTTCCAAAAATGTCTGATGGAAATGTAAACAAATCACCTTAGAAGTGTTTTTCATTTAACAATTATTGAGGTATTGAGGTAAATTAGTTCTATATCCTCAATTTTCATTGACGTATTTTCAATTATAATTATGTATTTATTAATGTCATTCAAACAAACATCCTAGGAAAAAATGATGACATGTACAGTTTAGGCTTTCTAAATACTGATAGCTACTACTTGTGTGGAAACGGCCACGACTTACAAGTTCGTGGTCGTAGATTCGAACCTTGAAAGGCACTTTACATACATACATATTCAGCGTATAATGTTCCCACTGCTGGGACACAGGCCTCCTCTCTGTGAGGAAACCGGCATATTCTAAAATCAAAAAATCGAAGACATGTGACATCTACCAACCCATACTGGGCCCACGTGGTCGATTACGGCCCACTCCCTTTCACGAAGAGGAGACCTTTGTCCCAGCAATGGGAACGGGGCTGACTAGACTAAGTGTTACCAATTCCCTTTAGTGACTGGTTGCGTAAGAATTGAACCTGAACAGTGTTTGTTATGACTTTCACCAGATACTTTTTGAACAGACCATAGGCAATATTTGTACATCTTGAAATTGCTCGGCGCAAATTAATTACCTGTAAACTCACCTTTAGAGTACCTACCTACCATAATTGTGAGCGTGCTTCAACTAAACAATTAAATTATGTTCAAGTTAGAGGTAAGTACAAAACTAAGTATTCAGAACTATGTAAGGATTTCTAGTTTTCGTTCGGAACTTGTGTTTATGTTCTCTGAGGATAGTTGTTCTAGATTTTGGCGTTTGTGTATTTGGGATTTGGACTGTAAACACTGTGTAGATTTTTCATTAGACTTGTTCAACTCACTTTATGACATCATTCTTTCGTGTTAGTAGATTTTCTTCTACACCTCTATAATAAACATTTTGTTAGTATACTCGCTTTGAATGCGTGATGTGTTAAGTTATAAATTAGTCTCTCAAATGTAAAAAAAAAGTGACACTCCGGGAGTGCCGACAGAAGTGAAAACAAAATACTTTGCCATCACTCACTGACATATCGGATATACTTTAAAACCGAGTACATCCTGAGGACAGCCGAACACATACGAAGCGGGTATTTTTTTTTTATCGTCTTATAAACAAAACACGCGCGGTGTCACTTACGGTAACAGTGACGTGAGTTGAATGGTTTTTTCCCATCTCAAAAAATGCCCAACGCGCCTAAAGAAGTTTTCACTTCAACAAAAAATTATAGGAAGAACAAAACTCTTATTGTTATAAAATTTAAAGTCCTGAAAAGACTGAATTTCGGCTATGGCAACCTATCTCAGCGGATACCAGCCTTCGGCGCGGGAGATGTTTTAGTGTACAAGTGTGTGCGCAAACACAGGTACATTATCTCTTCCCCAACTCTCATAGTCCGATAGGACGGCAATCCGACATGCCCGGAGAGAGATCAGGGGCAGGACCAATGGCTGAACGTGCTTTTCGAGGCTACCCCCGTGCCTCTGTACACAGCGCTAACTTCGGACTGTTACTAAGAAATTTCCAATAGAAAAACCTAATACCACTTTTTCCGACCCGGGAATCAAACCTAGTACCCCAAGCTCAGCAGTCGCGCTTGTAACCATTAGACCAACAGGGAGAATTTTTGTACAGAGGCCAGCACATCACGCTACCCGAAACTGTCAAATTTTCCCAATCAACTTTGAACCTTATGCTTTAGCGATAAAGTTGAAAATTTACTAAAGAAATTTGACACATTGTAGCAGCTTGATGTGATGGCGCGTCTGTACAAAGACAAATGACATCATTAACTTTTTACGCTGTTTAGATAGTGCAACTTTTATCTTAGCTTAATTACTTTTGAGAATCCACAGCCTGAAAACGCACCATGTAAATAAGGCAGTATAATTTAGATCTTGTGGAGACCTTAGGATGCGGGAAACACAGAACCGGTCGAACTGGCAGAGCTTGGGGAAGGCCTACCTCCAGCAAAGGACGTTTTTCCGCTGAAATAATGATGATGAAAACACAATCTGATAATTTGTTCTGTTAATATACGAATACTTTGGAAATCCTTTACCTTTTTATAATTAGTTTTTAGAAGCTATACTTTCTATTAATCTTTTTTTTAGAAGCTATATTTTCCATTTTTATTTATGTGTTCTTATATTGTTTAATCAAGGGGATTACAGGACTTAAAAGTTTATGATCGACTATAATACACAAAATCAGAATAATACATGATATTCTTCAGGATATATGCTAGTTAGATAGTGTGTTGAAAACATAATACAACTAATTTGATTCGATAGAAAAAATCATAAAGATACCTCTAAAAGCTTTCTTTTACAATAAAAACCATACTAATATACATACAATCATTCTGATTTTTTTTCACATATTTCTACAAGCAGCATACTAAAACACTAGTGTTTTAATTTTTTAGTCAAAACAATAGATTTTCTGTAATTAAATAATTCCTTCATATTTTGCAATAAACTACCAGGGTTGTGTCATCGCGCTTCTCTTTCTTTTCTACGCAGTCCGACAGTGACCGCGCTTTAGGTCATGTAAGCGTCTTAAGTGTGCAAAATTGCAATGTTGTTGTTATTAATCTTAAGTTTAAGAGGTATTTTGCCATATTTTTTGAGTTCTAGCCTTTAGATTTGTTATTATTATTATAAACTATAATTGGCGACTGCGTAAGACCGAGACTATTGTGATCTACACACTTAAGATATATTATACACAGAATCTGTTGCTGTAATTTTGATAAATAAACGATTATGGTGTGTAAATAAGGTTTTATGTGTAAAAACGTTTAAAATAATGACTGTGATAAAACTTTAACCAAAATAAGCTACGTATTCATCAAACAAAATCCCTCTCACCACTTCGAAACTTCTTCAAAACTCGTTCAGTATAATAACGACACACTATTTCTTTTAACCCAATTTTTTTTAATTTGGGATAAAAGAAATAGTGTACTACACTGGGTAATTACGTCGACGTCGACGTCGACGTTTCAAAAGAAAGGGAACGACGTAATTACCCAGTGTAGCTTGCATTTGTAAAGAAATCAGTGCTTCAGCGACCTTCAAAACGTACAAAGTTTAATCAGCTTAACTTTTTTGAAGTGAAAACTTCTTTAGCGGCGCTGTGTACTTTTTTTGGAATGGGTAAAAACTTCTAAATTCGCGTCAGGTCACGTGACCCTGATCGAAAATTCGTAAAACGTCAGACGTAAAACGTAAGACGCGCGTTGTTGAGGACAGCGCCATCTATGCACATCGGGAAGAACTACGAGGGCCTCGCGTACTAACGTCAGACGTAAAACTTAAGACGCGCGTTGTTGAGGACAGCGCCATCTATGCACATCGGGAAGAACTACGAGGGCCTCGCGTACTAACTACGTAGGCCTCGCGTACTAACTACGTAGTTCATCCAACAACGACGAGATGGCGCTGAACCACGGATATATAACTGACGACGAGCAAATCTGATTAAATTCCTTTCACGAGAAGAATAAACCAGTCACTTTGGTCATCATACCTGATTTGCAAAAAACCCTATAAAATAAGGAACACACCTTAACACGCGTGTTTTGTTTATAAGACGATTCACAAAATACACTCGTAATTGTTCAAGTTTTCACTTCTGTCGGCACTACCGGAGTGCCAGTGTTTTTTTATTGTAAACAATGTCTCGTCAAGAGCGAACAGGTTTTCAAAAAACTTGGAACTAAGGCTATAAAGGCAGGAAAATGTTGTCAAGTGCGAGCTGGAATACTTTTTAAATATGGAACTAGGATGGCAAAAGGAGGTTTGTAATGTTTTCTATTTTTTATTATAGCGTTCCATTGGTTTTGTAGTTTAAGGTGTCCAGAGCATCGTTTTATTAAGTTTTAATCAGAAACACCGACCAAACTATACAGAAAGTGTTAAAATATTACTGTTTTCAAATATAATTAAGAAAGGGAACGATTTAATTACCCGGAGTAGCTTGCATTTGTAAAGAAAACAGTGCTTCAGCAACCTTTAAAACGCACAAAGGGAAAGTTTAATTAGCTCAACTTTTTGTTGTTGTTGTAAAGAATCTCTTGTCAAGAGCGAGCGGATTTTTTTTAAGCCTTGGGACTTAGGCCGCTATCCCACTGGCGTTTTACGACGTTGACGTCAACGCTCGTAAAACGCCAGTGGGATAGCGGCCTTAGACTGTAAAGTCTGGAAAGTGTTGTCAAATGTCAGCTGGGTTTCTTTTTAAATGTGATACTAGGATTGTAAAAGAGGTTTGAAGGTTTTTTTTATAATAATGTAGAATTTCTTATTGATTCAGTATAGTTGCAAAGAGATTCCCATTCTTTACGAATTACAAGAAAGGGAACGACTTAATTACCCTGAGTGGCTTGCATTTGTAAAAAAAAACAGTGCTTCAGTGACATTCAAAACGTACAAATGGAAAGTTTAATTTGCTCAACTTTCTTTTTCAGGAAAGTATTGTCAAGTGCAAGATTGGCTGCTTTTTTAAAATCTGGAAGTAGGAAGGTTATAGTGTAGGGTCTTATTAGTTTTGTAGTTGCAAGGGTAGCTGCGATTAAGGTGCTTTAAGAGATTTCCAGGGTATTTTTTCATTGAGTTTAGACCGGTCACAATTTTTCTTGCCTCGCAAATTTTGCATGGTTTTATTCTCATAAAACGACACGAAAGGTACAGACGCCAGCACATCAAACTATCCGAAACTGTCAAATTTTCCCAATCAAGTTTGAACCTCATGCCTTAGCGATAAAGTTGAAAATCTATTGAAGAAATTTGACTGATTGTAGTATCTTGAAGTGCTGGCGTCTGTACAATTTGATGTCATTACTAGCTTTTGCCACATCAAAAAAAAAAAGAAAATAATGGATAATTTTCCGACATTGACGGACATGGATGAATCGGTGGACTCGTGGTCTTACCTGTAAAATTTAATACAATTCCTATAAATCGTGAAAAAGTAACGTCTGACAGAATTATTTTCACCTGGCTAATAGACATACTCGTAACTGCAGTCACTGAAAACAGACCCGTTACTTGCACCAAGAATTCAGTACATTTTCTTTTCCTATCAGCGTGCTAAGATTGAAATATTAACAGATGGCGAACATATCGACGGATAGGTTCTGCTCGTATTTTCGCACCGATTTTCTAATTTTGGGACTGAAGTCCGGACGGAGGTGCAAAAAGATCAGTTGTCAGGTGCCGGTTCGAAGGGTAGCGCGTTGGAGTATGAATGAGACAAGAGGGTGTAGACAAAGGTCGCGGGTTGTTGGTAGCGGGTTGTTGGTCGCGGGTTGTTGGTCGCGGATTGTTGGTCGCGGGTTGTTTGAAAGAGATACCGTGGCCCCTAGCACAGGCTACTGAAGGAACACGGGTGGGTTTTAGTCAGTAAAAGTCTGACATGCCTTCCCGCTCCGCCCAGAGCGGGAGAAGTTATTTGATAATTTCTCACCCAAAAAAAAATGGTCTAGACAAAGTGATATTCTATCAGCGACCAGTGGAACAGTTAAAGATTTATTGAATTGACATAAGCTACCGAAAAGCTTATGTCAATCCTGTTGAAAGTCGTTGCAGAAGTACGAAATGCTTCGAAAGAGATACTCACTTATCTAGGTCATCTGAGTATTAGTGAGTGTTGGTTGTGTGAAAAATTGGCAGTTCTTCGAGAAGAACGTAAAATTAAAGAGGCTTGATGGGTGAGCTGTTGAGTTTTTGATTTATTCATTTGTGATCGTTAGAAATAAATAATTTAAAACTCTCCGATAACTTGTTGTTTCGGGTCCAAAATGTATGTCAGTATATGCGATTTTTTAGTCTGTAAATGGATTTACGATATAATTATGATACATTCCTAATGGAAAGTAAAGTTAGATATGATAAAAATATAGCTTCGAGGTACGATTATACGATAGATAAAAAAACAGTGGCACTCCGGGAGTGCCGACAGAAGTGAAAACTTGAACAATTACGTGTGTATTTTGTGAATCGTCTTATAAACAAAACACGCGCGGTACCGGCTACGGCCATCCGTCTTATGAATTTTCAATCAGGTCACGTGTCCTGACGCGAGTTTAACATTTTTTACCCATTACAAAAAAAGTGTACTACGCCGCTAAAGAAGTTTTCATTTCAAAAATTATGGTTCAAATTCAAACTTATTGAACCCTTCTTTCTGTCTTTGCTTTCTAATGCGCTATATAGCTTTTCCATACCCTAAAGCTAGAAAGACCGTTATTTGATTTGCAGATTTTATGCTTCGCATCGTTTTTTGCAAAGAAACGCAGCATTTGGCACCGAAATGTGACGAGCGTCCTGGGATCGTTACCAAACTTTTACGGTTTTAAATCTGCTGAAAAATTATCTATTTTCTTCGGTTTTTTATTCCTAGAACTCACTGAACTGTATGAACGATATTTGGTCAGTATTTTTGGAGATATTGAAGACGTCAAACCTTTCGGATTTCGATTAAGCTACTGTCAATATGGCCAAAAGTATATTATAATATCGCAACATAGATTTTTTCATCTTATTGTTTAAAATAGTAGATTGTACAGACGCCACCACATCAAGCTACCCGAAACTGTCAAATTTTCCCAATTAACTTTGAACCTTATGCGTTAGCGATAAATTTTTAATTCTATTAAAGAAATTTGACAGATGGTAGTTACTTGATGTGCTGGCGTCTGTACAACTAGTGCGTAAAAGCCCTCGACTTAACTATCCACCCTCGCCTGCGACTCGGGTTGTATAAAAGTCTCGGGGTAAAAAGGCTCATTTATACCCGAGTTATACACTCTGCTTTTCACTTCGATTGCGAGAAAATGAAACAGGCTTAAAATATATTAACAGTATTTTCACTGTTGAAGTATAGAATAGCTAATTTCCGCTACGAAACTTTTTGAAAGTTTTTTTTTAATTTTCAACATGTTCCATTAGACTTGGATAGGGGTAGGTACTTCATACTGCTAAGTCATAAAAACGTTTCTTTGCGTTTTTAAATAATAAACGAAAACTATTTTATCTAGTTTTTTAAATTAACGATATTGTTAGCGGTTAACACTACTTTTATTTAAAAAAAAAACTAACAAAATGACGAAACACTAAACTTTAATCAATTTTAAGCAAATACAATTTTAAACTAAAAAAATATACTTCGTGATTTAAAAACGACTTTAAACAATATTACAGAGAGATGTTATCGCGACGGCTGCTTGAGACGGAGTGAGGGGCGAGTACTGGCCGCACCCCCTTTTATACACAGCGCCGCACGGTAGTTTGAAAAATAACGTTTTCACGCTAATACGGCCTCTCCTGACGTGTGGCTGTCCTCAGCCACATTGTCCAGATGATGGTCCTTGTTCGCCGCAGTCACGATCTTCGGCAAGTGGACTCGGGCGACGCGAAGGGCTCATGTCTTCAATAGCTGCATCAGTAATTAGTGGACCCTGGCGTGTGTACTATCCTCTTCAGCTAAAAAAAATTAGAGAATAGCACATATTAGTAATATCCTTATTATTTAATCTAAAAATGTCTGTTGCAATTAAATGCAACACAAATCTAGACGGAGCACCCAGTTAGCTCGTCTTGGCAGAGACACATCTCAATGCCCTTATGAATAAACTGAGATGGAGGCACCCAGTTAGCACATCTCTTTTGGCAGAGTTACACTAACTCAATGCCCTTACAAATAAACTGAGACGGAGGCACCCAGTTAGCACGTCTCTTTCGGCAGAGTTACACTAACTCGATGCCCTTACAAATAAACTGAGACGGAGGCACCCAATTAGCACGTCTCTTTCGGCAGAGTTACACTAACTCAATGCCCTTACCGGCAGAGTTACATTAACTCAATGCCCTTACCGGCAGAGTTACATTAACTCAATGCCCTTACCGGCAGAGTTACACTAACTCAATGCCCTTACCGGCAGAGTTACACTAACTCAATGCCCTTACCGGCAGAGTTACACTAACTCATTGCCCTTACCGGCAGAGTTACACTAACTCAATGCCCTTACAACCTTGTACGCACCATCTTGTACGGACCACGCATCCGGAGTCCACTCACCACGCCACTGAACCATAGGTTCTGCGGCGGCCCAGGCTTTCCCGTTGCATGAGCCAGCAGGCAGCTTGAGCTCGTACCGGTGATGTGGTAGCGCTCGTACCACCTTGCACGGATCACGCATCTCAGAGTCCAGCCTCCATGCGCTCTGCGAGCCCTTGCTCACGAACACGAAGCTGCCGACGACAAATGTACGCGGCTGACGCTCGACGCGTCGCGACGTCTCGCACAAGAGACCTCAGCACTGGAGTAGTCGCTTCAACGCCAGTCAACAGCTGTAGAGGCGAGGTGCGGGTTGTGGCTTGCCTCTTTATGTTCAAGGTGAGCTGCACCTTCCACAACGCATCGGACTACTGCGCACCCTTGTTGTTCGCCTCTATCCGCAACATGTTGAGAACAGTCCTGCAACAACGCTCGACCTGCCCGTTTTCACGGTGCATCTCAGGCGTGATAAAATGTATGTTACAGCCTAACTCGGTAACCCAGTCTTGAAAGGATGCTCTTTCGAACATTCTGCCACGGTCACACACAATTGTTGACGGAGTACCGAATAGTGAAATGGTATTAGAAAATACACGTTTTAACTCTGTGGTATCTTTTCTATACAGGGCGTACAACAGACAGTACTTAGTAAAAGCATCTACCACAAGGAGTATGTATCGGTAACCGTTTGACTCCGTTAGGGGACTAAGGATGTCAGTGTGAACCACTGAAAAGGGTACCTCAGGCTTCGTCCAAGATTCTACGGTCTTAGGAGACTTCACTAAAGCTTCAGTTTTACTAGAGCTCGGCCGTACCTGACCGTGACCAATAAGCCTACCTAGGTATTCTAACTCTGTCTGAGAACGTGTATTTTTTTTTTTAGATTTACTGAAAATCCCGTCTCAGTTAGTGTTTTTAATACCTCTCGCAAAGTTTTCAGACCATCACAGACAGAATTCGACATTATTAACACATCGTCGATTAACGGTAGCGGAAATCACTCTTTAATAGTGATAGCATTTAGAGCTCTGTAGTCGACGCAAATCCTATCAGACGCATCCTTTTTCTTAACAAGGATGATAGGACTCGCGTAATTAGACTGACTCGCGAATGATTCGCTTACTAATCAAATCATTAATTATCTCGCGAACGCGACGCTTTTCGTCTACGGAGAGTTTATAAGGTCGATAGTGAATTGGGATGTCACTATTAACTTTTATTTCCATACAACCAGTATGTCTACGCCTGAACGCAGCCCTTCATATTAACGAAGAAACGAACGCACCCAATGTCAACGGCGCTCGCGACAGGCTTCACGCGGACGAACCGGACGAACTTCACTTCACGATATTAGCGCGCACCGCCATACCTTTGTCGCGACACACATAATTGTAATTTTCAATAAATAAACTACTAACTATAATCGAGGTCGATCTTATTTTTGTATCGCCAACACAGTATTTACTCTAGAGGTCGCTGTACCGGTAGTAAACGTATCTGAATACTTGTTTAATAGAGCTAACAAACACTCTTTTTCGTGACCTACTAAGGGTGTCCTTATCTTAGGGGACTCTATAGTCAACACGTTGTTTACGTGCGAATCCCTGACTAACCGTCGAGAGTTATTTGTTCTAATATACGTAATTCCACTATGATTTAAAATATCAGTGCCAATCAAAACCGGTGCCTGAATACAATCCGGGGGAATAACAACAAATCTACTTCTAAAGATAATTCGGGAAATTCGATAAGAGTGCATTCTTACGAAGTGGACTCTATATCTTGACTTCCAATACCACGCATACGGCGGTAGGTGGGAATTTTATTTAAACTAAACTGCTTTAAGACGGAATCAGAAATCAGCGAAATAGCAGAACCTGAATCTATTAGAACGTCAACAGCTACGTTCTGTATAACCGCGGACCACGACCGATCACTGGTCACGCGATCGTTGAGCCACGTCTTAGCGTCACCCCGTTAACACCCACCAATGCGTCCCAGACATTCCCGATCTTCCCACTGACATATCTCGCATAGTATCTCATAGCTCGGTCACTCCTGACCAAATATGGTACAGGCAAAACAACACAATGAAAATTCGCACAAACTAAAAAATTGCAGAGTTCAGAGTATTAATCATTCTTTGATTCCCAAATCTCAAGATCACAAACTAAATAATCAAGTAAACATGATAGAGCAGCTAATAAAACATCCTTAGAGCATAATAAAATACAGCAGGAATCTTATTCGTGGCCTGTGGCTTTTCATTAAGCCCCTACAACAAACCTCATGTTTGTTACCTTGAATTCCTCCTGAATTCCGAGTCCCACGGACTCTATGGTCTCTACAAGACCCCGACCAGCCGAACTAAGATTCACCACTATCACTCTACTTTAATCTCTACTCTGTTTCATCAACCAGACTTCTACTTTGCTTTCCTCAAATTCGTCATTAATACTCTGATCCCTTGGCCTGTGCCATGGCATATGCCTCAGCCTCATGAGTGTACTTGATTCAACTAGAGCCATGTAATCAAACTTTAATCAATCATAACAAAAAAAAATCAACCAGAGCCATGTACCATCGTTATCCACATTACAACAATAATCTTTTTCACTAAGAGCCTTAGATACCTGGAAACCCACACACGAGTAAACCACTCTAACGTCACGGCACTCCGGCCGACCATCAATCGCATTGCTGTCACACATCCAGCGCATGAATCCATGTGTATCACCCCTGTGACTACACACTTTTTACTACGGCCGATAGAGAACTACTACTCGCATGGTTCCCACTACTTAGGCTTGCTCATAGCTCATTACCACTGTGATCACCATCTATTTCGACTGGTATATGACCTACTGGCATCATTCGTAACCTATCGTGAGCGTATTCAAAAATTGCATTGTTAACTAGATTGGGCTATACCTAACAATGTAACAGTTTTTTTGCTGTTGTTTACCAGGAAAGCACTCGGTACCAGAGTCAAAACAAAATGAAAACGACTCACCAAATTCTGTAGACAATAGATCTGTAGTAATGCTTAGATCTTACTTGAATTAGGGAAGAAAGTGCCCCCAAAATCCTGTCCGCAGCATCAGCCTCTCGCGATGTCTCAGCGGTCACGACTCCATCCGCAGCACACGCTTCCTCACCAGCAGCAACAGGTGACCCGGCAACCACCGAAGCCGTCAGCAGCGGAGCGCCGCCCGGATGCAACGACACGGGAGTAGACGCACATATAGCGTCTGAAGGCAAACCCTCCCCTCGAGCGCTCGATCGAACCAGCACTCCATCCAAAGGGTCGCGTCGAGGGCTATCCCGACGTCCATACGAACTATCCCGGCGCCTACGTGAAATTTGAGAGTACTCTGATCTATCACGACGACGCCTAGGAGATCTACTACGCGATTGACTATAACGGCCACGACGCCTCTTATAAACATCACGACAGCTATGCGAATCGTTTTCCCGAGAATTACGTCTAGGTGTATTCTCACGCGGCGTGCATCCACGACTCGACATGATTATGACTATAGGCAACGTATATGACCACTACGTGAACAACAAACTAACCGCCAAATAAAAGAATTAACACGTGGTTGTTTACTTCAAAAACACGTACGAAATATAATGTAATCGAGTAGAAACACGTGGCGAATCACGTTAAAATGCACAGAAACTAATCACGGACAAAATCAACAACACGTGGTGAAAAATTTTAAACAGTCCCAAAACACTATTTTGATCACGCCTATTTCTACACACGATTCAAAAGCTTTTCGCACGACACAGAAAAAAGATAGGCAATGGAGCCTATCCCACTTCTGATGTTAGCGGTTAACACTACTTTTATTTAAAAAAAAAACTAACAAAATGACGAAACACTAAACTTTAATCAATTTTAAGCAAATACAATTTTAAACTAAAAAAATATACTTCGTGATTTAAAAACGACTTTAAACAATATTACAGAGAGATGTTATCGCGACGGCTGCTTGAGACGGAGTGAGGGGCGAGTACTGGCCGCACCCCCTTTTATACACAGCGCCGCACGGTAGTTTGAAAAATAACGTTTTCACGCTAATAATATATTAAAGCATAGATATAAAATACAATAATGACTTTAATCGGCGACGTTTTATTGTGCGTGATTTTTTCATGAATATTTTTGTTCTTATTTTAAAAATATGTTTACTTTTGTAGTAAAATAATAAATTACAAATAACAATAAACTTTATGTTTGAAAGTTGAGGCTCCTACAAACAGGCGCGACATGCGATATAATCGCGCGCGACACAAAGCCACCGCCCGTTGCGCGACTTGCGGTGCCTTTGTGTCGCGTGTCATGTCGCGCCTGTTTGAAGGAGCCTTTAAGGTTTATAATAAAGTATACAATCGCAACCACTTGAGCGATGTGCTTTTGTTCCTAATCCATAACCAGTGCAATTGTGGAGGTATTCCACTCAGAGCACTGATTTGAACCGCACTTGGACGAAGCGCACTTGAGCACTTCCACGAACCGCACTGAAGCAAAATTTTGTTACGCGGGATCGAAGTGTTACAAACTCAAATCACCAACGAGTAGCCAGAATGTCACATCACCTGTAGGTATTTCAATGGCGGTCCGTACACGATGCAACCAATAATAAACTAGTAAATAACCCGTTGATAAGTCGCGTTGTAGGTCAACTGGACTCACGGGTCTATGTACGATGTGCATAAGGTAAATGTATAAACCTAAAGTCTATTCAAACTTATGCTTCAAGTAATATTATTTCAAGTTAAACAAATATCAACTTTATTTTAATGGTAATTAAGTTGATTTTAGAATGACTAGCACTATTTAAAAAGTTATAATAATGTTTGAAGTTGTAGCGTAAACTGAACTTTATTGTGTAAGATTTAAAGTTATTTTTCCATAATTATTTGTTTACATTTTTGGCAAATAAATCGCGAATGCAGATTATGTGTATACAAAGTAACAAGGACATCGACGCGCAACCATTAGCTAACCCTGCGTTGAAAGTTTTCGTCGGTTATTAAAAAAAAATATTATTCCGTAGGTACATTTTGACCGCGTAGGTATTTCATTGTTCTATGGAAAAATTTTTTTTCACTTCTCATGCTCTGAAAGTGCTTCTTTGTGCAGGGTATAGGCTGCACAAAATCGAATTTTGTGCACAAGGGCATTAACGTATCTACTCATAAATGTATTATATTAAGGCAAAGAAAATGAGCCATACAGCCAAATGCAATAAGAAGTTCATAGATAGAATTTGTTATTATATAATATTTACTTTAATTTATTTGCCTTATGTGTTTTTTAAGATATAATAGATATTAAAATTTTAATTCAAGTACGGTAGTAGTTGATTTAAGAAAATTATTATTACAAAATTAATTTAATAGTAGGCTGTATAGGCCTGCAGCCTAATATCAATGTCGTAAGATTTAAAAAAAAAATAATTTCCTTCAGTATTCAAAACTGTTCTAATTTTACTTTGAATTTTAATTAAAGAAATGTTATGTTATACTACTGTTTTATTTCCTCGCAATCGAAGTGAAAAGCAGAGTTTATAACTCGTCCACAAAACCATTTCTATCCTCGACATTACTATCAGCCCTCGCCTTCGGCTCGGGCTGCTAAAAGTCTCGGATAGAAATGGTTTGTTTTGTGCACTTGTTGTAAAATCTACTATTTTTTTTCATGTGTTGAATTCGTCGTTACAGTTTGCTCGTCGAAGTTCATGCCACCGATATTAAGGTAGGTTCTCTTTTCAAACAATAATCATGACATACCTGCATTACTCCCAAAAAAAAGTGATATAAAAATGATAAAAAATTATATCGACTTCAAAAAGAAATTAACTCAAAAGTATGAAATAACTTCAATTTCGGAAGACGGTGGGGTCTGTATTTTAGTTTTAGTTTTTTGCAACCGTAATGTTGAGTTAATTTCTTTTTAAATGTAAGCCAACAAAAATATGGTCACGATCCGATTAATACTTGCGGAAAATGCGTGGACAAACATACGTACCTACATCTATAAAATTTTGTATATTTGTTTGGAGCCCTAATAGTTTGTCATATATGAATATAATGCAGTTCCAATAATATTACATACATACGTGTCAATTTGATGATCTCCTTTTTTTTGAAGTCTGTAAAAATATGCTAAATGAGATGTCACCTCTCCACACGGAAGTTACGCTGATAGAAATTTCCAAGTGAAATATTAAAAAAAAAATAAACAAAAGAATAAAAACGCAAAGCCATCATTCGGGGAACTCCTTTTATTTGTCAAGAGAAACGAAACTGCGCATTACCAAATTATACAGTTTAAGCAGCCGCTCGGATATTGAGCTGTAAATTCTACCCACAATTCAAATTCCGCGTCATATCCTGGCATTAGGCTCACAATAAAAACTGAAAAGTTGTTTGTTTAAATCGCCGTTAATATGTACAGTATTATGTAAATTCGCGCCCGTGATTTGAATATGGAATTTTTTATTTTTCCCTTTTTAGAGTTCTGTACCCAAAGGTGCTATAAACAGCCTAGACGGTTCCCACTGCTGGGACTCAGGCCTCCTCTCTGTGAGAGGGAGTGGGCCGTAACCCAACACGCGGGCCCAGTGCGGGTTTGTGGATGTCAAATTTCTTCGAATTTTTGGTTTTAGAACATGCCCGTTTGCTCACAATGCGGTAAGCATTCACCTTTTTGAGAGCAGTGGTGATGAAATTAAATACACAAAGTAAGTGCTTGCCTGGGTTCGAACTCACGACCTACAACTCGTAAGTTGGGTAAGTGTATAATCTGTATTAAAACTACAAAATAATAAAAAAGTAGGTAAACATTAATAGTTATTATGGAACGGATTCTTAACACGCGAGTCCGACTCGCACTTTTCAATTTTTATTTTTTATTTTCAACGTATCTGTTGCTTACAAATAGCTTTTTTTTTGTTATTTGAAATTAGAATAAAGCTGACGTGTTGGTTGTTTAGGCTGAATATTTCAAATGGTTAGACCGGCAGACAGGGATAGCTTTATATGACTTCTATAGCTCCATTTCTGTCTTTTACGAGGGTAAAATAGCTAATCGTGTGATTTAGTTCAGTTTTTCTCGTATTTTGTACTTTTTGAGGGTACTTTTCACCCTTTGTTGGTAGCTATTTGTATTTATAACTTTCTTTTTATTTTTATACTAGCTGTTGCTTGTTTGGCTGTCGGATAATATCCCACGGGATTAAAAGGACCAATGTCTTAATCTAGGTTATAAACTACAGGACGTCCAGTGGCAGAATTCGAAGTTTGAAAAATTAAAAAAAAACTACAGCTCTAATACAAGGAATGTTTATTGTTATTTAAAAATAATAAATTAATGCAAATTTTATTTTTTGAAAACCAGGTTTCCAAATTTTGACCATCGAGCCTAGCACCCTCGTCAACTTTAGCACGCGTTTTCAAAAAACGCGTTTACAGAGCGACTATACCCTGTAAAGTTGATTTCGTAACTCCCATTATCGATGCTTGTGATATACGGGGATTTTCAGTCACAGAAATCATAACACTTTGTACATTTTCGTCCGTTTGTGTAGGTCCTGGTCTGGGGCTGTCTAAAGTTGATCCTGTACCTCTGAACTTTGCTACCCGAGACTAAATAAGGTTGATCGATGGTACATCACGTAATCGACGAATATCGTTACGATTACAAAGTCGAAAACGTGCTTCAGTAAGCGAAAATCCTCTTGATGGCAAAAGCGCAGTGCACTCCACACCACCGCTCCATGGCAGGTAAAAAATCCGCAGAGCTTACGTTTTCAACGACGCCCCTCTAACGTGTTGCGTTCAGAAATCAAGTTTATTCAAACTTTTAAATCTGCCACGTGTCTGGTCTCCTTTAGCACACATATACATGGTGTCCCCATGTATATGTGTGCTAAAGGAGACCAGACACGTTTTACAAAGTTGGTGAAATTTCGAAAACACCTTGCTTAGTGGATACCTACTCTTCACAAGGAACACACCCTCCGAATTTCATGTCTCTAGGACCCGCGGTTAAGGGTGCATTCCCACTGAAGCGGAGCTGTGCGTAGCGGAGCGGAGACGTACAGCAATCGACCAATCACAATTGGGCCCAAAAACCAAAGTCATGGCTAGTGAAAAAAAATGTATTACCCTGGTCGGGGATTAAGTCCAAAAATTTATTAGGTCGGGGAAGTCCTCTTAACTTTTTTTATTATTGCACCGAATCTCTACGACCATTTCTTCAGCTGTTTTTAAAGTTGAAAAATGTAGTTTTATACATTTTAATAAAATATAAAACTACCCATTGGGGAAAATTAACGAAAGGTGAATTTAAACAAATATTACCTCCTATGACAACAAACCTCTGCGAGTGTTCCTATAACAGTTTTTTCTGCATATTTAATTCTAAAATCAAGAGTTTTTTTAATATATTCTTCCAAACCTCCCTGTCTTGAGCAATCTTAATATAAAAGTATAAAACTTGATTTTCCTATTGTGTTGTGGTTAAATAAAATACTTTTTTATCACACCTGCTCTGAAAATACACAGTAATTATACCAATTAGAGGGAAGAAACGCCTTTATCCCGCCCTTCAAATCCTTTCATCCCAAGGTATGGAAGTTTGTATGAAAATCCTTCCGACCCAAGGGTGGGAAAAATGTATGAAATTCCATTACATACCCGGTTTTTCTTTTTTTTAATTTGTCTGCAGTCATACTGCCAAGAGACTTTAACTGTCTACTAATTAAATTTCAAGTAAATTGTTACTGGCCACATACAGTTTTTTTTTTTACCAGTTACCAACCTCCTTGGTGCATACAGAAAATTAAAAACGAAATTATTTTTGTAGGTATATAAAACGCGGACTTCTTAACAATTCAAAAGTGCCTGTAAATGGTTTAATTGAAAATAAATGGTTTGAGTTTGAGAACAGAAAGGAGGCCTGTGTCTCACCAGTGGGAACATTATAGACTGATTATGTATGATTTTGATACACTTCAACGTGTAAGTACCTAAGTATTTTTTGTTACTAAGGCGTCGTGTAAAAAATAGCTGCACTTTTAATATTTGTACTTTTAACTAAATATAAACATTTCTATGCATTTATGTCCATAATTTTCCTCGTAGGTGTAATAAAAAGCACTATACATCCCTCAGGATAAAGTACAGTTCCATACCTCAAATGGTTTGCGCCCCTCGCAAGCTCGTGGCGCAAATGCCATAATCTCGGTATGGAACTGTCACTTTCTTCCCTCTGAAGTAATGTACTATTATAACATATTTGCTCGTAAAGGGTCTCTTATTTCACCAATTTCAATATCGTAATCTCATTACGCACTTGTGCGGTAATGTAAAGTAAATCGTACGGTTTATCAAGATGCTCCGTCAAAACGAACAGTACTTTTTTAAATCTTAGCAAAGAGTTTTTATTTCAGAAAAGTAGTCAATATTTTATGAATAAAATTAACTTTGGGAGCTAAAATATAATAAATAAACATTTAATAATTTTATTTAATTAATTTTGACAATAAATTACAACCATTAATATCTGTAACAAAAACAAAAATATTAATTTACTTTATTAATAATACTGGCTGTTTTGTGCCTATGCCTGAAAAAAAAGCGCGAACGCGCGCGCATCGCTTCTTTGTTAAGAAGTAAAAATTATTCTGAAGTCCTAATTTTATTTATTTCCTCGCAAATATGTTATAAAACGTCGTATGACATACGTGCGCTTTGATAATTACAGCCTCTGCTTTCTTTTAGCCCTCGCCTACGGCTCGGGAAAGCAATATCGCCTCTGCTGTAATTTTCAACTTACCGCATTTATATCATAATGTACTATAATGTCGGTGATGTAATCATTGACACATGAATGTCAAATTTATTTTGTACTTTCTCTAGCCAAAGATGTAGGAAAATATAGCGAGAAACTAAACACGATCAGCACATCTAAGCCAACGTGGCTTACATGTGCTGATCGTGTTTCAAGAGCTGTCGTGTCAGTGTCATCATAGTTGTGGAATATTGACACTGACAGCTCTTGAATGCGGCTTAGACGAGCTGAACGCGTTCAGTGTCATTGGTGAATTTCGCTCTTAGGCTGAGATCTCCTCCAGACCCAATTTTGGCCATGGCGACCCCTCACGGCGGAGACCAGCCTTCGGCGCGGTAGATATTATTATTGTAGTGTACAATTGTGTGCGCAGACACACAGGAGCACTCTCTCCTCATTCACTCTCATTGTCCGCTGGGACGGCGACTGTTGGACACGACACGACCGGAGGGAGATCAGGCGCAGGACCAACGGCTTAACTTACTTTCCGAGGCACGGGGGTATCACACGCCAACTTTTAAACTCCCGGCTGTTACTAAGAAATTCCCAATGGGAAATCCCAACAACAATTGTGGACTCGAACCTAGGACCCCACGCTCAGCAGTCGCAATTGCGACCACGGAACCAACGGGGCAGGCTGAGATCTATACTGTCACTGTCACATAACTCTCAAACTACAAATGCAAGGTAGAGACGGGAACATGTTTTAGCCAAAGAATATGATAGATTTCAGTCTTAATTATTAATTCAAAATCACACGATTCATGATCCTATCTATAAACCAACAAATTAAAACATTATTCATTTCCTGAAAGCGCTTAAAGGCTCCTTTAAACAGGCGCGACACGACACGCGACACAAAGACACCGCAAGTCTCGCAACGAGCGGTGTCTTTATGTCGCGCGCAATTACATCTCGTGTCGCGCTTGTTTGGAGCCTTAAAAAGGATAACAAAACTCAGCTCACATTATTGAATACAATAATGATAATGAAACTCAATAAAATCGAAACCGTCATTCGATATACAAAAACTATTACCCAATACGACTTCGTTGTCTGTTTGCAGAGCTAAAAGCCTACGTTGCCACTAAACAAATAAAGTACAGAAGGATAATCCACACCAATTCGGTGCGGAACCGCAAATAACGCACCGAAAAATGCAAAATGCGTTGCAGAATAAAGTGGTACTACCGAAAGAACTTCCATCAAAAATTATAATACAGTTAAAGTGAGCTGTCAAAAGTGTCAATCCGTAGCATCAAGTGGAATAATTAATGGCCACTTTACCTTAGTTTTTACAGTGAGATTGTATAGAATAGACCGGCTGTATTAAGGAACTCTTGCTTCCGACATAAGTATTACATAGTTAATTATGGCACACCGACTGTATGGTGACTCGAAGCTTGGTGAACTCACATAAACAACTCCTCTGGTAAGAAGGACAATCAAGACAACAACTGTTAAAAGTGAGTGTCAATCCCTGACATCAGATAGAATGACAGCTCACATCACCTAACTTCTCACGGTGAGATTCTAACAGAATCGACTGGCTTTTATGATTACAAGTTTAGTTAGTGCAGGAGGAAGATTAACTGACTCTCCAGTGCAATGCAAGCGTTTATGGCGTTTTCATACAAATTAGATTTTAGCATTTTTTTTAAGTCTAAAATTACACAACATTCTCTCTAAAACTCCCCTGTCTCCCGACCTTTTACCACTGAACGTGTTATACAATTACTATATTCATTACTAGTTGTCCCGGCGAACTTTGTACCCCCTCAGAGCCAATATGTTTGTCAACTTATGGCCGATTCCTTTAAAATACGGACAGTTAAAGGTTAAAATTAAGACTCTTTTATCTTTACCAATAATGAAGCAAAGGCCTCAGAGCTTTGCATAGTAGACCCATAACTATGGAAGCAGCTATCTCAGGTTAAATTAGCTTTCGGATCTATTTATATTCCCAGTTTGGCAACATGAAATGCTACTATTGGTAAGCAAAACCATCGTTTTTGTTTATAGGAACCGAGCATAATTCACTAAAAAAGCCGTTCCATACAAAATGTATAAGAAAATGAATTATCTTCATTATTATTTTTTCGTCAATTTCGCCAATATAATAGTTAATCTGCCATTCCGGGCGGAGACAAATTCAACATATCCAAAGATCATAAAATTCGGTCCAGCTGTTTTTGAGTTATAAATGGTGTAACTAATCCTACTTTGTTTTATTTATATAGATTGTAAGTGAAGCCGCGCAAGCCCGACCGAAACAGTATTAATATTACAGTTTTAAATACTTTATTTTCAAACAAGATAATATTTACATATTACAATAATTAGAAGCTGAAGGTGTAAACATAATAATATGTACATGTATATAAAACAAAACAAATGTAAATATAATCATAGGGCATCAAAAAATATATTACTTTATTAGAAATACATTTTATTTCTATTGAAATATTATTTATTTTTTAATAACTTAGTTTATTGTATAAAGTGAACATTTTGCCCGTATTCTGCACAATGACCCCGAAGTAAACCTGACCGTTCTACGCAACAATCTTGAAGAGTAGACCTTCATTCAAACTTTGGCAATTTTGCTCGCGATGATTTTGGACCAACTCAGACGAGACAGTAGGTATTATACTTTATATTATGCGAGTATATTTTTTGGCGAGATAGAGAGAGAGAGAGTGTACAATATTGTAAGTTCCTTTTATTTTTGGTTTGACCTACCAGATTTTGCCGATTCACATTTTAATTAATATTCTTGATCGGTTCATAGAAAATTCAAAATTGATCCACTATAAATTAAAATAAACGAATCCAGAGACTTTGGGAACCATTCGTAGATTGGGATAAATAAACAGCTTTTATGGAACAAGAGGTTTTAGAACATGCCGGTTTCCTCACGATGTTTTCATCACCGTTTTGAGAGCAGTGGTGATTAGACAATTTACACAAAGTAAACAACCGTCAGTTGCTAAATACGAGAATAATTGGCCTTCAAAGCAGGGTCAATATAACAGGGATTTTTTGAAAATCAATGCCTCAATTTTAGTTTTTATCAACCTGTATTTGAGTAATGTGGAGACAACTGAAGTGAAAAATACAGCTGCTGGCTTCAAAAATAGCGAGCCGATAAAAAAAATATACCTATTAAGTAAATACCATACGACTTAAGGCTCCTTCAAACAGGCGCGACACGACACGCGACACAAAAGCACCGAAAGTCGCGCAACGAGCGGTGCCTTTGTGTCGCGCGCGATTATATCGCGTGTCGCGCCTGTTAGTAGGAGCCTTTAAAGCCACGCTTCGCTGAATTTCTTTTGCCGAACAAATATTTTCTTTTCGTTCCAACT
Organism: Luperina nickerlii; assembly: GCA_963855955.1. NCBI lineage: Eukaryota > Metazoa > Arthropoda > Insecta > Lepidoptera > Noctuidae > Luperina > Luperina nickerlii. The sequence goes on along the minus strand of OY979686.1, from coordinate 15,136,749 downwards.
ATTTTCTACTGGTTGTGGAACATTTTATTTAACTTGCTTTGTACAATTGGAAATTGATTACATAAAGTAAACATTTTATTTGAGGCGTGCTCGATTTGAAAAAGGTAAAGAGTACAGATGTGTAGGCTCGTAAAATGCCTGATGCCCTAGCCTGTGCGTGTCTCGCATTGATTTGATTCAACTTTTTTTGGTTCATTTTCTCCATACTGTTTTGTACCAAGCACTTTTTCCACCGCCCACGATGAAGCCACTTACTATCAACCATTTCTCACTCATGAAACGTAAAAGAAAGATTAAAAGATGGTCCTTGTTAGAAAAAGAAATACTTTTACGGGGTGTTAAAAGAACCATCAAAAAGTCGTTAATTACGCATTCTGATTATCAAAACTAAGTTACATTGCATAAAAATAATTGGTATTTACGTTTCTCAGCAGATTTTTTTTCGAATGAAGCAATGGATTGGCAATATCCCACAAAATTATTCAAATTATGATTGGCAGTGTGTGTTACGAAATTTGGGTGCGGGTTTGGCGAACTAAATGAACACGACGATTGCTTATATTAGGACGCGACCTGAATCTCAAGTCTCAAGTTTAATTTCAGAAACTCGCATCGATATAAATCAAAATAAACATAACATCAAGTCTTGATTCTCCGAAAGGTTGAGCAGAGCTGTACCTATAGTCATAATAGTCATAATCAGCCTATAGTATGCCCTGCTGGGACACAGGCCTCCTCTCAGTGAGAAGGAGTGGGCCCTAATCCACCACGCAGGCCCAGTGCGGGTTGGCAGATGTCACAAATGTCTTCGAATTTTTGGTTCTAGGAAATGCCGGTTTCCTCACGATATTTTCCTTCACCGTACCGAGGTGAACTTATAGTTCACCTAAATCAAAATGAAAAATGTAAAACTTCCCTGGCACTCCTTATAACTGCTGCATTGAGCTACAGCTGTTCAAACAGTGCATGTGACGAGCCCGGGGCTAGCAAACAATGATCCAGTAATTCCGATCCCATTTATTGTGAAAGCAAGGCATGTCCCGCAACTTCGTGAAGTTTTCAAAAACCGATACACTAGCATTTTAAATCTTTACAACGTTATATATTTTTAAAAGGGTATAAAAGGTGAATGTACTAGAAGCCCTAGGCACAGAATTTTTTTATTTTTTTTTTATTACAGAAAATAAAATAACAATCTCTTTTTTAACCGACTTCCAAAAAGGAGGAGGTTCTCAATTCGGATGTTTTTTTTTATGTATGTTCGGGCATAACTCCATCGTAATTAGACGGATTAAAAAAAAATTTGTTCGAAAGGGGTTCTTTATTCCGAAACGGTCCCATTTAAATTTCGTAAAGATCTGATGATGAGTTTCGGAGACAGACGACGGAACTCTTCAATAAAATGCCAGCAAATCAACCGCGATTGCTGCTATAGCATATGTATGCATTGTTTACGCAATCACACAACATAACATCACACCTGTACTTGTACCCTTTAAAGGGTTACGCAGATGTGTACAATATATGAATTCTGCGGACGGAGAGTAATGGGTAGCTCACCGTCCGATCAGGACCAGGCCCGTGCTGGACGGCGCGTACGTGTTCCACGCGCGCCTAAAAGAGATGTCAGCATCAAATGAAGGGGCCCGTTAGGGCCGAAGTCTGCCGGGTCAGCGGGATTGTCCGAAAGGGTTACCGCTGGCCCGGAACATAAAGGGCTAAGGATCCTTCCTTAGCCACCCGTGTTCCTACACGGGTGGGTTTTAGTCAGTAAGATTCTGACACTCCCTTCCGCTCCACCCAGAGCGGGAAGTCATCAAATGACCCCTTAAAAAAAAACACTGTTAGAAGACGAAACAATAATTTTAAGAAACATTAACATAGGCAAGCTTGTGAAGACATTAATACAAGTACTTAACCTTGGAGAGTCGATACAGAGAACTATTTACAAAACTACAAGTTTTAATCTCACAAATTCGTTGGGTTTCAGTTTGTTGTGTGTGTATGGTCAAAGATATAGAAAAAAAGCGATTTAATTTAGTTTGCTAGTATTTATATTTTTGAAATTAATCTATTTATTTTATATTGTGTTATTTATATCTCATCGTATGCTGTACCGGTTGACGTCATCACGTCAACGCCGGTTGTCGCTGAAAACCAGTGCTGCATCTCTGTCTGTATCGCATAGGGTCTTAGAATTACGCTGAGCGATGACCGTTTTGCGTGGATGTGACGCATATTTTCTCCCAACTTGTTCTTTTTGAGTTTGTGTTATTTCACTGGATCACGTTTACCGCAAATGAACTTTACTGTTGATGCCGGATTTTTGTACCGGTACAGTATCGATACTGATTAGAAATACCAATAGTACAAGTAATAAGTGTGCTACCGGTACCGATAACATCGGTAGCACGTCTGGTACCGGTATCACCGGTAAAAATACCGGTATTTATAAGAATCAGAACTCAATATTTCAGCCCCCGCTTGTCCCATACGTTTACTCCATCACACAAGGTGGGGGCCGCGCAGGGCGGAGTCCCCACATAACAATCGTAGCTATTTGACATTAACGAGCGAAGTTCTACCATTAAATGAGATTACTCTGCCAGTTAAAATACTTACGGAGCAAGTAAAGGATTTTAGAGGTCTGAAAAATGCGAGGGCATAAATTTAGGGGTGCAATTTTGTCGGTGGATCATTGTACTTGAAACGGTTTTTTGAGGTCTAGATTATAAGTTTGTAACTGACTTTTATAACATATTTGCTCGTAAAGGGTCTCTTATTTCACCAATTTCAATATCGTAATGTATCTCATTACTAATAGGTAATGTAAAGTAAATCGCACGGTTTATCAAGATGCTCCGTCAAAACGAACGGTACTTTTTTAAATCTTAGCAAAGAGTTTTTATTTCAGAAAAGATGTCAACATTTTATGAATAAAATTAACTTTGGGAGATAAAATATAATAAATAAACATTTAATTCTTTAATTTAATTAATTTTGACAATAAATTACAACCATTAATATCTGTAACAAAAACAAAAATATTAATTTACTTTATTAGTAATACTGGCTGTTTTGTGCCTATGCCTGAAAAAAAAACGCGAACGCGCGCGCATCGCTTATCTGCCGCGCGCTTTTTCTTTGCGCTGTAAGTACTTTTTTTTTATTTGAAAATGTCGTCAAATAATGATGAATTTATTAATTCCACACCGCCAGAAGTCTCAGAGGCAGCGAAATAGGCTACTCTAAGCCTCGCCCGAAAAATCGACCGATAGATACTTACAAGCGTATCAGAATTTCATCATATGGAAAACAAGCAAATATGCAAGTTCAGTCCGAGTTTTATTTATTTCCTCGCAAATATGTTATAAAACGTCGTATGACATACGTGCGCTTTGAAAATTACAGCCTCTGCTTTCTTTTAGCCCTCGCCTACGGCTCGGGCAAGCAATATCGCCTCTGCTGTAATTTTCAACTTACCGCACTTATATCATAATGTACTATTAATGAGCACAATTTGGTTCATGTGCTTTTCTGACCTTGAAAATTAAGACTAGTTCACATACGGTTCAGTTTTTTCTATCTACTGTATTTTATATTTTACCTAGCTGCGCCCCGGGGTTTCACCCGCATAAGTGTCGATTCCGTGGGAATATCGAGATAAAAAGTAGCCTTTATGTTAATCCAGGGTGTCAGCTACCTCCATACCAAATTTTATCAAAACTGTCCCAGCCGTTTGAGCGTGACGAAGTAACAAACATATAAACACACACACACTCACAAACTTTCGCCTTTATAATATTAGGGTGATTAATGAGTAGAAGAAACTATTGCCAATACCTAATACATTTAGAAGAAATGTGTCTATTTTCCCCCAATATGTTCTTTTTGTGTTTTTCTCTGCGTCATATTTGACGTAAATAAACGTATTTTCTTTCTTTTCTTTCTAGTAACTGGCCTACACTAGGTCATTGAGGTACTTTCCGTAGTTGGTTTAATCTATTATCCATACTAATATTATAAATTCGAAAGTAACTCTGTCTGTCTGTCTATCTGTCTGTCTATATGTTACCTTTTCACGTAATGGATTTCGATAAATTTTGCAAAAGATTGCATTCCAGGGAACGATATAGGATGGTTTTTATCGACATACCTCGCGGGCGAAGCCGCGGGCGGAAGCTAGCAGTTTATAAAATTCAAAGACCTGACTGACTGATATATGGATATATGACTGGTCCTAGAGACATAAAATTTGTGGGTGTGTTCTTTGTGGAGAATAGGTATCAACCAAGAAAGGGTTTTTCGAAATTCCACCCCTGAGAGGGTGAATGGGGGAGGGTGAAATTTCACGCAGACGAAGTCGCGGGCAGAAGCTTGTTGAATATAAAGTTTTCACTTCCCCAGATTCGTAATTATGTTTCATTTTTCCTTAAAACTTACTTCCTATTTTACACAGGCAATTCACTCTGCCTGTGGCATTACCCAGCTAGATACAGACATCTCACAAATTGCGTAACAATATCCATTTTTCCGCCTTCTGAATCAGCCTGACCCAAGTTAAGTGGCTATCATACTCACGACACCATCATTAGCATTGTAATCATGTTCATCTTCATCATAATAATAAATCCCACACTAAAAACAAAAGACAATCCTAATTATTTGAATCCTCACATTACGCCCTTACTAATGTCATTGGACCAACAATTAGCAAGATGGCTAACTAACCACAATAGAGATAGGTACAGAAGGCAGTTTCATACCGCGTCGAATGAAAACGCACACATACGTGCCTCGGAATGCACGTTAAGGGGCTTACATGACCTAAAGCGCGGTCACTGTTGGACTGCATAGAAAAGAAAGAGAAGCGCGATGACACAACGATAGTAATTTATTGCAAAATATGAAGCAATTATTTAATTGCAGAAAATCTATTGTTTGGACTAAAAAATTAAAACACTAGTGTTTTAGTATGTTTCTTGTAGAATAATCTGACAAAAAATAATAATGATTGTATGTACATATATATACTCGTATTAGTATGGTTTTTATTGTTAAAAGAAAGAAAGTTTTTAGAGGTATCTTCATGATTTTTTTTCTATGGAATCAAATTAATAGTTGTATTATGTTTTCAACACATTATCTACCTAGCATATATCCTGAAGAATATCATATATTTTTCTGATTTTGTTCACTGTAGTCGATCATAAACTTTTATTGTTTCTAAAACTTGCGTTTTTTGCGTTTAGGTCCTGTAAGCCCCTTATTGCGTTTCCGGCTGTTATTCGTAGAACAGTGGTAGTCGTTACGGGTCTTTAGAAGCCCGAGAGTCTGACAACCAGTCTTACAAAGGGATAACGTGTTACCCAGTATTGGATTGTGGAGGTCAAATAGGTAGTCGCTGCTTGGACGATATTGGTATTCAGCTCCAACGAAGCAGCCCCAAACGTAGTTGGGAAAAGGCAGATGCTATGACATAGACAAGCGTCTACTTACAGCGATTCCGACTAGCATTCATTTACTAGCTAGATGCTTGAATTTTCTAGTTTTAGAGAGAGACAGAGAGATGGAGCTATTCAGGACACGTAGCAATGTCTCTTTTCACAAGGGAAAATAACAAGGGCCCCATATCACTGTACCTCCGCGCCTATGTATGCTGGCGTCTGTTTTCGCTCGTTGTTCGATGTCAGCTTTCTGTACCAATCTGTTTCGTGACTAAACAATCTGAAATGCTTGCACAAAGACATTATGAGCAATTATTTGGATCTTAGGCATTAAGCTCAGGATTTGTCTAATACTACAAAAGATTAAGGGTCTGTTCAGTTGTTTGAGGGATCAAGTGGATTTAGGATAATTGTTTATTGCATGAAATGAAGTGAAGGATAACCTGTTTAGTTTGTGTTTGAGTGTGTCTGGAGTTTCAACAAGGCGGTAAACATGGATATAAGGAGTTATTCCGGTCTGATCTCCTGAACCCCCCTCCACCTCCCTCCTCGATCCCCTGCTAGTTCGAAGGCTGGGTTCTTGTTTTTTCTTCATTTATCATTATGATCGTATCCCTAATTCATATCATCATTTTAGCCGAAAGACGTCCACTGCTGGACATAAGCTTCCTCAAACCACCGCCACTTCGACCGGTTTTGTGCTTCCCACATTCACCGGATTCTTGCGGCCTTCACAAGATCATCAGTCCGCCTAGTGGGGGGCCTTCCAACGTTACGTCTTTCTGGTACGTGGTCGCCACTCCGGAACCTTTCGGCCCCATCGGCCATCTGTTCTGTGAGCAATGTGCCTGTCCACTGTCACTTAAATTTGGCAATTCTTCGGGCTAAGTGCCTTGGTTACCTTTATTAGAAGGCTAAAAGTCACACAAAGGGTCAATCGACAGTTTTCGTACGTGATCGAATCAGAAATACGGGTATCCGCAGGTGAACCAACGCTGTTTAACTTTACACTGTTTTTTCAGCGTTAGCCAATGGCAAACCCTCCACAGGAGGCTGTGATCTTTGGCGAGAACTGCTTAAACCTCCTGATTTTTGAAGTGAAAACTTTTTTAGCGGCGCTGTGTACTTTTTTTGGAATGGGTAAAAACTTCTAAATTCGCGTCAGGTCACGTGACCCTGATCGTAAGATTCGTAAGACGTAAAACGAAAGACGCGCGTTGTTGAGGACAGCGCCATCTATGCACATCGGGAAGAACTACGAGGGCCTCGCGTACTAACTACGTAGTTCATCCAACAACGACGAGATGGCGCTGAACCACGGATATATAACTGACGACGAGCTCCATGGGCTTGCTTCTCTTACCACTGCCGCGACCAACACCACGAACTGAAGTCTATCCTGTGTGCTTATTTGTAAATCTGAATAAATTCCTTTCACGAGAAGAATAAACCAGTCACTTTGGTCATCATACCTGATTTGCAAAAAACCCTATAAAATAAGGAACACACCTTAACACGCGTGTTTTGTTTATAAGACGATTCACAAAATACACTCGTAATTGTTCAAGTTTTCACTTCTGTCGGCACTACCGGAGTGCCAGTTTTTTTTTTATTGAACCATCAAAGAGCTTCCCATCCGGGCAAAAGTTACCGTTGCCCACTTGGAAAACCTTAAATAGACTTCGTAGCCAAGTAGGCCGCAGCAAGGACAACCTCCACAAGTGGGGGTTCATGGAAGGCCCAGATATCCAGTGTGTATGCGACGTCTCTCTACAGACATTGGCTCACCTACCATTTTGCAGCGCATGCCCTGTCACCTGCAGAAGTGAGGACCTAATAGCTGAGTCAGCGAACGGTATTCGCTTTGCTGAATTTTGGGCAAAATAAAAAACTATATACGAGTATATGTGTTTCGTGTTATTTTTGCCATCGACACACACTAAGAAGTAAAAGCGTTAACTTATTTTCTTGCGATAACCCATACAAAAACTGTCAGAAGGCAATTTTGCGCTCGGATATCTAAAAGATATTTGGGGTTGGAAAAATCGGCTCTTATTCTATATATTATATAAATAAAACAAAGTTGGGTGAGTTACACCATTTATAACTCAAGAATGACTAGACCGATTTTATGATCTTGGATTTGTCTTCGCCATGAATAGCAGAATCACTATAAAACATGGAAAAAATTCACGAAAAAAACAATAATGAAGAAACACAACAAGGCGGTACAAAGTTCGCCGAGTCAGAATAGAATACTCTTTATTATGTACACCATATAAATTACAGACATAAATATAGAAACTGTACAAAGGGTGACACCGTTTATCGGACGGACGGTTTTATCGCTAAGAACGATCTTTTAAAGACTACCTTTGGATGGATGTAAAAAGAGGAAGGACAGACAAATACTGTAGGTAGTCCGTGGTGTACCATTTACATAATACAATAAATACATACATAAAGTATATTATAATGAAATAATAGTAGTATTAGATAGTTATTGTAATAAAATAGTAACAAAGTTGAAACTGGACAATGAATATAAAAAAAACTTATTGCTACGAGGTGTGGTAACGAGTCTGATGCGGAAAATATAGTTTTTTGAATTTTTGTCCATTTGTCTGTATGTATAATCCGAATCCAGTGGTAATGGATCCGACTTACAATTTGTAGGTGGGGGTTCGAACTCAGGCAGGTGCTTTATTTTGTGTAAACAATTTCATCACCACTGCTCTCAGAACGGTGAAGAAAAACATCGCAAGGAAACCGGCATGTCTCAGAGTCAAAAATTCGAAGATATTGTGATATCTACCAACCCACAGTGGGCCCGTGTGGTAGGTTACAGCCCCTACCTCTCGAAGAGGAGAGGCCTGTGTCCCAGCAGGTAACATTATAGGCTATTTATGCTTTGTTCTGGATTAGCCCAAAAACGGCCGAACGGATTAGGTTGGAATTTTGCACACTTTTTTTTATAACCTGGATTAAAACATTGAGTGCTTTTAATCCCGGTAAAAAGTTCTCGTGGGATATTTTCCAACATCCTCGCGGGCGAAGCTCATTTATAATAAGTATGTTTAATGTTCCAACAGCCTATATTCTCAAGCACCACATAAACAGCAAATCAAATTAACAAAACCGACTAACATACCCACCAAATCGAGGAAGTAATGTGTACTTTCAACGTAAAAGCCGCTACTTACCAAAGTTATAATACCACGTAATTGATTACTTTCCGATCGTTAGCGAAGTTTTACATGTTTGCCGATCAGCTAAGCCAGAGGCAATAATTCTGGCCGAGATGCTGATGTAATATCTTACACGTGTTATATCTTCAGGGATTTGTGGTAAGGAATGGCTTTAGTAGTTGTTCAGCTCAACTTTTACTAAAGTTAGTTTTCCAGACCGAATTTCGGCCACGGCGACCAATCTCAGCGGAGACCAGCCTTCGGAGCGGGAGATATTATAGTGCATAAGTGTGTACGCAGACACAGGTGCCCTTTCTCTTCCCTCACTCTCATAGTCCGATGAGACGGCAATCCGACACGACCGGAGTGAGATCAGGCGCAGGACCACGAAAGACAACTGTCCAAGTAGGTACTACAGATACGATTACTACTAGGCCTAATCTGCGTTCGCGATTTATTTTCCAAAAATGTAAACAAATATGAATTAATGGAAAAATAACTTTAATTTCTACACAATAAAGTTCAGTTTGCGCTACAACTTCAAACATTTTTATAACTTTTTCAATAGTGCTAGTCACTCTTTAATCAACTTAATTGTTATAAAAATAATGTTGATATTTGTTTAACTTGAAATAGGGTGGGGGTGAGCAGCACTGCGCACTTTTACTTACATCTGAGTATTTATCATAATTATCATCCACAGCCCAAATCCACCTACTTTTGGGCACTGGCCTCTCTTTCCTTGTGCCAATCCCGACGCTCCTATGACAGCGTCATCCAAGATTTGCCCGCAATAGTAACAATATCTTCCGCCAATCTCACCGGACGATTGACATCTCGTCTTGCAGTCCTTGGACGCTACTCTGTCACAGCCTTACTCCACCTGCTATCACTGCGCCTTGCCAGATGTCCTGCCCAACGAGACGGACGCGAACACGAAGGCTTCCGTCCCACAATGCAAAAAAAGCCTTAAACAACACGTTTTTGGTATGGAGACCCCTTTAATTTTTACCTTTATTTTATTTTTGTTATCATGGCAATAGAAACACATACTCTGTGAAAATTTCAACTGTCTTTCTATTAAAGATTATGAGATACAGTCCGCTGACAGTCAGACGGATGGACAGACGGACACCGGAGGCTTAGTAATAGCGTTCCGTTGCTATCCTTTGGGTACTAAAAAAAAACAGGTTTGAATTGAGAACCTCCTCCAAAACTCAAATCATTTATTTCAAATAGACACATGAAAGGCACTTTTGAACGTCAAACGTCTCTTTTTTTTTTGAAGTCGGTTTCACAGAGTAAGAATTGATATGTGCGTGTGGTGTGAGGGCCACTTTGTTAAAACTCCTTAAAAATGTGCTTAGGATTTAGTGAACATTCCCAAAGAATTGTGAAAGTTGGAATCAGATTTTGTGAAAGTCAAATAACCGAGTTATGGACTGTAAAGTTGGGCCCTCAGTTCTCACATAGAGGATTGAGGGCCCACCTGAACCTGATTAACTATGGACACTACAGAAAAAGTATTTATGCCAAAATCTAAGCTAATGCCAAACAAAATTTGTGAAAACAAGATATTATCGCAAAACACTGTCCTACTTTGTATATCTTCGTACAAAATGGGCCCTCAATTCTCATACACGTAAAAGTTTATTACGCAAATAAAATTAAATCATTAACTTACAGCTACTGTTTCAAATCCTATATGCCACTAAATAAATTGTGAAAAATTGTGAAAGCAAGAACAGGTCACCACTTTTTGTTGTTTGAAAGTTTATGACATTGATAAAATTCGGGCCCTCAGTCCTCCATTTCTTTTGCTTTCGTTTTATTACGCTTATCGTATGAATGATAAGACAAATACAAAATTGTCTCTTTTTGTGAATAAAATTGTGCAACAAATTCAATACCAGAAAGAAATTAAAAGACCCTTTATTGTATAAGAAAATCGAGTTTTATTTTCATTCTCTGGATTAGGAAATAGGGTGACCACAATTTCTTTTAGATTGCAGTAAAGATAAGTAAATGTAGAGTCATAGGTGTTAATAAACTTTCTTCGATTTTTCGCTTATTATCGTCATAGCATTTGAAATGACTATTAATTAATACATGACATTTGTAATGACCAATATTATCAGCGAAAGGTAGATGAACGAATTCAATTGCTTCGATAAGTTCGTACACTTTTGATTTTATTCTTCGTATGTGAGGTATATCCTGAAGACAATACGGTGAGTATTGTCTTCAGTACCGTAAAAAAATATTATTATTTTTATTCTTCACTAGAATAAAAATAATAATATTTTTTTAATACGCAAACATATCTTCGGTCAAGACACTCACTCGTCTTCGGTCAAGATATCATACATTTAAGGTAAGTTTGTTTTGATACATAAGTACTCATAATTTTATAAGTACCTAATTGTTTAATAAAATTTCCTTTAAGTTGGACTGTAGCGCTGTGATAACTGTTCAAGAATAACTATTATATTTATATGTATATTATAATTTATTAAATTTTAGTTATTAACATGAATGATCCACTAACTTTCTATCTATCTATTATCATAATAACGTTGTTGTTGTTCTCCTCTGGAACAACACTTTTTTCGGGATGAAAGGTTCAGTGGTTTAGGCGTGAAAAGCTAACAAACTGTCTTACTTGTGGTTCTAACGTAGCAGTCAACTACGAATTATATTTCGTCATTGCATTTGATTTAAACGGTACTGGTGAGTATTGCCTTCAGGATATACCTATACCACATACCACATACGAAGAATAAAATCAAAGGTGTACGAACTTATCGAAGCAATTGAATTCGTTCATCCACCTTTCGCTGATAATATTGGTCATTACAAATGTCATGTGTTAATTAATAGTCATTTCAAATGCTATGACGATAATAAGCGAAAAATCGAAGAAAGTTTATTAACACCTATGACTCTACATTTACTTATCTTTACTGCAATCTAAAAGAAATTGTGGTCACCCTATTTCCTAATTCAGAGAATGAAAATAAAACTCGATTTTCTTATACAATAAAGGGTCTTTTAATTTCTTTCTGGTATTGAATTTGTTGCACAATTTTATTCACAAAAAGAGACAATTTTGTATTTGTCTTATCATTCATACGATAAGCGTAATAAAACGAAAGCAAAAGAAATGGAGGACTGAGGGCCCGAATTTTATCAATGTCATAAACTTTCAAACAACAAAAAGTGGTGACCTGTTCTTGCTTTCACAATTTTTCACAATTTATTTAGTGGCATATAGGATTTGAAACAGTAGCTGTAAGTTAATGATTTAATTTTATTTGCGTAATAAACTTTTACGTGTATGAGAATTGAGGGCCCATTTTGTACGAAGATATACAAAGTAGGACAGTGTTTTGCGATAATATCTTGTTTTCACAAATTTTGTTTGGCATTAGCTTAGATTTTGGCATAAATACTTTTTCTGTAGTGTCCATAGTTAATCAGGTTCAGGTGGGCCCTCAATCCTCTATGTGAGAACTGAGGGCCCAACTTTACAGTCCATAACTCGGTTATTTGACTTTCACAAAATCTGATTCTAACTTTCACAATTCTTTGGGAATGTTCACTAAATCCTAAGCACATTTTTAAGAAGTTTTAACAAAGTGGCCCTCACACCACACGCACATGAATTGATTACCTAACCATTTTGCTCTCTTCTCTTCCGCCAAAAAGAGACGAAAGATACCACCTCCCTTTCCCACAATAAATTTCGAACCTGCACAATATTATTGTTTTGAATTCATTAATTTGAGTGTTGGGGTAACTTAATTGAGTGTAAATTGGCGCTGCGTTGAATCTCTCGTTTTACACACGTAGGTAAATATTCTACCGGGCCGTTTCCGTTCGTGTAATAATTTTAGTAGGTGAAATGAATAACGTACAGGATTTTTAGGGTGAAATGTATATTATTTGTTTGACGTGGCTTGTGGCTAATTAATAACAGCCGCACGGGTCCATCGATCAGGTCAACCTTCGCTTGCCACGGTTGGTCCGTCGATGGGTGACCATCTTTAAATATCAAGATCCCTCCATGCCTCGGAAAGCACGTTAAGCCGTTGGTCCTGGCTGTCATTCGTGGATCTTTGACAGTCGTTACAGGTCGTCAGAAGCCCAAAAGTCTGACAACCAGTCTTATCAAGGGGTATCGTATTACCCAGTAACTGGGTTGTGGAGGTCAGATAGGCAGTCGCTCCATGTAAAATACCAGTATTCAGCTATATCCGTTTAGACCAAAGGGATCGTATTACCTAGTAACTGGGTTGTGGAGGTCAGATCAATAATTAAAAAAAAAAAAAACACTGGCACTCCGGTAGTGCCGACAGAAGTGAAAACTTGAACAATTACGAGTGTATTTTGTGAATCGTCTTATAAACAAAACACGCGTGTTAAGGTGTGTTCCTTATTTTATAGGGTTTTTTGCAAATCAGGTATGATGACCAAAGTGACTGGTTTATTCTTCTCGTGAAAGGAATTTATTCAGATTTGCTCGTCGTCAGTTATATATCCGTGGTTCAGCGCCATCTCGTCGTTGTTGGATGAACTACGTAGTTAGTACGCGAGGCCTACGTAGTTAGTACGCGAGGCCCTCGTAGTTCTTCCCGATGTGCATAGATGGCGCTGTCTTACGTTTTACGTCTTACGAATTTTCGATCAGGGTCACGTGACCTGACGCGAATTTAGAAGTTTTTACCCATTCCAAAAAAAGTACACAGCGCCGCTAAAGAAGTTTTCACTTCAAAAAAAACGTTTCCCCACACTAGGAATTACTCCTGTATCGTGGGTGCGTTTACAAACATTTAAATTCACATACACAAACAGCCAGACCCGGAACAACTACCTGTAGGCAATAAAAATATTTGTTCAGTGCGGGAATCGAAACCGCGACACGGAGCACAGCAGTCGATCGCTCAGCCACTGCGCCAACCGTGTCGCAATATAGCCGAACTGTGTTGGCGTCCGCTAGGATATTTGTTTGAAGATTGGCACTTTTACCTAATTCGTTCAAGATTTATTCATTTATTCAGAAAATGTGTGTAGATTTATGACAATAAAAATAATATCGATGTTCGGCAATTCCTATATTTTAAAGACCTGTCAAAAACAAACACTATCCCCCTTACTAATAAACGTATTATATTAGATGAATAGTTCCACACCGATTTCTCTTTTTCAATAGAATAGAATAGAATATTTATTTGCCAGAAACATGGTGTTTACATAGGTGTTCATAATACATTGCATAGTGCTACATGTCTCACCGTTTTAACGGTATGCAAAAACAAATTACAATTTACAAAATTAAAGGCAGGCACAAAATACCAATTTAAGTGCATTTGCATTACATTCATTTTAAAATTTAAATATTATTACAATTAGTATATTACCTACATATATAATACCTAGATACTACATACATACTTCCATTTTTACTACATTGTTATTAATAAATAAAACAATACATTTAACAATTATTATCACATAATTTAAATAATTATTGATGCCTGTATTTTGATGCCAGATCATGAGAAAAAAATTTACAGGGACATTTTACAAAAAACTCGTGAATTGAATAAAAGTCGTCAGTAATTTGACTTTCGAAAGAAGGTGACAAAGCGTCGTGTACTATACTATATAGACGCTATACAGCGTTTATTAGTAAGGGCGTAATATTAGTGTACCTACTTTTATGTTAAGTTTTTGACATTGATTGATAACAATTTTGTCTTTTGTACATCGTAGGCGTCTCAGTTTTTGTCTGCCAAACGAAACTGTTTTGTTGTGAGTGACGCCATCATTATTCTAAAGATAGTCTCAATTCAGTCTGTGCACAACCTTATGAATTTATTAAACCTCACTCATCGCGAGTAATGAACCACAACGAGCATACATTAGAAAATTCAAGTTCATTTATCAAAGTTAAACATGAACTATGTTTAACTTTGATAAATGAATTTGAATTTTAACGAACGTACTAGTATTGGCATGCAATTCTAACCAACAGTAAACTTAGACTGATTTAACAGCGGGTCCTAAGCTAGGCACATTCTGTATCTTGGTGACCCAAGCACTACAGAAAGTTAATAATTGAATGAGTTCTACAAGATTGTTATTGATCATTTCTTAATACAATTCATAATAATTAAAATGAACATTCGTTTACGGGCACAGTTACAAAAGCTCGAGCAACGAATATTTTCTAAACAAATACGTGAAGCGAATGCTCGCGGTGACTACCATATCTGAAATGCCTATTTGAGATACATTTCAGAGACGGTACTCACCGCGAGCATTCGCTAAAACATGAAGACAAATTTTCTCTAACAACCTAACAACCCTGACATGATAGCTAAATACCTAACAATTGGTTTATTGACAAACTCGCTTCACTCAGATAGACTGTTCAAATAAATATTGGGCTCGAAATAAAAATTTATGCTTTGAGCTCTCAGTAAACAAAAATGATTGATTATTTCTCGTTCAATCACAGGGACGATTTAAAAAAATATCGTTGCGAACACCAATATTTAGTTTTTATATTGATTTGGGTTTTAATTTACATTGCACGTGTGCATTTTTTGTTTTCATTGATATAATTGGAAATAGTGATGGTTCCTTGCCGGTTTTTTATAAGGCTGACATATATACACGGATAAAACGACAGGGGGTGACTTTCGCACTCAATAACGGGCCCCCGGAAACGGTCGCTAGCACATACCTAGTAACGTAGCGACAAAGGGGCAACATGTCCCGAGGTGCTTATGAGGAGTAGAGAGGTATTTCACGGCTATCAGGACAATCCCGGAAGTACGATCAAGATCTCTATTAGCATCTACTGGAATACTTTACTTCCTCTCCGAGCACGTTTGCTCTTGCGAATCTCCACTCAAGCCGGTCAATAAAGGCAAGAATGAGCTGGGAGCTCTGTTCCTCGACATTGTTCACTCCGGCCGACTAATAAAGGCAAGCCAGAGGTGAGGAACAAGACTACTCCCAGGAGATATGGTCCGTGGGGTCGCTAACAGCTCGCCACAAGCTGCCCTGCGGGTTTCTGTATTTTATTATTTAGTTTATTTATTTACTTAACTTATTTTATTACATTTTTAAATATTTCTTAAAATATAAAAAAATAAGTATAAAAAACATTTAAAAATATAAAAAACTAGTGATCCGCCGGTGTCGGGAGCAGGGTCGAAGCTACCGGTGGTTAGAGCTCCAGAGACAGGAACCTCTCACAATGCGAGCCGTATCGAGGAGTACTGCCTTCTGAATCAGGCCCTTGATCCAACCGCCTAACGAAAGCCTCGATAGATGTTGATCGAGGCTTTCGGCCATCAGTCCATTGGCCGATACGACAATCGGCACTATGATAGCCGAGCTCACATTCCACATGTCAACAACCTCGTGTGCTAAGTCGACATATTTAATTTGTTTCTCTTTCTCAGCTTTCACGAGGTTCCCGTCATGCGGAATGGTAACATCGACAATCATTGTGGGGCGCGCTAATCGATCTATCACCACTATATCAGGCTTTTATTATTATTATTAGCCTGTGATGTGCCACTGCAGAGCAAAGGCCTCCCACTCTTTTTCCACTTCTCTCTGTTCAAAGCTGCTAAGGACACGTTCTTGTTGAAGTAGTCCAGCCCATTCCGCCATCTCTGTCTAAGCCTAACTATCCTTTCTCCGTAACTATACTATCTCCCCGTGGTAGTGCAGAATGCATGAGCATTTCTTCACGTTAAAAAAAAGCCTGCCACGATGTCGCGTATTTAAATTAATAATAATTATTATTATTTACCTAATGAGTTTTATTATTACAGTACATTCAAAATAACCAAACTTAAACAAAACTGAAAACATCACAGCCCAATTAAATTTTCTTAGATAATTAAGAATCAAAATGAAGTCACAAAAGCCTTATTATTCTTTAAGTAAAATTATAACGTAATTAGGTTCGTAGGACGCCAGATAAGGGTAGCTTTCAATAACGTTATAAAGGATTCCGAAACGGTTTTTAAGACATCGCTATAGGCGTTTAGGGGCCTCAAGGATCTTGCCTTTTGAAGTTATGAGAGAAATATTAAATTGGCGAAATGGAGGACTGAATGTTTTTGGGTAGATTCGGGGTTATTTGAATAACAAATCTTGCATTTGAATAAGACATAATATAAGGTTTTAACAGACATGCTTAGTAGCAGCTGAGCACAAAATATACTGATTCCAGGATTTTTGCCTTGTTAATCTCGCCTCCTTAATAGGTATCATCTGCCTCACCTTTCCCCAACTATGTTGGCTTCCAATCGAACCAGAGGCAACTGAATACCAGTATTTTACATGGAGCGACTGCCTATATGACCTTCAGAACCCAGCTACTGGGTAATAAGATATCCATTGGTAAGACTGATTGTCAGACATTCGGGTTACTGACGACCTGTAACAACTATCAAAGATCCACGAATGACAGCCGGGGCCAACGGCTTTAAAGTTCTTTCCGAGGCACGGAGTGGTCTTTGTAGGTATGTAATACGGTTTGTGTTAAAACAAGAGCAACACGCGGACGAAGTCGCGGGCTGAAGCTATCTCTCTATGTAAACTGAAGAGCCGACTGCAACATAGGAAGATGATTCTATAGGTAGGTATAACTGACTATACTGGTCCTAGCAATTCTCAGTAATAAACCCCCAAGCGGTCACTTGATTAATAAATTTATGACCAATTGATTCCCATTGTCATAATCCAATAATTTAATATTTATTTAGGCCATTCATAATTTATTATACATACCCTAAGTAAACATCGCGTAATTGGGTCAATAGAACGCGCTTAATAAAGGGTTCAATCTGTTACCGAAATGTGTAGGATTTTTGCACTGATTTTGCAAGAAAATATTTGCACATTTACTGTGGCAAATATTTTGTTTATGACGGAGGTGTGTATGTGTCTCTTGTTATCATTAGCAATTACTGTTAGCGTACTATGGGTAGTGTTGATTATTGCGCAATAGAAAACCTGTTTGCATTTCAAATCAGATCATAATTTTACGAACAAATTAATCACTTTAACGAATGTAGGCACACAACAATACGGAACGCGAGACAGTTTCTGAGCACATGTTGTCCGTACGATGTCCAATGATCAAGAGAGCTCCACACCGCTCTGTAGCGCTCTCGTCGATTTCCACGTAGGTACTCAGGCTAGACTCTGTCAAGCGCCGCAGGGTGGCGCTGGCGTCCCAAATAGTGAAACGAACTGATGTATTTCCGACATACTATTATATTTATTTTTATGCCTTTGGCTGTTGGTAAACCTATGGCCGGCAATATTTTGGTGCAGAATATTGAAAGTATTACAGAATATTATGTACTAGCTTCCGCTCGCAGCTGCGCCCGCGAGGTAAGGATAAAAACTATCCTATGTCCTTCTCTGGGATGCAATCTATCTCTCTGCGAAATTTTATCGAAATTCGTTCAGTAGTTTAGGCGTGAAAAGGTAACATACAGACAGAAATATAGACAGACAGAGATACTTTCGTATTTATAGTAATAGTATGGATATTATTTCAGAAGTGAAACTGGATACTTGTAACGCCCCTAATCTGTGACGGTTTTTTTTTTCCTTTTATAAAACACTAGCTGCGCCACGCGGTTTCACCCGCGTAAATGTCGATCCCGTGGGAATATCAGGATAAAAAGAATCATATTAATCTAGGGTGTCAGCTACCTCCATAATTTTTTTTATCAAAATTGGTCCAGCCGTTTGAGCGTTAAGAAGTAACAAACATATAAACACACACACACCCACACACACTCACAAACTTTCGGCTTTATAATATAAGTGTAGTTTATTTTTATGCCTCTGGCTGTTGGTACCTATACGTGTGGCCAGTGAAACATTATTTTTTTCATTAATGCTTTTTTTTCATTTATAATAAAATCGGCACTATATTTCTAAACCCAGGGTTTCACGATCTGAAGGACAATTATTCCCGTAATTAAAAACGTCTAAAATCTAGTCGCAATCTCATTTTAATGACAATAAACGTCAAAAACTTATCTAAAATGTACAGACGCCAGCACATCAAGTTACTAAAATCTGTCAAATTTCTTTAATATTTTTAACTTTATGGCTAGAGCACAAGGTTCAAAGTTGATTGGGAAAATTTTACAGTTTCGGGTAGCTTGATGTGCTGGCGTCTGTACGTAAATTAGAGGTATATTTAAAAGATTGAGACAAATTAGAATGCGAATACGGGAATTGCAACATAATCATAATCAGCTGCTGGAATACAGGCTTCCTCTCTATGAGAGGGAATGAGCCATAATCCACCATGCAGGTCCATCACGGATTTGTAGATTTCATATGTCTTCGAATTTTAGGCCCCGGGACATGCCGATTCCATCACAATGTTTTCCTTCACCGTTTTGAGAATACAATACAATACGGGAACTGCTCCTCCGTTATTGTCATTTATATGCATAGCACAATTAATTAAAACACGACAGTCACAGGACAATGAAATATGAAAACTCTTATTTTTAAACCAAAAACAACACACAAACAAAATCCCACTCCGTTTTTAAGCAGATTCCATATTAAATCCAGCGAAACGTTTTCAGTTGATAAAAGATGCTGAATTTCCTGAATTTCAGGAATCTGTGAGCAATAATGCAGTGTTCCGTGTATGTCATTTGCATGAACCAACGCGTTTAATATGAATGTTCTTATTGATAAAATGGAATTCCTTGAAACTGTAGCAGAAGTTTCATGCTTATTCAGTTAAGTACGACTTTATAGGTCGACGGAAAAGAATGTATGCCTATTTTTAGTTTTGGCTGAAAACGAAAACTAAAAATACACTGACCTGAGATGCGACAGACAACCGAATGTCAGTTTTCAAATCCGACTGGTAGTTCCAGAGATTAGCGCGTTCAAACCAACAACCTCTTTAGCTTTTTTAGGGTTCCGTACCCAAAGGGTAAAACGGAACCCTATTACTAAGACTCCGCTGTCCGTCTGTCACCAGACTGTACACTCATGAACCGTGATAGCTAGACAGTTGAAATTTTCACAGATGATGTATTGCTGTTGCCGCTATAACAACAAATACTAGAAACAGAATACAATAAATATTAAAGGGGGCTCCCAGGAAGCTTCTGTGCTTTTGGGCGGAGCTAGGCTCGCTCTGTTAGCCAGAATCCCCACGCACAACGGACCAAATGGGAGTCTAAGTGCGGAAAAGGGAGTCCCATCATCATCATCAGCATCAAGGGGGCTCCCATACAACAAACGTGATTATTTCAGGGTTTTTTGCCTTGTGGTACCTACGGAACCCTTTGTGTGTGCGAGGCCGACTCACACTTGACCGGTTTTATTAGTATAGAAGATAGATACAGATATACAAGTTAACTATCAATTAAATACACATATTCCTTCCGGATTAAACCTTCTATAGGTAATTAAAATCCTTCGCGTAGTTAAGAAGAACAACGCGGTCACCCAGTCAGACTCGAAAAGCGGCTTTAATTTAAATTAAGTATAGTTGGCTACTTTTATTTATTTGATTAAGGGCTGATTTTTCCATCGCCAGATAACTTTTATTCGAGGAATAAAGTTGACGTTTAACAGTTTTTGTATGAAGTAACTGTCAAAATTTCAAAGTTATTCCCCGAATAAAGTAATCAGATGATTGGAAAATCAGCCCTTAAAAGTCTCACAAAAAGAAAAAAATATTATCCACTAGCTGCGTCCCGTGGCTTCACCCGCGTAAATGTCGATCCTGTGGGAATATCGGGATAAAAAGTAGCCTATATATGGTTAATCCAGGGTGTCAGCTAACTCCATACAAAATTTTATCACAATTGGTCCAGCCGTTTGAGCGTGAAGAAGTAATAAACATATAAACACACACACTCCCACAATTTCGCCTTTATAATAGTGTGATTATTAGTGTGACTAGGTTCGGTTGTTTCAAACAGTTTGTTAACGTAACATACGTATGTCAAGTAATGACGAGTTCCTAATAGTAATTATTTAACGTAAGTTAAGGCCATAATTTTGTAATTGTAATTTGAAACAACACTTTTTTTTGTTTTGACGATAGCTATCGTCATCTGTGACGTAGGTAGGTATACGCGTGCGTCAAGTAGTCGTGAAACAACCCGCCCTAGCACAACTAATCCATACGCTAATCTGCTACAAACACCACTAAACTTTTAATTTATCTTTGAACTGGATTAAAAATTAATTTTAGCAAAGTTTGCTTTCAAAAATTGCAATTAAAATACTTTTAATTAGTAAGCCCAAATGTTTTAATCCAAAAATACAGTTTCAATTTCATTGAACCGAATCTCATTGATTAAGTCTGGCTTGTTTCAATTCCAATACCAGATCAATTATTTATTTATAATCTTGTTTTGTAATAATTGATATCTTCGAAACGTCTTCCTGTTATGGTACAAACAGTTATACAAATTACTTTAGAGTTTGTTGTATAAATATCTTGTAACTGATTTATTTAACGGCAATTCATTTTTGTTATTTTTTAGGGTTCTGTACCTTAAAAGGAAAAATAGAACTCTTATAAGACCACTTCGTTGTCCGTCTGTGTGTCCGTCTGTCAAGACGCTTTTTTCTCAGGATCGCATTTAGTTGTCAAGTTGAAACTAATATCAAATACTAAAGCAGTGAGAAAATCAAACTTCTAAGTCAACGCTATCAAACGATACGGGCGTTTATGTTCGGTTTATGACGCAAATGTTGACACTAGCAAGGAAATAAAAACCTATAAGGTCCCGTTGACCTAGAATCATGAAATTCGACAAGAAGCAATGCCATGTAGCATAAGTATAGGAAAAAATCCGAAAACCGTAAATTTGTAAAAACATTACAAAAAAAAGGGGAAAAATATTCAAGACACGATTCCCGTGATAAACTAGTTACATACCTACAAATTTGTACGGAACCCTCGGTACGCGAGTCCGACTCGCACTTGAACAGTTTTTTAAGCTTAAGTAAAATAGACACATGATATACAATGCGTGCCACGAAAGTAGAGACTTGACACACCACGTGGTTTGACATGCGCAGTACACGATTTTAGGTATCTTTAGCGGTATGAGGTCTGAGTGCGGGACGGGACCAGACGTCATAGGGGCGGCGGAAAGAGGCGGGGGAGGCGGGGTCAAGTCTCTTCTTTCGTGGCACACATTGTAATGTGGATTGGATTCAATATTGGGCTAAACGTATCATAATATTATTTATTTTTCCTCTATGTTTTCGGCCAGTGTTATTAGGTTTTTCCATCAGTAATTTCTCAATAGCAGTTTGGTTTAGAGTCTGGATTTGTGCCCGGATGTTGGCAATAAGCTTGCCCCCCCTATTACATAGGAATAAATAATAAATGGCGAAATGTGTGTGTACTATAGGTACAAACGCCAGCACATCGAGCTACCCGAAACTGTCAAATTTTCCCAATCAACTTTGATCCTTATGCTTGAGCGATAAAGTTGAAAAACTATTAAAGAAATTTGACAGATTGTAGTAGCTTGATGTGCTGTCATCTGTACACCTCTCCCTAACGCTTCGAGAATTACATGCGTATGATCACATGTGGTGTGATGCACTGTTCTCCTCTGTGGATACAAACAAAACAGTATTTAATATACTTATAGTAATAGATATTATTAAATAAATATATTTATTAACTACATTTGTTATATTTATATACTACTAGCTGCGCCCCGCGGTTTTACCCGCGTAAATGTCAATTCCCTGGGAATATTGGGATAAAAAGTAGCCTATATGTTAATCCAGGGTGTCAGCTACCTCCATAAAAAATTTTATCAAAATTGTAGTGTGTTAAGTATACATGTGTAGAGTAAGTAGAGTAAGCAACTTATACTGTATTAGTTCTAAGCGGAGTCGATAATAAACGCTCGTCCAGACCTACCTGACGTGTTTTCTTTGCGCAACAGAATACCTTAACATACTTCATGGCGACCCTGCCACACAAGTTCCAGGAACTCAGCTTGCGAGCTATCCGATAACGGGCGCAAAGTGCGGACTAGGCGGATTCCTGTGTGCCTCGGTGCAAAAAGTTATGATGTTTAACGAAGTGAATATTAGAGCCACGAGTGTGATTGACTGTAGCTGTGTTCAACAAGACGCTAAAAGTGAGAAAAATGGGAAAAAGTTACTCTAAAACTGAGGAAAAGGACATTATCATTGCCCAAAACGCTTCAAAAGGCAATAATGACGCGAGTGATACCGAACAAGAGTATCATACCAAATTAAACAATATTTTAATAACCACGTTCCTGGTGCTGATGGCTATTGTCATACTTGCGGTAATTTACCAGAAATTGATAACAAAACATAAGAAATGGATAAACCAACAAGTGGATTCAGCATTTATTAGAAGGATGCGGCAACGCTTATCTGGAAGGAGAGACCAACCACATGGTGAAGAAGAAGTTTGAATGCAGTGAAGAAGAATTTTAGGTGCAGTGAAGAAGATCAATTCCAGAGAAGATTTGTGAGTGCTAAAAAGTGTTAAAAAATGAAAAAAAAAAATAATAAAAGGGTGCAGCATCAAATAATTATATAATAGAAACTTTAGTGAAACGGATTCAAAACCATTAATGGACAATAAGTATAATAATGTGTTACTTATAATAAATTAATCTTTTAATACTGTGTTAATTACAGGAAGTTAGGCCGTGACTAATTTTATCGGAAGCTCACCTGGGTGTATATAAAACCATAAACAATTCATGGATCTACCTAGGTATAACTTTTAAAATGGACTTTAAAAATGTAAGTATATAATTTAATTTCGCACTATATGGAAAAGGATCTAGAAATAATTTTAAGTGAATTATTAGATATTCAAGTCAATTTGAGGAAGTTAGGTCCAAGTAGAAGGTTACAGTATAAAGACGAGGTTAAACAAAATATAAGAAAAGCTAAAGAGTTACATTCATCGTATAAAACTATTATTAGAACATTTTCCGAGCAAAAAAGCTCCTTAGAATTAGCAGAGTATATTTACGATGTATTAAAAGAGAAGATAGATTTAATTTACAAAAAGATTTTGTCATACAATTTTCAAGACCAATCAGAAACAAGCTCTTCAAACATGGAGAAGTTCGACTTGAAAACTGCGACTTCTTTAATACCAGTTATGGATGGTTCAGAAGGTACAATTGAAAAAATCATAGACGCTGTAGAGTTATATAACAGTTGTCTTAAGGACCCTGATCAGACAGAAATGCTAATTTCTTTTGTTTTAAAAACAAGATTATCTAAAACTGCTAAGTTAAAATTAAAATGCGAATATGACAACGTCGCGAGCCTTATACACGATATAAAAACTTATTTACTCACAAAAAAATCCGCCAACTCAATACTTTGTCAATTAAATAATTTGAGTCAACATAATATGTCCATCAGTGAATATGGAAACAAATTATCAGAATTATTTATAGACCTCACTATTGCCCAAGCTGACGGTAATGAAAAGGCAAGCGAGATACTGAGACCAATAAATGAGAAACTCGCAATTAAAAGATTCTCTGACGGATTAAGATATAAACGCTTAAGCACTATCATTTCAGCACGGAACTACACAGAGCTGAAAGATGCGGTGCGTGCAGCGGAGGACGAGGAGCTGGGCCAGCCCTCAACCTCCAACGGTATTTTCAGCGCGAGGGGTAAGTCAAATAACAGGTTTAATAATCAAAATAATTTCAATAGAGGAGCTCGAAATAATTATAATAATCAAGGTCACCGTTACCGTGGAAATTATAGTACAGGACAATACTATAATAACAATAGTAATTATCGACATAGGTTTAATTGTAATCCTCGTGGTGGATATTTTACACGCGGAAGAGGAAATCATTATTCAAACTCTGGAAATAACCATAATCCTTCTAGATATTATCGTGGTAGGGGTACCCGAGACAGAAATAGTCAACGAAGAATGTATCCAGCTCAGGTAAGCGGAGACCCCCAACCAGAGAATGAAAAAACAGAAAAACCAGAGAATACAAATCAGTTTTTTCGTTCCTAAATGCTACAACATTTTAACATGCAACAAAAATGTTAGGTACGCACATTTAAACATTAACAATACCAGGCGTTCATGGCTACTTGACACCGGCGCGTCCATTTCCGCTGTTTCTAAGAAGGTTTTATCGGAACGCATTCCTTTGTATGAGGACAACATTGTAATAAATGGTATTGGTGGCAAAACTTATTCGGATGGCTATGTTAACCTTACGTTACGTACTCAACAGGGTAGTTTTAATCACAAATTTTACTTGTTCAATGAATTACCATGTAAATCTGACGGAATTCTCGGATTAGACTTTTTATCGAAATTTAATTCACAAATCAACTTGGAAAATAATACATTGACTCTATATAACGAATGCGAAGATATAATACCACTTTATGCGTCACCAACTATATCATGTAGTTACTTGACTATTCCTGCACGAAGTGAATCCATACACTACATACCACTAATAAATAATAAGGTAAATAATGATTGTGTTGTATTGCCAAAACAATTACAAGAAGATTTATTTTTAGCAGCGTTAATAGTAAAGCCAGTAAATAACGTTATCCCCATTAAGTTATTAAATACTAAAGAAGAATCAATTACTATACCTACTTTTCAACCTGAGATACACTCATTAAACGATTACCAAATATGTCAGTTTAATGAATGTAAGTCAAGCGCAGAGAGAGCAGATACCTTGTTAGCATTACTAAAATTAGATCACCTACATCCTGCAGAGCGTGAAACGATAAAAGCAATATGTACTAAGTACAATGATATCTTTTATCTACCGGGTGACAAGCTCACAACTACTAAATCATATAAACATGATATTTATTTAAAACCAAACGCTAGTCCCGTTTATACAAAACCATATAGGTTGCCACATAATCAAAAACCAGAAATAAACAAGCAAATTAAACAAATGTTACAAGATGACATTATAGAAGAAGCACAAAGCGAATGGTCTAGCCCTATATTACTCGTGCCAAAAAAGTCAAATGACGATAGCAAAAAATGGAGGTTAGTAATAGACTACCGTAAATTAAATGATGTTATACAGGATGACAAATTTCCCTTACCAAATATCGTAGATATTTTAGAATCACTTTCAGGTGCGGTTTATTTTACCCATCTAGACCTTAGTCAATCATATTACCAAGTGACCTTGAACCCAGAGTCACGAAAACTTACTGCTTTTACAACCAATACTGGACAATACCAGATGAAACGGATGCCAATGGGTCTAAAAACCAGCCCAAGTTCTTTTTCAAGGGTAATGACTATTGCCATGTCAGGTTTAACATATGAAAAATGTTTCGTATACCTCGACGACCTTGTAGTTTTTGGACGGAATCTTGAAAGTCATAATAAAAATTTAATAGATGTTTTTGAAAGACTTAGAAAAGTAAATCTAAAATTAAATCCCAACAAATGTAATTTCATAAAAAAAGAATTATTATATTTAGGACACACGGTTTCAGCAGAAGGAATTAGTCCGGATAAAGCAAAGATAAAAGTAGTAGAAAATTACCCAACACCAAAAAGCACAGAAGAAGTAAAACGCTTTGTCGCATTTTGTAACTACTATAGGAAGTTTATAAAGAACTTTGCAGAAATAACTATTCCATTAAATTCATTATGCCGTAAAGATGTCCCCTTTATATGGACTGACCAATGCGATTTCAGCCGTTTGAGCGTGAAGAAGTAACAAACATATAAACACACACTCACAAATTTTCGCCTTTCTTATATTAGTGTGATGTATATATAATATACTTTATTTACTTATATATAGGTATATACCTAATTAATATTACTTATATTATATACAATACATAATATGTATGCCAGTAAAAATACTTATAGAAAAGTAATAATATGTTTTAAATATATACTTACATTAGTAAACATAGGTATTCGGTAGGTGTTAGGTATTTTTATTTACGTCATTCAAAGGCTTTTCTGTAATCTGTCGGCCCGGCCCGTGCCGTAGTGAGACAAAAATTGGCTAGACCAACTTAATTCTATCATAATCATCTTATAATGATAAAAAAACTAATACATTTTATGATAATAAATTATATTATTATTTAAGTATGGTAGGTATTGCACTTAAGTTACATTAATTTATTCCTAGGTAAACATTGAAAGATGAGATGAGTTAGTTAAATTGAAGTAGGTATAATATCAACGTAATATCTAACTGTCACTCACCGATATCATTAAGCGCTTTGCGATTTCACTTCTACTAAATATATTTTGCTCATGCAGAACAACAATTTCTGCCTTTTTAAAGATTGATAAATGTTGTATGGTTGGATCCACAGAAATAAATCCGCACACGAATATGTGTAGGTAGTAATCAATAAACTTAGTAATGCAAATACTCGTAGATTGATTTGATATTTGATAACTAAGAACGCTCATTTTTTATAAATTAAGGTGTTTGAAAAAAATTTATTTAATTGTGGGTAGTTATTTTCTAAACAGTCAAAATAAAATGGCCTGAGAGTTCCGTGGTCGTCTCAAACGTTGCAAACTTCAATACTCATCCATGAACGGGATTGAATCGTTATAAATTTAATTTGAAGCAATATTTTAGCAAAATAATGAATACAAAAAAAGAATATATCGCTGCACCTATGGTTTGAACTTACGACTTCTCGTTTCCTGACCAAAGACTATAGCCATTGTACAGACGCCAGCACATCAAGCTACCCGAAACTGTCAAATTTTCCCAATCAACTTTCCACCTTATACTTTAGCGATAAAGTTTAAAATCTATTAATGAAATTTGACAGATTGTAGTAGGTTGATGTGCTGGCGTCTGTACCAAGGTTGCGATAGTATCATCATGCGAAATATCATATCTCATTCAGTAACATAAATGAATGATTACTATATATTGGTATATGGTAATTGGTATACCGTACCTACGCACACAAATAAAAACAGAGCTCGCTTGCATTATTTAGTGTTTGTGTGCATAACTATGAATTCACCCACACATGTAAAATGTAAACTAATTAGTTTGTTCGACTGTACAAACAGTTAAGAAGTAAGATAATATAATTGAAGGCATGAGTGTATGTATAATACGCGCCAAGAAAGATGAGACTGAACGAGCTCAGTAGTGGGGAACTTGCGCAGGTAAGTCGTGTACGAAATACTTACCCATAATTCAGGGATTTATCGATGACATTTAAATTAAAATTCTCAACAATATTATAATAATATTTATAAGAATTTATTTATTATTAATTCATATATTATGTATTTATTTATATGTTATAATATTTATTACGAAATAATAAAGTTTAAGATAAAAGTCGAGTCTCATCATTCGTGGCGCGTATTGCACTGCACGTAAGAAAGAAAATATATCTTGTCATTCCTCTAATCTTAGGCGCAATAAAACCTGTAGACAGAAATAAAAATACAAGCAGCCTAAACTGCATAACGAAAATAACATTTTTAGAAAATTCTTTCCTACAATTTCAACTGACAGCCGGTGCCCTCACCCCATCGTACGAGAAATCCCACGTAACGTGCAGACACCATCTTGATCCCGGCCGGAAGTAAAGAGTCTTATCTAGATGTTTTAGTATTCAACAGCGTTCTTCTAGGATCGGTTTAGTTTTAGTCTTTAGAAGCTTTCATAGGTACAGGACTGAGAATGTTGGGGTTATTTTTAAATCCTATATTTTGCTGTTCTTTGATAGTCAAAGTTACTATTTCCTGGGTATTGGTAGGTACTAATGATGCGTAGTGTCAGTTCATTATACAAAATCAAAAGTCAAAGTCAAAGCATTTCTTTCAAACTAGCTGACCCGGCGAACTTCACACCGCCTCAGAATCAATAAGAACGAATGTATGATAAAATGAATTATCTTCATTGTTATTTTTTCTTTAATTTTTTCCATGTTTTAATAGTTATTCTGCTATTCGGGGCGGAGACAATACCAACAAATCAAAGATCATAAAAATTGGTCCAGCCGTTTTTGAGTTATAAATGGTGTAACTAACGCGACTTTGTTTTATATATAATTATATAGATAGGTTCTTACATAAAAGGCACTTCTGAACGTCAATAATTACAATAAAATAGAATTGATTCTAGTCGCCCCTTCCAAAAGGTAGTGTTCGTATGGAGAAGATTGGGGAAGAAACTCCACCGTTACTCTTTTAAAATATTTTACAAGGTTTTGTATACATAATATATTTATATGCGAAGACGATGCACCTACAATAAAATTAGTCTAACACAAAAAGTAAAAATAATTAAAATGAAACAATCACAGGTAAATCAAATGTGATAGATACCTACATGGTGCTCACATATTTACAAATATTTTTAAAGTAGATGATTTTCCTAGAATTTTAACAAGTGTGTGAGTTACTCTAGTCACAGATTGTAAAAATCAATATAATATTATTTTTTTAAATATGAATCAAATTAGGAACCAGTTTGATTTTGTCTAGACTCTAGATTAATGTCCTATGGAGCAGGATCAGCATGTTTCCAAGCATTCTTATCTTGGATATAATCCTCAAATTTGTAATTTCCTTGTTTACATAGTTTACTTTTAATATGAATTATAAATTTTCTTTCATTTAATTGCAATATGTCACAAGGTATTTTGTTGTAGCATTTAACACAGTACCCCATAAAAGATGTACCTATGTACTTTAGATAATCTGAAAAAGGTTGATCTAATTTATCTTTATTTCAAGTATTTCGAGGCACGGAGCGGTCTCGGGATGTAAAAATGGTCACCCATCCAGAGACCAACCGTGGCAAGCGTAGCTTAACCTGATCGAACGACCTGTGCGACTGTTATTATTTAGCCACGGGTCCTTTGTTACAAAATATTATTGAACTAATATTTTGTAATAATATAGTAAGAGTGTCCAGTCCATGGAGTTTCTTACCCGTTCTTCTCCATAGATACCGACTACGCTTTGAAATGTGCAATATCTTCATATTTCTAACTGACCGACTCCTTGACAATTCAAAAGTGCCTGTGAATGGTTTAATTAAAATAAACGCTTTGAGTTTGAGTTTGACAATCATCCTGATCTGTAGAATAAAACACACTATTAACAGTAGGAATGACTTTCTTTTTGACAGTTTAACTACATTCATTGCGTCATTTACATTGTTTAACAGATATTTTTTTCGTTTTTATGAAGCAATGGATTAGCAATGTCCTTCAAAATGATACAGATTGTGATTGATAGTGTGTTACGCAATTAGGATGTTGAAAAGCGTAATAAATAAAATAAATAGTAATAATAATAAATAAAATAAGTTCCGCATGACGAGAACCTCGCGAAAGCCGAGAAAGATAAGCAAATCAAGTATCTTGACTTGACTCGCGAGGTTGTCGACATGTGGGATGTGGACTCAGCGATCATTGTGCCGATAGTCATTACAGCCAATGGCTTAATTGCCAAGAGCCTCGACCAACACCTGAGGAGGCTCTCGTTAGGCAGCTGGACCAAGGGCTTGATGCAGAGAGCGGTACTCCTGGACACGGCTCGTATTGTTAGGAGGTTCCTTCCTCTGGAGCCCTGACCGCTTGGACCGGTAGCTTGGACCCTGTTCCCGATACCGGTGGGCTACAATTTTTTATATTTTTAAATATTTTTTTTATTGTTGTTTGTAAAGAATATTTAAAAATGTAATTAGTTTGTAAGAAAAATAAATAAAGGAATAAAATAATACTTATAAACGCAAGAAATATACACTTATTACGTATCTTCATAAACTCTGCAAAAAAAACTATGCCTCATCTTTATCGAACAAGATAAACACACTACAAGACTGGTATCATTTTCAACAAGCAACATATCAACGCGTAGGGCTCCAGAGAGGGAAACGGAAAACGGAAGCTGGCTTATCTCTTGTCTCGCTCTGGGAATGGTGTAAATTGTGAGTGGAAGCGGCATGGAAGAATGAGGTAATTACTTGATTTAGAGTACGTGAAGAAAATATCGAGAAAAACCGTAGTGGTCTGAAGTGCCGGATTATGTCTTGTTTGGTTTAAAATGTTAATGCGAGCGGATGGATGGACATTGGTAGTTTCTAGGAAAGTCAGAGTAGTCATTACTTACCTACTGGTTACTTTCAGTCCACATTGGTGCCGATTCTGTTGTTCACAAATTAAACAAAATTTAAGTTTAGTCCATTAATTTCTATCTATCTCAGTATGACGATTGGCACACTATGTACATCGCATCACGCAGCGGGGCGCAGATAACGTGTACCCGCTCGTGATTTTTTACATACAAATTCAATAAAAACGCGCTTCCGTGCGGGGAATTTGTCTCCGTTTCACGCACCCCGCTGCGTAATGCGGTGCAGTGTGCCAATCGCCTAAGAAAAGGTCAGAAGATACATTTTAGTTTAGTCCTGTCAAATTAATCAGCGCCTATTTTTTTTTTGATGAGCCTTTTCTTAATGAGAAAGAAAGAAAATGATGCACTGAACTTAAATTAAGTGTAGTTTGTGAACAAGGGAATTGGCACCATTATGTGGGCAAATGCCTTCTTCCATAAAATAAAAAAAAAATACTTTCAACTACGTAGTAATGTTATCATTAATCACTACAAAACCGATCACAAAGGACGTATTTTTTACTTAGAACCAAAACAATGCAGAAATGTTGTATGAAATTTCATGGTTGCACAGTTTTTGCACTGTCTTTTATTTTTTATTTAGATATAAATTTACCACAGAGGTTTAATGTCTATTGTTAAGTTTAATATAAAATGTATGCATTAGATCAAAAAGATACTGGCTGAAAATAAAAATCGGCTGAATAAAACCGACTTTGTGAAAAAAAAATCAAATGGCGCGCATTTTGTACCATTGTAAAACTTTGATACTTCATATTATTTAGCAAGAAAAGATTAAAAAAATGGAAATAGCGATAGTGATATGAATGCAACTCCAGAAAGTATAAAACAGCTGCAAATGAAATTGTTAATAATTTTTTGCCGCAAAAGTCGCGGGATAAATATTTAAAAGCTTAGGAAAACTTTGTTTTCATTAACTTAGTTTTTATTATATTTTATCACGGTAGGTAGATTGGTAGTTGAAAGAAAAGTAGATTACGCACCTTGCTAAAGTGAGTAATTAATTCACTCGTGTTAATTTAGTGCCCTCGCACTCGGGCACCAACGTAACTCTCGTGCATTAATAACTCACTTTGCGCTCGATGCAACAATCTACTATTGTCAAAGGTAGAAAAACATGGACCGTTTTTTGTTGATTTTGTCCAGCTCGTGCCTCCTGGCTTTGTCAAGGCTCCACACAGTCGTGTTCTTGCCGACAGCTCTGCATTACTTTCTATGTAGCCCGTATTGTCCTGTTTTTCCACACACTTTGGGAATGGGTAACAGATAAAATCATATAGGTATCTGTTCCGCCTGTTCCTGTTCCACGTAATTAACAGTTCCTAAAACATGTTACAAAATAACAGGCTGTTATTTCATACTATGTGGGAACAAACTATTGAATGTTCTGTGTTACCACAGCTGATACACGTAGATACATTCTTTCTAACTAAGGTGTTACACCTATGCGACAAAAGGAAAGAGCTTGTGACGGACAATGTAACAGGGTGTCTCAGTGTTTCAGTAACACTTTTGTTATCTTATTCGAACTAAGGTAACTGTCATAAGCATGAATAGAAAAAATCTTGTGACTGGATGGATTCTGTTATATTGTCGTGGAACAGAAGCTGTTTTTCAGTTGGTTTATCACAGTTACAGTCTGTTATCTTGTGATACCTGTTATATTTAGCTGTTACGATATATACGCCTCACTCTGTACACTTCTGTCCCATTGCGCTTTTGTGGGCCGGTCCTCTTACCAGTAAAACAAGTTGGTCCCTCCATCTTAATATTGGTCTGCCGCTATGTCGCAATCAGCAAAGGTGGCCCAGTTGTAACGGCTGAATTACGAGTTGTAGGTCGTAGGTACGAACCCCGACAGGCGCTTTACTTTGTTAAATTATTTCATCACCACTGCTATCAGAACGGTGAAGGAAAACATTTTAAGGTATCCGGCCGTGTCGTAGAACTAAAAAATTCGAAGACATGTGACGTCTACCAATCCGCACTGGGCCCGCATGGCGTGGTGGATTACAACCCATTCTAACTCACACAGAGGAAGCCTGTGTCCCAACAGTGGGAATGCTATAAGATAATTATGAAATATTATATATTTTATTATATTATTTTTATTATTTTATTTATAATTATTATTTTTTATTAATTACGAATACAAAACATACAATGGGCGGCCTTATCGCTTTATTATTATTTAATTATTTTTAATTTACCATTAGTAAGTTTTTGATTTAAGCCAGCCTCATATCACAAGACCATGTTCGTTTTAACTGTACTGACGAGTTTATGATATAATTAATAACTTGCAAGTCGCTTCGGGTGAAGCGCTTAAAAGTTTAAAGTAGCTTTTAAAAGCTCTTATTATTACGAGGACGTTTTATGATGATGGATTTAATTTATTTTTGTTGGTCTAGTAGTCGCAAGCGCTATTGCTGATCATGAGGTCCTCGGTTCGATTCCCAGCTCGAGAATTTTTTTTGGGGTTTTCCATCTGGAATTTCTCGGAAGCAGTAAGCAGTAAGTCCGGTTGGTGGCAATGAGCTCGCCCCCTACCTATTACATGGGACTTAAACATAACTTAAGTCTGAATGTAAAAACCTTCTTTATTTTTTTAATCCTTAATAAAGTAAGAATTTTAATTTCAACTCAACTATTCAAAGTATAGAAAAAAGGGTACTCGTGTTTTGGACTACCTACATAAAAGTTAGGAAAAAAAATTAAAGGATAAATAAAATATTTAAAGGATGCTCGACAAAATATCACGGGATTAATATATAAATAAATTATCTCTGCAATAAAGCTACCTTCAAGCAGCTCTAGCATTTAAAAGTTAATTTCTCATAGAAAAACACGAAGGAATTCTTACAAAGCAAATTCTTGACTCGAGGGAAATCCATCAAGATTCCTTTTCGTAATTAATTATGTACTGGAAATGATTCCCTATGGTATTCGTAATAAGGGCGAGAATACTTTATGAAAAAGATGAATAAAATGAATTCAAAGTTAGAGAAAATGTCTTTTTTGTAAACAAAGTTTTTCATTCGTCAATAACGTCAATTGGTTAATTTCCCCGCTTAACCGTGTAATAGGTTGGAAAGGAAAAACGTCTCTTATTAGAACTCTTTTGATGATTTTTATAGTAATATCGTACCAAAATGTAAACATTTGGCGAGCTAAGAGTAACGAATGTGCGACGGCGACGAGCGGTTTCTCGCTGGTATGCGAGGGGCCCGTGGCTAAATAATAAGCCGCACATTTCGATCGATCAGGTTAAGCTACGCTTGCTGCGGTTGGTCTGTGGATGGGTGACCATCTTTACATACCGTGACCCCTCCGTGCCTCAGAAAGCACGTTAAGCCGTTGGTCCCGGCTGTCATTCGTGTCGTCACGGGTAGTCAGAAGCCCTATAGTCTGACAACCAGTCTTACCAAGGGGTACCGTTTTACCCAGTAACCGGTTTGTGGAGGTCAGATAAGCAGTCGCTCCATGTAAAACACTGGTATTCAGCTGCATCCGGTTAGACTGGAAGCCGACCCCAACATAGTTGGGAACAGGTTAGGCAGATGATGTTGCGTATGTACCATGCGTGAGTCTCTTAGCGAGTTTTTTTCCCGCCGTCGAGCGATCGTCGCTGAGCGAATACTATCTGTGTAGGCTCGCCTGCTGACTATCTATTAGCGGCATGTGCCACGTAAAGGTACTGCCTGCAGCTTTCAGTCAGGCGCGATTATCGTGGCGGTGCGCGTAAAAAAATATTAAGGCGTCTACATGACCTAAAGCGCGGTCTTTGTCGGACTGCATAGAAAAGAAAAAGAAGCGCGATGACACAACGCTGGTAATTTATTGCAAAATATGAAGAAATTATCTATTTACATGAAATCTATTGTTTGGATTTATTGCTTAACCTTAGTTAACCACGATTGCTCACTTCGAAACGCGTCAATCCCTTAGAATTGACGTGGTTTCGAAGTGAGGAATCGATAAGTTGGTCCTGGTTAAGATATGGGTTATAGAGATTAGATAGGCAGTCGCTCCATGTAAAATGCTGGTTCTAGCCGAGTACTCGGTTAGACTGTAAGCCAACATAGTTGGGAAAAGGCTAGACAGATGATAATGACAGTAAAAGATGTCCTGACTCGCTTGCTCACTGACTGACTCGTTAACGCCTAGAACCAACACTTGGGCCTAGAAAGCTAAAATATTCACGGAGACGATGAAGAGGAATATCGTCATCATCTGCCTAGCCTTTGCCCAACTATGTTGGGGTCGGCTTCCAGTCTAACCGGATGCAGCTGAACACCAGTATTTTACATGGAGCGATTGCCTATCTGACAATTACGAGCCGTTACTGGGTAATACAATGTACCTTGGTATCTAGACTGGTTGTCACAATTCGGGCTTCTGACAACCCATTACGACTGTCAATGGTCTACGAATACCGGCTTCACGTGCTTTCCGAGGCACGGAGGAGGTATGTAAAGATGGTCACCCATCAACGGACCAACCGCGGCAAGCGTTGCTTAACTTGATCGATTGAACCGGGTGGCTGTCATAGTTAGCCACAAGCCCTCAAGAAGACAAGGAATGTAATAAAGTAAATAAATAAATATTTATTCAAAAATAAAACTAAAATACAGTACTTATAAATCTTAGAAATAATACAGGAATTAATAAGTATGATGACCGTGCTGAGATAAACCTGTATCACGGGCGGCATGAGGTCTTACAATTACTATTAGGACAACTGATTTCTTAACAATAATTAACATAAGTTTTAAGACATAGTTGATTTATTATGTTATAATTTACTTATACAGGATCATAAACAACTAGATTAATTTCTTAAAAAAAAATATGATTGAGACGTAGACAAGAAATAAAGCCGAATTTTCTAATTTCTCACGGGATGGGAATTCATGGGCGAATGAAGTCGCTGGCAAAGTCTAAGTACGAGTACTAATAATTACAATCGATGTAAAAATTAAGAAATGTAATTATGCTAGTTCGACTTTATGTTGCTCGGCTTGCAGTTTACCTCAAAACTCAATCCAACCTTCACCTACCCTGAAAACTGCAATCACAAATTCAAATCTCCAAGATCACCGTACCATCTTGATCGCATTGCTAACTCAACTCCTTGGTAGCAAAAATATAAAAGTCACCAAGCAGAAAGCGTCTAGATCCTAATCAAGCTCTCGAAGTATTGAAAACTTTCCTAACACCACCTTCAACGGATTTTCAACTCATTCTCATTTCCTCCTGAGTTTGAATAAGTTTTTTTTTTATCGACTCTAATAAAACTTTCGACAGACCAGGGTCTTTCGATTTATATGCTAATTTATTCTTGGCAGCTACTGTTGGACGGTAATGGTGTGTTTTGGGGAGACAGCTAAATGTGGGAAGGTATTTTAATAAGGATAATATTTAACCGTTGCTCTGAAAACTTTTTGCGCTTCTAATGATGTGCACTTTTTATTATTCGAGCCTCTTTTTAACTTTGTCACAGTTAGCCGTAGTTATTTGGCTATTTAGATTTTTAGGACTCCAAAAAAAATGTTTTGTGGTTGACAAAAAGAGGCCCAATCATTATACAATGTGGAGACAATATGTATACGACAATAAATGAAAACACTGGCAATACTTTATAGCTCAAGAGTATTTTGGAACTATCAAATGAACGCTAGAATCTAGACTAGCAGCATCTATAGTGTCTAAACTTTCCTTACTAATCTTATGCCACTAACGGGATGCAGCAGGATACCAGCGTAAGGTATTGTACCTGGCATATGCTGAGCTGGACTCCCATTTGGTGCAACCATGACACACACACCGCCCAGTAGTGATCGACCGTTATAGATGTATATGAGCTAGGTGTCTATGGGTCAACTTATCTTTTTAATCTTTGTTTCTTTTTTCACTTTTTTGATGTTTTTTTAATACCTGTATTGTGTCTTTTGTTGCACTGAATAAACGTTTTATCTATCTACCTATCTAATATTAGACTATTGACTAGGTTGACTGGTGACTATTATTAACATTAATAATATATGACATAGGTTTAATTGAGTTTCTTTTTGAAAGTGTATAATATTTTTTATTTTGATGTATTTAAAATATTGTGATATCCGGTTGACTTTATATTGTTTCTATGTTGGTATAATAAAATTATTAATTAATTTAATTCATCTAATATTATAAATTCGAAAGTAACTCTGTCTGTCTGTATGTTACCTTTTCACTTTGCTCTAAGCCTTTTCACGACTAAACCACTGAACGGGTTTCGATAAAATTTGGCAGAGAGATATATTGCATCCCGGGGAAGGACATAGGATAGTTTTTATTCCGATATTGCCACGAAATCGACGACACTTATGCGGGTGCAACCGCGGGACGCTGCTAGTTGGTTATATTTTATTGAATTTTCGTATGCAGAGTGGGAACGTCATTAGACATACGTAGTTTAATTTACTGTTGTAATATGGTCTCTACCTTGTATAAAAATTTTCAGTCAATTTTTTAAGAGTGCAAAATAAGAATTATTAGAGGTTCAATAAAATACACGCCTTTTAATAATTTGAAAGTCTATGAAAATGCTGGTAAACGATTAATAGTGTGTTGAATATTTGGGAAAAGTTTAGTGAAAATTGCAGCAGGCGCTTCGTTTTTATGCCTCTGAGCATGAGTTCCTTGTTTCGTTTAGTCGGTTGGGCAGTGTTATTCGATTTTTAACCGACTTCAAAAATGGAGGAGGTTCTCAATTCGACTGTATGTTTGTTTGTTACGTGATATCTCCGGCAATTGAAAATTGTTTAAAAAAAAATTTTTTTAATGGGAAGGGTATGCCTCAAGGGTGCTCCCATAAAAATTTTCTTAACTTTACTGTAGTTTTTGAGTTACATTCAATAATACGTATTTTTAACACTTATTTTATATTGAAGATGTTATAATGACTTCCTGTCACTGATATTTACATAGCAAGTAGTGTTATATGAATTTGTGTGGGGGGTAAGTACAACTTAAAAGTGAAAAATAAAAACTTTTTTCCAAAAAAAAAAAACATTTAGCGACTTCAAACAAACTCTTCTGCTTTATTAGTAGTATAAGTATATAGATATATGAAAGAAGTTTTTACATTTCTATGGTATAGACTACAGTTAGATGAATAATAAACTTCATCATTATATAATTTCAGCCGAAAGACGTCCACTGCTGGACATAGGCCTCCCCCAAGCACCTCCACTTCGACCGGTTCAGTGCTTTTCGCATCCAACGGGTTCCTGCGGCCTTCATAAGGTCGTCGGTCCACCAACTTAAGTGCCAGTGGGCAGGTCACATTGCTCGCAGAACGGATGGCCGATGGGGCCGAAAGGTTCTGGAGTGGCGACCGCGTACCGGAAGACGTAGCGTTGGAAGGCCTCCCACAATAATAAACTTAATTATGTACATGTCGGCGGCGTTGTCGTAAACAACACATGCACCGATCACGCCACCGACAAGTACGTCACTCGACTTCTCCCACCGCCCCACTGCTCGACTTGTTTTGACACCAGTATAAAAGAGCGAGCAACGAAGCGGCGAGGGATTCCCCCCCCCGACCTATCACCATGTTCGGCAAGCCGATCCCTTGGGAGAAGCAAGCCAAATATCTCGGTGTTATCCTCGACAGGCACCTCTCCTTCGCAGAGCACATAAAGGCGGTTCGCTCGCGCGCCGCCTTCGCCCTCGGTAGCCTCCACTCGATGCTAAATGCACGCAGCAAATTGTCACTTAAGTGCAAATTGCGCATCTACACAGCGTGCATTCGCCCTATCATGACCTATGCCTGCGTAGTCTTTGCACACGCAAAGCCCCACCACATCCATAGGATGCAGACCCTCCAGAACCGTTTCCTCCGAAAGGCTACGGGAGCCCCTTGGTTCGTTCGAAATGAGATCCTCCATGTCGATCTCAAAATCCCCACTATCCACCAATTCATGAAGCGCCTTTCCAAGCACTTCTTCGACTCCGCCCCCAACCATCGAAACCCGCTGGTTGTCGAGGCCGCCAGATATACTCCCTCCCAAATCAGTAAACTCCGCCGTCCAAGGCACGTTCTCACCGACCCAGATGACCCTATAACCGTCCTCCAAGAGAGCAGTAGGGCAACCAGCACGCTTAGGAAAAACAGATACAAGAAACCGACATACCGGCCTCGCCGACGAGGTCCCTCGCGACGTCCCCAAGTAAATGCCCCCCACCGACCCTTGCTCGATGTAGTGCCAGCCCGCGCCGCAGCTGAGCCAGTAGATTTAAATTCCCGACTCTGACCTCTGAGTTTGTTTCGGCATTTCTTCTCAGAGTAGTCAATTAGGAAATGCCGGCCCCATCGTTCGTTAAATAATCAAAATTAGATCCAGCCTGTCCCAACTTGCTGCCCTCCCCCCAGCGACGCCCTAAGCCGAGGCTCGTACCCCACAGGGGGTGCCCTTAGCGTGTAGTCGCTTAGTTTATTTAGTTAGTTTTAAGCCCCTGGCTGGAGGCTTTGAGTTTTCTCAAGGCAGCCGCAGGATTGTCCGGTTAAGTAGTCACGACCTCTCAAGGTCAACTACGAGATGCCATATTCTAAAAAAAAAAAAAAAAAAAAAAAAAGCGGCGAGGGACTTGACCATTGGACATCGTACGGACATCATGTGCTCAGAAACTATCTCGCGTTCGTATCTGGTTGTATCGTGTACCTACAGTGCTTGATTTGCTAATGTGATTAAATTGTTCATGAAATTATAATCGGATGTGAAGTGCAAACCGTGTTTCTATTGCGCAGTAACCAACACTACCCACTTAGTACGCCCACAGTAATTAAAATATGCCTGATAATAATGACACACACTTTACCTTTTCCTACATACATATAAAGAAATCTCGATGTTTTTAAATCGCAAAAGCCGTGCAAAACAAAGAGTGTTTTGCTAGGTTCTATGAAGATGAATAGGATCAGGGGTTCTAAAAAGGCCATTTAGGCAGAATCATAAAAGGAAAACGTTATGAAACATAATATGGCAAAGACAGTCAGTGTTTTTCTTTTTGTCGCTGCACTACGTTGGTATAATCTAAGAGATTGGGATTGGATTGGATTGATTGGTATTTTAGCAAAGACAAAAAAAAACTGAAAAATCCTTCACCAATGGAATTTGATACGATTAAATTAACAGTTAACTGTCCATTATGATTCATAATGTTATCCGTTTATGATTATGTCAAAGTGGTTTTTTTAGGCGCCCTGGTGACCCTATTCATCTTTTGAATAACTAAGAAATCATTGAGGAACGCAAAAATCTCACAAATTCAAACGTTCAGATTAAAGAAAAACCAGATCCTGGAGGTGCACTTAGAAATTTAACACAAAACGTTTGACCCCACTTTCAGTTCGGCCAATATAATGTGGCCTGAGGGAAATCAATCTTCATTTTATTGGTTCCAGTCCACAATCCGAGTTTTTGAGGAGCAGGAAGCGAAACAAATAAAGATTTCAATACTGAATTCTGATTAAAATATAGTGGTTTTTTGTAGTGTTTAGATGATTTCCTGAGGGGCGAGGGGCTAAATGATAACAGCCGCACGGCTCTATTGCGGGTTAAGCTTTGCTTGTTGCGATGGGTGACCATCCATTACATATCGAGACCCTTCCGTGCCTCAGAAAGCACGCTAAGCCGCTGATCCCGGCTGTCATTCGTGGATCTTTGACAATCGTTACGGGTCGTCAGAAGCCCAAAAGTCTGACAACTAAGTCTCTTTCTCTTTTAAAGGGGTTATCTATCTTACCCGCTATCTATCGTTATCTATCTTGCCGGTTAGATTGGAAGCCAACTTCAAAGTAGTTAGGGAAAGGCTAGGCAGGCTGATTGAGATGGTTACTTGTTTAATGTTAAGAAACAGAAGTATTGAGAAACATGTTTGAGGGAGAAAATTTTTAAATGAAAGTGTATGGATTATAGAGTTACTGTGGATTGTATTAAACTAGCTGTTGCCCGCGACTGCGTCTGCGATCCAAGATGAAAAGTAGCCTATGTCCTTTTCCAGGTCATGGTCTACCCACGTCTCAAATTTCATCCAAATCCGTTCAGCCGTTTTAGCGTGAAAACGTAAAAAGCAAATAAAATTACTTTCGCATTTATAATACTAGCAGTGCCTCGCGGTTTCACCCGCATAAGTGTCGATCCCGTTGGAATATCGGGATAAAAACTATCCTATGTCCTTCCCCGGGATGCAATCTATCTCTGCCAAATTTTATCGAAATCTGTTCAGTGGTTAAATGATAAATGATTTTATTTTTGTAAGTAGGTTTGCACAAACACTTTTACGCGTCAATCGTATCATATTTTTTTTCAAATCAAATCAAATCATTTATTTGCTTAATACAGGTAGGTATAAACAGATGTTACAAATAAATATAAAGTACACTGTATCATTACCTAATGAGGTGTGCAAATATTTATATTGTTATTAATTTTATCAAATAATTATTAAAATGACATTACAGAGTTATTATAATAAAAAATAATAAAAAAAGTTCAGAATAAGTAGGTACTACAAATGTCAAAGGTTTAAACATAAAAATTGTCAAATGAATTGTGGGAATTCGTGACCGCGTGGACAAGTAACGCACAGAAGTAAGTTGTAAATAAGTAACGATTAATTTATTTAAGATATCAAGTAACTAAAGCTAGTAGTTACACTTGACACGAAAAGGTAAAATTAAATAATGTTATATGAAGAGTAAAACGAATAGAAACACTAGGTTACGGCGAGCTTCAGTGAGTAAAATATGATCGGGGTCA
Organism: Luperina nickerlii; assembly: GCA_963855955.1. Taxonomy (NCBI): domain Eukaryota; kingdom Metazoa; phylum Arthropoda; class Insecta; order Lepidoptera; family Noctuidae; genus Luperina; species Luperina nickerlii. The sequence goes on along the minus strand of OY979686.1, from coordinate 15,095,057 downwards.
GAGAGGACCTCGCACGATCTTGGTTAAAAACAGACTGAAGCTCCGAACCAAAACTCTCCCAAATCTGCCGTTCACTAGACAAAGGAAGCGGCACAACGATTTTACACAAAGGACGCAGCAAAACGATTACATTTTAAAAGTACAATAATAAAACACGAGAAATAATAAAACACGAGAAATACAAATGGGTACAATACAAGACAACTGAAAATAACAGAACAATGAACCTTAACTAAAAATAGCAAATGGGTACAATACAAGATAACTAAACATAATAGAACAATGAAGAACCTTAACTAAAAGTAAAGAATCATGAAAGACAATCGTACCTATAACTTAAATCGCTTGCAGATGTTCAACGTGGGAAAAACACAATAATGAAACTTTCTAAAAATTATTACAATAAGTTCCTCTATAAAAATATTACATTCTTAAAACTATGCAAGGGATGGGTACGTAAGACACAGTCCCCACAGAATTATATAATATAATACATGTCATAAACTTAACACTCAAATTAGTTAAGATATTGGTCCAAATTAAAATAAAATTATACAGGTGCCGAGTTCAATTATTATAGCATGCCACCCTATTTTTATTGTCATATTATTCAACGTCAATAAATTACTCTTACTCTAAGTGTATATCTATATTCTTATCCTGAAAGTACTCCTTGACACTATAATAACATTTATTCACTAGGAATTTTTGCAGCTTCGACTTGAATTTGATGAACAGGTAACTTTTTGACATCATCAGGCAACTTGTTGTAAATCAATGATGCCATAGGTACAAAGAATACTTTTATTGAATTTTATTGAATTTTAAACTAGATGAGGTCGACGTTTCCTATCTGACTACGGTTAAGGCGCGAAAAGGTAAAATACAGTCAGACAGAGTTACTTTCAAATTTATAATATTAATATGGATTAGTTAGGATACTTGCAAAGAGATTTTGCCAATGCCAAACCATTCTTAGCGACATAGATCAAAATTTTAATATTTCTGTTATCTGTAATTTCATTCGAACCCATATTTTGCAAACTAAACGGGAATAATGCTTTTGGCAGAACTTATTAGGTAAAATACCAAAGCTCTTTAGTTTATAGATAGGAAAATAGTATAGTAGGCTGTGGTCGCATAGGCAAACCTCCTGGTGTTCAAGATGGCGGTAAATAACTAATTTTAAATTAAGTGGTATTTGATTTATAAAATTTATAAAAAATTGTGTATATTGGATTTAATCCTAGAGGGTGTTAATCCTACAAGACGGTTACCACTTTCCATCAACCGCTCGAATTCTGTTTTTCTTTACAACTAAAAGAAAAAACAAACATGACGCAAAAAGAGAAAACCAACACAAAAAATAACCAGTTCAACACAACAACTACAACACACACACACAAACAGCAAAACTCACTTTTTTCTACGGCGGCTTTCTCCGGCATTTCCTATTACACATAAATTCAGTTAATCTACCCTCAGTCTCCCCTCCTCCCTCCCTTTTCCCTCCAGTTAAAATCTAAGCGCTTTTTCACACTTAACTTGGTTTTTTGTAGAAACGGTTCTGGACTGTTAACTAATGTGTGGACAGGGCGAAAACCACGTACCGTACTTTTAAAAAGGGCAGCAGTAATTTTCTTAAATAGGAGAGCATTGTGTTGAAAAGTCATAGCACACATATAAACTCGGAATGGGATCGTCGCCTCGGGACAAGCTCACGAACCGCGGTACGGTTCGTTACGGCTCGTCGTCGTCCCCGCGCTTAAGTCTCTCCGTACCCGACCTTATGTCTCTTCGTCCACCCTTGCCCCTCTCACCCCTTCGGGCTGCCTGCTGCACCATCAACCAGCGGTCGGCGAGCCGTAAGCGCGGCGTCGCCTAGCCGTAGCCGAGTCGACGTATCGGAGCTTCTGATCCGCTTTGGTTACGTGCTTACGTTAGGTTGACGCCTGATTGACGGCGAGGCGAAAGGCGATACGGTGCCGATCCCTTTCCGATTTGATACGTTTGCTATCCTTTAACCGTTCACCTTTGGTATGGAGACCGCGAACCAGCAAATGTAAAGTAGGACGTTCTCGAACTAGGTGGGGTGACGATCTTCACAGGGTGGCTGGTAGCAGCTGTTGAGAGTAGCTGGAATCGAGTTAAATGAGGATTAGCTGATGATGGTGGTTTCATGAACTATAAGGATTTTACAGTGCGATTCATAATCAGCCTATAATGTTCCCACTGCTGGGACACAGGCCCAGTGCGGCTTGGATGGCACGTCTTCGATTTTTTTAGTTCTACGAAAAGCCAGTTTCCTCACGATGTTTTCCTTCACCGTTTTGTGAGCAGTGGTGATGAAATTAAATACACATAGTAAAGTACCTGCCAAGTCAAGTCAAGTCAAAGCATTTATTTCAAATAGGCACAAAAAGGCTCTTTTAAACGTAAAAAATTACAACAAAATAGAATTGATTCTAGTCGCCCATTCCAAAAGGTAGTTTTCGTATGGAGAAGAATGGGCATGAAACTCCACCGTTACTCTTTTAAAATGTTTTACAATATTTTGCATACATTAATTATGTAATAATAATTAATAAATGAAGATGATGCACCTAAAATAAAATTACTATTGCACAAGAGGTAAAAGAATTAAAAATGAAACCATGACATATAAATTAATAATTATCTGATAGATACATGGTGCTCATATATTTACACACATGGTAAAATTTAACAATTTTCATTTAAATAAAAAAATTAAGAAGTAATAAGTCAGGGTGTGAGTTAAAGTAATTACAGAATGTAAATCAATGTCAAAAAAAGAATAAATTTTACAATTAAATTAGCAACCAGTTTCATTTTGTCTAGACTCTAGATTGTCCTATGAGCAGGACCAGCGTGTTTCCAAGCGTTCTTATCATGGATATAATCTTTTAATTTATAGTATGCTTGTTTACAAAGTGTACGTTTAATGTGAGTTTTAAATTTTCTTTCATTTAATTGCAATATATTACAAGGTGTTTTATTTTAACGTTTAATACAGTATCCCATAAAAGATGTATGTACTTTGGCTAATCTGAAAAATGGTTGATGTATTTTATTTCTAGTATTAAAATTATGTCTATCACTTATTTTATTAAAAAGATGTAGATTTTTTCTTACGTTCATAATAATATTATAAATTCGAAAGTAACTGGTGTCTGTCTGTATGTTACATTTTCACGACTAAACCACTGAATGGATTTCGATTAAATTTCGCAGAGAGATAGATTGCATCCCGGGGAAGGACATAGGATAGTTTTTATCGACATAACTCACGGGGGAATCCGCGGGCGGAAGCTAGTACATAATATTTTCATAACTGAATTGGCAAGGTACCTACCGTCATAATACTAATCCTTTTAAAAAGTTCACTGAGAGATTCGCGGCAACGAAAATTATAAATGGCACTGACAGCTCTTTTGCAAAACAAAGATGGATTCGAACTCACGACTAACAGCTTGTAAGTCGGGGCCGATACCACTGGCCCGCCACTGCACCTCACAGTGCGATTATCTTTTAGTATTTATTTATTCTGTCAATGAGTTCCAATGGGAACAGCTAAGAGCGAAAGTCGTCCAAAGAAAAATAGCTTTTAGTCTTTAAACAATTTCTTAATGAGTGGATAGGGATAAATTTTTCTCGTTACGTTGAACTTTTTATTTTATTAACCCAATTTTCTTTCATCCCAAGGGGAAAAATTGCGTAATATAATTTTTTGTATTTTTAAATCCAACACTGTTTTAGTAGGTCGGTAGCCACGACACTGTAGGTACTGTAGGGTACTATGTGTCATTAGGCCCCGAAAACTGACAGCCTACTGATATTGTCAATGTGGGGTGGTGGGGTGGTGGTGTGTGTTTGTAAATGTGGTGTGATGTGATGGGATGAGTTGTGTGTATGGTGGTGGTTGGTATGTGGTTGTTGGGTGTGGATGTAGATTGTGTGTGTTTGTATGTTTGTTACTTAATCAAAGTACAAGAAGGGTATTTGTTAGTCAATCACGCAAAAACGGCTAAACGGATTTAGATGGAATTTGGCACACAGACGGTTATAACCTTAATAAATAGATAAAGATTGCCCTTACATAAATTATGATTAAAATATTAACATATCTTTCTGTGTCCGTAAATGTGTACGAACTTGAAAACCACTTATCCGATTTACGTGATTTTTATTTAATTAAGGTATATTTTCCGTCCAGGTTTTGGCATGGCTTCTCTTACAATATCATGAAAGATGTAAATATTGAAAGGGGAAAGTTACCAACGAGGCTAACAATAGGCTATCGCTTTTAGTGATAAGACCGGTCGGGTTCACGGATCATAACATCTCATCAGTGACATTAAAACGTATAAACGCTCCTTCAAGCAGGCGCGACATGACACGCGTCACAAAGGCACCGCAAGGCGCGCTATGAGCGGTGCCTTTGTGTCGAGCACGATTATATCGCGTGTCGCGCCTGTTTGTAGGAGCCTTAACGTGCAAAGAGTAGGCGAATTGAAGAAAAAAGAGAGAGCCCTAAGTCGGCGAGCGGCGCGGGCAGTAGTTTTCAAATTACGAATTATTTAATGTTGTTATAATTTTTATGATTACTGGCCACTAAGAACCGGTCAAACTGAAGGTGCTTGGGGGAGGCCTATGTCCAGCAGTGGACGTCCTTCGCCTGAAATGATGACTGGCCACTACCCGTGTGTTAAATGAATGTCGCCATTGTAGCGGCACGTTGTTTGCTTAATGATAAATACCTCATCATCTGCCTAGCCTTTTCCCAAATATGTTGGGGTCGGCTTCCAGTCTAACCGAATGCAGCTGAATACCAGTATTTCACATGGAGCGACTGCCTATCTTACCTCCACAACCCAGTTACTGGGTAATACTCGTACAATACCCCTTGGTAAGACTGACTGTCAGACTTTCGGGCTTCTGACTACCCGTAACGACTGTCAAAGATTCACGAATGACAGCCGGGACCAGCGGCTTAACTTGCTTTCCGAGGCACGGAGGGGTCTTGGTATTTAAAGATGGTCACCCATCCAAAGACCAACCGCGGCAAGCGTACCTTAACCTGATCGATCGCCATGTGCGGCTGTGATTATTTAACCACGAGCCACTCTATAATACCTATTCCCTTGAATGCTACCGATCGCATTGATCGCACCGATGCATTAATTTCCCCACTGTATTAACAGCTCCAACAAGTGAACAATGTCATCAAATCAACCCGATTGGATGACTTCACTGTTTGTCAGTTTGTAAACACAGCGCAGGACAATCGATTTCACTAATTGAAGCTGTTTCGATTATCGCGATCAACTGATTTGGTTTACATAATCGATTTTAGTGTTTTGATTCGATAGTGCTGTTTAATTCGGTGCAGGTTGGTTTGACAATGTAAGTAAACACGAAGTAAAACAAAACACCGAAACGACGACTGTTGGGGTAGACGAGGAAACGCGGTCGGAGAGACTATTAACAAAATTCTAAGAAAAAGGCGTTTTTCGAGGTTTGGCTCTCGCCTATTTCCTCCTCCAATATTGGACCAATTTAACTGAATAAGAAGGATATATACTGTGTCCCTATGTTCTTATTTTTTCATAAATAGTTGTCAAATTTGTACACTAGGCCTCTGTTGACAGCAAGTTAAATCGGTATTTTTTTGAGGGTTTTGCTTCTGAAAATAATGCATCATCAAAAAGGAAAACATAGGGACATACAAGTAGTTAATGTTTATTATACTGTAAAAATTCATTGCTTTATGGTAATTAACCAGAAAGAAAACAGGCGAGAGCGTTTCTATGGAGAAACGACCACCCGGATTTCCTCTTAAGTGGAGACCGCGAATCGGCAAACATAAGGTAGGACGCCCTCAGGCAGGTAGAGCGAAGATACGAGCAGGGTGGCTGGTAGCAGCTGGATGAGAGTTGCTGCGAATCGAGCTAAACGGCGTGCAATTGGAGAGCCCTATGTCCAATAGTAGCTGGTGATGGATGATGAAGCAGATGATGACATATATCATAATACCACAACATATTCCCCAAAGGGTTAGACAGAGGATGAACGAGCATTTAATACATTGTGGAATGTGGATATAGAATCTCTCTTTTTGGGTGCATGGGTAATTATCAAATAACTTCTCCCGCTCTGGGCGGAGCGGGATGTCAGTGCTTGGCCGGACTGGCAGTTCGGGGCGGGTAGCGGCGTGGGTGCGGGAACGCGCGCAATCTGCCTGTCCGCAGTCGAGCACGGCTGCATTCTGCATATTGTCGTGTCCAATGTTTGTCAAAATATAATATGGATGAAGAAGACCTATTTTTACTAGAAAAAATCTCGAACTAGTTTGAGAACCCCGATCCCCGCACGGGCCGCCCGCGCCCGCGCACTGCGGCTACACACTATGAACGAGCTATGGCGCGAGTTGCCCGCGCGGTCCCCGCGTCGTGCAGCCCACGCCACTTACCGCGTTCGAGTGCCCACTGTAGACCATAGAACACTAATACCCTAGGCACTCAAATGAAGTTCTTATGTTTGTGTACGCCAAGGAGCGCCCGCCTCGCGCCCACGCTGTCAGTCTGGCCAAGCACTCAGACTTTTACTGACTAAAACCCACCCGTGTTCCTTCAGTTGCCTGTGCCAGGGGCCACGGTAACTCCTTCGAACAACCCGCGACCCTGGCAGGGTCTCGTAAACTCACTTCCCAGCGCAATTGTATTATGAATGAAAATATCCATTATTACTTCAAAAGAAATTATTCATACAATTATGAAACGTCTTACTCGTATCAAACAAAAAGACTGTCATAACATTTCTCCTTCACTTAGAAACTTGTTTGCATTGGGAATTAAACTTTTCTGCAGTAACGTGCATCCAATTCTATGGTGTGTTCCAAAAGTATCTGATCAAAATGTAAACAAAAGGATCAGAAAACGTACCTGTGGATGGCAATATTTGTAGTGCTTACTTACAAATTGAGGGCTTTATTTATATTTAATAACAAATAACAAAGGACTCAAATAACAACAAACAATAGTAACAATATTTCTTAACAACTACGTTAGTAAACATAACCTACACACCTAACTTAACACTGAAATATAGTTCATGCGAATCCCTGCTACAAGCTCAACACCGATGTGGAAAGTTTGCAGCAGCGATTCACATACAAACGGTCCAGTCTGCTCGCGATACACCGCAATACAATGTTGGAGCTGGCCCGCACCCGGCGCACCAGAGAGGCGCATCTTTTTCGCATCGTAGCGTAGAAGCAATCGACACAAGCTTCAGCAAACATCCCTGAAGCGTTACAGAAGCGGCACAGCCCCATCAACACCCTGAACGAATTATGATACCGAATGCGAAGGCTTTGATTTGATTTAAAATTTATTTATTTTATAGAGGTATGAGGAACAGAGTGTAAAGTTCACTCATACTCTATAGAAAAGGGAGGATCCTCCGACCAGACGGGTGTTGTGTCTGGCGGGCAACTGCCCGTTGATTCATGTCGGGCCGTTGTATCTATGCTAGTTGCGCGGTAAACTCTGCTTGCGCGATGCAGGATTTGCGTGACGTCAGTATGACGCGTTGTTTGTATGTGGCGTTGTAGATACCGCTACAATTTATGAATCACAATTAGTACAAGAATAGATTAGACGGTGACCCCCAAACTAGGCATTTACCTGTATCTTGGGAGTCAGAGTTGCGACATTTTCAAATTGTAATGAGTAGTGTGAGGTACATAGTTATTGTTAAAATACTAAGTCTTATACCCTAAATTCTAATTTTAAATGACATGAAAGATGTTTTTCATTCGGCAACTTTAAAACCTCAACAATTTTCGTCGCTGATGTTCTATGTTAGTAGGATTGGTTTCCTCACTTAGTCCATCAAGTAGACCATTGTGCGTGGGCCATGGCGGCCATCGGTAGTTATTCCAACCAGCCCACCTCCCTCCAGAAGTTGATTACGTCTCCTGAACTGAGAACATCTGTGTAAGATGTGGGTGTCCCGAGGGTTTCTGACCGAATCTGAATGACGCCTGTGCACTCAAAGATCACATATATGCGTTTCGTCGCTGATTTTTCAATTAAATACTATTGTTATACAAGCAATACATTTTTGAAAAAGTGGTAAGATAAAAAGTTGAACTGTTTTAAATACAGATCACATGCATTTGTTACTATAATAATTTAACGGGACCCCTCATTGCATAGCACAATATCAATCACAATCATTTTGAAGGATATTAAATTGTTAATCAATAATTGCTTCATATGTTCGAAAAATTTATCTGACCAGCAACGTAAATATCGTAATGAATCTTGTTGAACTGTAAAAATGAAAGCCCTTTATACTGTTAAATGTTACGCTGCATCCGGTCAGACTGGAAGCCGACCCCAACATATTTGGGAAAAGGCTAGGCAGGTGATGATGACTGCTAGTATGTTACGCAATTACCTCGAAAAATTGGGTTTGTTTACACTTTCATCAAATAGTTTTGGAACAGACTATAGAGCAATTTTCTTATTTATGCTACTTTTACGTAATTCTTTGACAGTGCAATGTCTCTTATTCTCCAAGGAGGAGGGTTGGATGGCTAATCACAGTGAGAACGAACGAAACACACTAAGAACGAGGAGTGACTTTATATTTCGGATTTTGATTCATGTTTTCAGACATTGGAAACCAACCTTTCATTTTATTTTTATACTAGTTTCTGCCAGCGACATCTATGTTCGAAACATAGATATTTGAAAGTTACATTTCTATGGTCCGAAAGCTTAGTCCGCGTGAAAGGAGATAGTTTTTTTTGTTCGACGATAAGGCCCACCAAAAATTCTGGCGTCTATTAATGAAACGCATGTTGATTTGTTCCTTGTTATCTCTAAATTACAGTGGTAGTAATAATTGTGCATCGTCTAACGGGAATACTGAGAAATATGGACATAACCTAAAATTTCACAAAAAACTATGGTTTAGTGAGTAGGTTGGCCTCATCGGCATTATAATTTAGAAAAATATTGCATTGTTCAGTAATAAATACTATGTCATATAATCACATAATATGTAACAAAACATTTTTATTGCTGTAAGTATATCAATTTCCACGCCAGTTTAATTACAATTTCTTGTTTTAACATAACATACAATTATCATTCACACAGACATTCGGCAATACTGTAGCTTCCCATACCTAAGTGAAAGAATTACAAACTACCTACCTACATACTAACTTGCCCTCTTTATAATATGGATGTCGCATCCGGTCATACATTTGACTATTCGGAACGCTAGCGCCGCCCGGCGGCGCTTGACAGAGTCTAGCCTGAGTCCGTGGGGGTTAGAAAACAGCTCGACAGAACGATGTGGAGCACTTGGGACTTTGTACTTGGACATTGGACATCGTACGGACAACATGGGCTTAGAAACTGTCCAGCGTTCCGTATCTGGTTGTGTCGTGTACCTACAGTGTGTAATTTGCTAGTGTGACTAAATTGTTCGTGAAATTATAATCTTATTTGAACTGCAAACGGTTTTTCTATTGCGCAATAACCAACACATACCCACTGTACGCCCACAATAGTTGAATATGACTGATAATAACGAGACACACTATACCTTCTCCGTCATGGATATTAATTACAGACTGGCTGTACCCTCGGCTTCACTCACGTGACTTTGTATTCTATTTGTATTATAACATATTGCGATCATGAAGTTATACATGACATAATCAGACTATAATGTTCCCACTGCTGGGACACAGGCCTCCATTCAGTGAGGAATGGGCTGCAATCCACCGCACGGGCCCAGTGCGAGTTGGTATACGTCACATGTCTTCGATTTTTTTATTCTAGAACATGCCGGTTTTCCCACGATGTTTCCCTTCACCGTTTTGAGAGCAGTGGTGATGATATAATTTACACAAAGTAAAGGCTCCTACAAACAGGCGTGACATGCGATATAATCGCGCGCGACACAAAGTTGCACTGAAAGTCGCGCAACGAGCCTGTGCCTTTGTGTCGCGCGCGATTATATCGCGTGTCGCGCCTGTTTGTCCTTAAAGCGGCCTTAAAGCGTTTGAACCTACGACTTACGACTCGTAAGTCGCGGTCATTACAACTGTGCTACCACTGGTCTTTGCATGTTTAGTAGCAGGAGGGATTTGACCAGACGCACAGGTCGATCGATCAGGTTAAGCTACGCTTGCCGCGGTTGGTCTGTAGATGGGTGAACACCTTTACATACTATAAAGGCAGTGGTAAATTATGCACACGGTAATTGATTTACTTGTTTATTCGGGCAGAGTTTCCCCTTACAATTATTAGCATGGAGTGAAGTACACAAAACCATCGCTTAGCGCTTTTATAATACTGGCTGGCTGGCGGCTACTTCACCTCCCCCGGCTCGGAATTTGGCGGGGCAAGGCTCACGTAGTGGGGAAGTGACGTGCTAGTCAATTGACTTCCTCTTTGCTGTGGCTGCTGTGTCGTACTTGGTTGTCATGGCTTGGCTTGGCTTGGCTTGGCTTTGGCTGAGGCTGTGGCTGTGGCTTTAGCTGCACCCAGACGACACGGCATGGCATGGCTTTGGCATGGCTGGGCATGGCTGGGCGTGGCGGGCTTGACAGCCGGCTTAACGGCTGGCTAACGACATCTAGCGTTACAGTCGGCCATCCTGTAACAATTGCTCCCGCAATGGAAGCAACAAAACTACGATTACAAGTCAGCTCAAGATCACAAACTAAATAATCAACTAAACATGATAGAGCAGCTAATAAAACATCCTTAGAGCATCACAAAACACAGCAGGAATCTTATTCGTGGCCTGTGGCTTTTCATTAAGCCCCTGCAACAAACCTCATGTTTGTTTCTCTGAATTCCTCCTGAATTCCGAGTCCCACGGACTCTATGGTCTCTACAAGAACCCGACCTCCGCCAGAGTTAAACACGCATCGCGCACCCACGGACTACTTGAGTTTCCTCAAGAGACACCGATTTCTACCGGGCTACGACTATGTAATAACTACTGGTACGGTCCCCGACCAGTCGAACTAAGATTCACTACTATCACAACTAGACTTTTACTTGGCTTTCCTTAAATTCGTCATTAATACTCTGATCCCCTTTGCCTGTGCCATGGCATATGCCTTACCCTCATGAGCGTACTTGATTCAACCAGAGTCATGTAATCAAACTTTAATCAATCATAACAAAAAAAACATCAACCAGAGCCATGTACCATCGTGATCCACATTACAACAATAATCTTTTTCACTAAGTGCCTTAGACACCTGGAAACCCACAGAAGAGTAAACCACTCTAACGCTACGGCTCTCTAGCCGAACAGCAATCGCATGGACCCATGTGTATCACCCTGTGACTACACACTTTTTACTACGGTCGATAGAGAACCCCTACTCGCGTGGTTCCCACTACTTAGGCTTGCTCATAGCTCATCACCACTGTGATCACCATCTACTTCGACTGGTACATGACCTACTGGCATCATTCGTAACCTTATCGTGAGCGTATTTAAAAATTGCATTGTTAACTAGATTGGGCTATACCTAACAATGTAACAGTTTCTTTTTTTCTTGTTGTTTACCAGGGAAGCACTCGGTACCTCGAGTCAAAACATAATGAAAACGACTCACCAAATTCGTAGACAATAGATCTGTAGCTGGCTTAATGGCTGTAGTGGTTGTAATCTACAGTTTCCTTGGCAGAAGTCGTGAAACTCCTCGCTCGAAAAGCACCGTCCTTGATCAGCGATTATTCATACAGGAGATCCAAAGAATGCAGCGCTGTCCACTACTGTCATTCTGCTTGCACACGTCCTTGTGTGTTATAACCTGTAACCAAAAAAATCAACAGCAGTGCATGTCCCACTCGGCCAATTCTGACCAAAATTATTACAGGTTCTGATGAAAATCACCACAAACTCTTTCTCTCAAAGCCGACATGTCGAACAATACCCATACTCATTAAAATAATAGGAAACTCATTAAAATATAGCAATGCTCATACTCTGACCTCCATCCGGTCTTCATCATCACACTTATAACCTCTATCCGGCCATAAGCATCAAACCAATAGACTTCCATTCGGTCTTCAACACGTAACATCTATCCGGTCACTAACACAATCAGGCGACCTCTATCCGGTCACCTCCACAAACAACACCGTCAAGATCATCATTTCGAGCCTTTATCAACATAATTCTTAAAGTAGGTTTGTTCAACATGTTACTTTATTTTTCCTATAACGTTACAGATTATAAGAAAACTCTTACTATGCTAGGTACTCTAAATCTTAAGTCGACTACTTAGTATTCAACTAGTCTTGTCAGCGTTATCATTTTCGTCATGGCTAGTCTCGTCATCGTCACCTACGTGCATGTCAACGTCAGTTATTTTACGCAGTCGGTCGTGTGCGTACTTGTACGTCCGGCGGAAGAAAGGGACTTCAAAACATAACGATCACTTGTCAAAACTTCCACCACCTTAAATGGACCTCTGAACTTCCGATCTAGTTTAGTCTGATAATTCTGATTTCACTCTTCGTTTTCTAATAACACAAAATAGCCTACCCAAAATAATACTTTGCAAGTAAATGTCGTGTAGAAATGTAATAAAATTTCAAGTTTTGTGCTGAATACACGCGTTTAACCAATACCAGTCATCGTAACATCATTATTAACTCGTTTGGCACTTAATTTGGCTGCACAAATCGCTTTTACTAACGAGCATTCAGCACCAGAATCGTAACAAAACAATACACCTCACCTTTGTTCTAACGTGCCTGAGCGTTAGTTGTACGACGCAAACATCCACTCGCCGTTGCTGCTTGCAGCGCGTGCTCCACCTCCATCATCTGCTTGGCTGCCACTTCTCGTGCACCGGGTCGCGACATGTCCAGGATTCCCTCACTTGCAGCACACGAAGGGCTTCACCGAAGGCTGCGGGCTGCTTGGCTCGATTCTTGAAGTCACTCCACGTCACTGGTAGCTCCACGTTACGTCCTTCGTACTATTTACGATAGCCACGTTGATACTGCTTCCTTTGTGCGCCTTGATGACGGCCACAATACGACCTCCTTGCAGAGAATTTTCAGCAAAACACAAATCAGCTGTCGTATTGTGTGCTGTTACGTTTGTACACGCGTCCTATCGCGTTTTCTAATTACGGGAACACTTTTTTTTTTCCTAACATGGCGGTAGGGCGCAACTGGCGCGTCACTGGGCAAAGGTATTCCTGCATACAGCCTATGCCCAAAACAACATTCACTATGATCGCGCATCCGTATCTGGCTTGTCTGGGTTCAACTCGAATTTTTATCCAGGTGGTAACTGTGCATTCTTCGTTTTCAGGGTCAAATTCTGGAATTAACGATGCGGCACGGTGGTCTTTCAGACGAATGAGGGTAGGCGCTTCGTGTTCCAGATCGTTGAATGCTTTTTCAACTTCTTGTGCTAGGAGAGTCTTCAATATTTTCCTTGCAGATGGTGTGGATCGACCTTCATCGTTTGAATCTTCAGACATCTGGTTTACCGACGCAGAATTTTCGTCCTCCCGACTAGGCGACCGTGACGTTTATAAGTAGCAGAGCGTCGTTTCATCGTAGGTTTTTTTTTCGATACCACTTCTGAGTATAAAGGCAGTGGTAAATTATGCACACGGTAATTGATTTACTTGTTTATTCGGGCAGAGTTTCCCCTTACAATTATTAGCATGGAGTGAAGTACACAAAACCATCGCTTAGCGCTTTTATAATACTGGCTGGCTGGCGGCTACTTCACCTCCCCCGGCTCGGAATTTGGCGGGGCAAGGCTCACGTAGTGGGGAAGTGACGTGCTAGTCAATTGACTTCCTCTTTGCTGTGGCTGCTGTGTCGTACTTGGTTGTCATGGCTTGGCTTGGCTTGGCTTGGCTTTGGCTGAGGCTGTGGCTGTGGCTTTAGCTGCACCCAGACGACACGGCATGGCATGGCTTTGGCATGGCTGGGCATGGCTGGGCGTGGCGGGCTTGACAGCCGGCTTAACGGCTGGCTAACGACATCTAGCGTTACAATACCGAGACCCGTCCATGCCTCGGAAAGCACGTTAAGCCGTTGGTCCCGGCTGTCATTCGTGGATCTTTGACAGTCTTTACGGGTAGTCAGAAGCCCGAAAGTCTGACAACCAATCGTACCATAGGGTATATTACCCAGTAACTGGGTTATGGAGGTCAGATAGGCAGTCGCTCCATATAATACAATACTGGGATTCAGCTTCATCCGGTTAGACTGGAAGCCGACCCCAACAGTGTTGGGAAAAGGCTAGGCAGATGATGAGTGACAATAGCATTTGCATCGTATTATGAGATAAAAAAGGGGCCAAGTGCGAGTCGTACTCACCCATGAACGGTTCTGTAGCAGCAAGTAACATAATATATATTTTTTTTAATATATTATTATACAGTATTTGTGTTGATTAAATGAAAGGTAAATTGCGGTTTACGATTTATGACATATTAAAAAAAATACTTACTCTTCTCGTTCAAACCAATTTTCGTACATAATATATATTTTTTAGTTTTATCATTCTCTTATTTTAGAAGTTCCATGGTGGGGGACACATTTTACCATTTTGGAAGTGTCTTTCGCGCAAACTATTCAGTTTAGAGAAAAAATATATTAGAAATCTCAATATCATTTTTGAACACCTATCCATAGATACCCCACAAATACGGGTTTGATGAAACAAAAAATTTCAGTCAGTTCTAAGTATGGGAAACCCAAAAATTTTTTTTTTCTATTTTTGTGTAAAAATCCCAATGCGGTTCACAGAATACATGTACTTACCAAGTTTCAACAGTATGGTTCTTATAATTTCGGAAAAATGTGGCTGTGACATTCAGACCGACAGACAGACACGACGAATCCATAAGGGTTCGTTTTTTGCCATTTGGCTACGGAACCCTAAAAACGTAAGACATAACATATCTGGCAGTACGCATACGACATAGCACCTCTCCCTACCCCTTCTGCAATTACAACCGTAATGTCCTATGATATTAACCCAAAAATACACTACTGTTTACCCAATCACCACTCACTTAAACTGATTGCATTGTAATGACATTATCAAGACCGACACGTGAACAAACAATGTCATCAAAGCAGGTTGATTGAATCCGTTTGTAAACACGCTATAGGTATGTGATTCTGATAATTGGCGTAGGTAATTGAATGATCAGATTGAGATATTACAGAGGTTTTAGTCATAGTATCAACGGGGTTTTTGTTTTCATCGTGTAGATACTTTTGTTAACGAATCGTTAAATACTAACAAACATTTTAATATACACACATATGCATTGTAAATGCTTTATTTCCAGTAACATAAATACAGGGTCAAATTAAATTAGCTTGCGAAACTTCGCAGACGTGATTAGTATCGATGGCTGTTCTGAATCAAGAAGAATCAGTCCCGTAGTCTATATCCAACCATAAACGGATGAAAGTGAAAAATGGTCGCAACTTAAGAGCGTTTACGACGTACGGCATTTCATACAAACTTTCAAGCCCATGTGTTTCGAAATGACAGAACCGATTTTAATGAAACTTCATACGCATAAGCAGGATACAAAGGTCAAAAAAGTTAGTAAAGAACATTTATGAAATGTCTCATTTAAAAAATGATAACCGGAAATCGCTAATTCTATAAAAAATTAAAATTGGTCTAATTTGCTGTAACACTTATCTCGAAAATGTTCTCAACTAACTTTTTAGATAATTCCCACGGCTACATAATCACGGCAAAAATACATTTCGCAACATACAGAAAATTTTAACAAATCAATCCAACCCAAAGAAGAACAACACCAGAGCTCAGAAATACACCTACGCATTCTCCCGACCATCTTCCCCTAATCTTAATTCAAAGCATGTATCATCCCACATATACTAAAAATACTTAAAAAATCCAGAACCCTTGTCTAATTTACATTGTACAGTTAAGGGGCTTACAGGACCTAAACACAAAAAATGCAAATTTTAGAAACAATAAAAGTATATGATCGACTACAGTAAACAAAATCAGAAAAATATATGATATTCTTCAGGATATATGCTAAGTAGATAGTGTCTTAAAAACATTATAAGTACAACTAATTTGATACGATAGAATAAAATTATGAAGATACCTCTAAAAACTTTCTTTTTTACAATAAAAATCATACTAATATAATACACACAATCATTATGATTTTCTGTCAGATTGTTCTACAAGCACCATACTAAAACACTAGTGTTTTAATTTTTTGGTCCAAACAATATATTTTTTGTAAATAGATAATTTCTTCATATTTTGCAATAAATTACCAGCGTTGTGTCATCGCGCTTCTCTTTCTTTTCTATGCAGTCCGACAAAGACCGCGCTTTAGATCATGTAGTCGCCTTAATACTTTTGTAAGTTGTGCGATAGCGTTAAACTAACGGCTTATGTTCGTAGACTTTTCGTCTTAGATAGAGGTGGCAGTGTTAGCGGGTAAGACTTAATACATTTTTGTCAGGTGTAGAGCCGACTTTTTGGGGTTCTGTCATAAGTAATTTTAACGTTGAAAAAGTGCTGATTCTTACCGTAATTTGAATAAATGACTTTTGATTTTGATTTTGTTAGACTTGTGTGGTATTTGCTAGAATTTTGTTTTTTCAACGGTAAACAATTTGCCTGGTCCTATAATTATTTTGATGGAATACTTGAACGTTCAAGTATTCAACGAAAATAACATTTTATATATACAATTTTTATATAATTATTAACGATGATAATGAATCTAGTTACAGTTACCGTATTATGAGTATATTAAGACATATTTTGTAACAGGCTATTCTCATTCTTAACCGCTAAACTCTACTCAAGGAATGATATAAAAATAAATTCAACGATGTGCGAAAAATGTGCAATGTGGTGTGTGTATTAGCTTTCATCACTGAAATTAAAATTAAAAATAAAAATATTTTATTTCACACAAACTTACATGGACACTTATGTATCATCAGAAGCTAGGTGCACGGTTCCAATTGGTCGTTTCCTATGGAGAAGAGCCGGCAAAAAACTCCACGGTTACCCTTTTTAGAAAAGAAATTGAATACTAATGTTCAAAAAGCAACACTGATGAAGAGCACCGAGCTATAAAATGAAATCATGCCCGTACTTATCTCGCGGAAGGATGGGCAGACCTCTGCAAGTCTAATATACGTACAGTCAACAAAAGAGACAAGTATGCAGGATCGTCGGATATAGTTGAAGTTTTTTTAGAAACCGATAGACGTTCTCGAATAAAAATTAATTTTATTAATAGAAAACCAACAGCTGATTTATCAAATTAGATTTCAGTCGACAACATCCATCGGTTTCTTACTAAACTACAACTATATTGGACGATCCTGCATACTTTTCTCTTTTGTTGACTGGCAAGTCGCTATTATGTTTAAGCCATATTAGGGTCGACTACTAAACTGTGACATCACAGCGGGCCCTATCAGAGTACCAGCGCTGCTGCATTTATTTTTTTAAATGTCTAAGCATCATGCTCAGATAGAAGCCTTGTAGCCTCGTATAGGACTTTCTGGTTAAAGACATTTATTTCTCATAAAGTTTACATTTCACTTACATGAGAACAAATTTAAACATAAAGTAAAAACTAATCATTGTCCTTCGACACTCGGACAATTTACTTGACGTATTTGACTATATATTACATTTACAGTAGGTATTACAAATTATTTAGGTTCGCGGGTACTCCCAAAAATCCGACACTGCGCCACTATGGGTGACTTTGGCTTGACTTTCTGTTTTTTATTTTAGTTTCTTTTTATATTATTTTGTTCTTTTATTTTTGATTGTGTTTAGTTTAGTTTGTAATCTTCCTGTACGAGTCACAATAAATTACTTTTTTAAATTTATTTTAAAGATTTAATCTGACCATTAAGAATTAATATATTATTCTTGGCTGGTAAAAGATTTTCGCTGTTACTACACCCACACCCAAAAGCAAGGATTAAGATAGGACAAAACTTAACAGTCTTACGCAGTCGCACGATAAGAGTTTTAACAGGAAAGACTCTGAATTAAAAACTTTTGCAGATCACTGCGGTGATCATAGCGAACCGAACGGGATGTTCGGGGAAAATTATTATGAAAACTTTAAGGAACTATGACCGTTGAAAATTTTAGACGATAATTGGAAGAACTATGAAGGATGAGGAGGTAATTATGGAAGGTTTTGAGATACTTACCGATAAAGAAAAGTCGGAAGATGATAGGGACAAAATTATGAACTGTGCTTAGTAAAAAGATAGCAAAAAATCTGGTCAAATAACATAATCAGCCTATAATATTCCCACTGCTGGGACACAGGCCTCCTCTCTGTGAGAGGGAGTGGGCCGTAATCCACCATGCGGGCCCAGTGCGGGTCAAATAACAGTGAGACTTTTTAAGACAGCAATATGCAAGAAGATAAATGTAGGAGTAAAGTGAAAAATTAAACAGTCTACTGAACGGGACAAATCCAGGCTAGGGATGCTACTGATAAAATTCCTGACGGGAAAAACACAATAGCTCTTTCGCTCGACCTGGGAATTGAAACCAGGAGCTCATGCTTAGCACTTAGCGCTTGCGTTCACTAAAACTCAACGAGACAGTGACAGAAAACTAAAGTTCATCATTATCATCATCACGAAGTAAATGTGTGTGTAACCGCAGGAGCCCTTGGTACCGTCCGAGACCAAGGTGAAGTCAAAAGTGTGTTATGTTATGTGCTGACGCTACTTGTCTTCACGCCCACATTCACAGCGTGTTTGTATAATTGGTTATCACAAGCAAAGCGCGCGTCGCTTTCTGAGATAAAAATAATGTACACGGCTGAATATATAAAAGCCTCAAGCAGCTTGTCATAGTAAATTAATTATTGACAAATCCAATCAATCTTTAAAATTAAACTTCATAACTTTATTTGCGATAATCCATCGTGATTACCGCAAATAAAGTTATGAAGTTTAATTTTTAAAAATGGTGGAAAAACAATACAACTGTAAAGAGTTTTGCCAATGTGTTACAAACACAGATATAGATAGACCTAGATAATGCAAGTATTACGATCTGTATGAAAACCAAGCGTGCCATTTTTTGATTACCTACAATGACGTCACAAGCATTATTTAAGGATGGGAAATCAAATCGATTCAAAGACGCCGCCGCGTGCGTCACCCGTCTTGCCCCACCCGGGCCTAGCGCCAGCGCTCACGCTCACCCAGCCAGCAGTACACAGGACTGAGCGCGAAAGTGGTGGCTTACGATTTTTGTACGTAAGCTGGTGCGATTTTTGGCACGCGAAGTAGTTGCTCTTACGTTATCTAGGTGTATCTATATCTGTGGCTACAAACCTCAGAGATAAAATTAAAAACTCTCAGGTAGCAATTGCTTTTACTTGAACGGACGTACAATCTTTCCTGCAAGCGAGCTACGAATGATAAGAACTTTACCAAAAAAAACTTTGGACTGAAAACTTTTTGGAAGAAAAACTCTTTCACTGCGAAGAGTTTTGGAGAAAAAACTTACTGACCAGATGAGAAGCTATGATTATAAAACTTATTCTTATTACTAACAAAACCATCGGACGGTGCAATAACAGAGGCTGTGTTTTATTTTTACAATTTTTGAGTTCGATTCCTAGCTAGAGCAATTGATTTTTCAAAAATTTAATGATTCAGCTTTAGTATTTATCAAAATCTACCCCGTGACTCCTTTGTGAATTTTTCAGTATTACTTAAAGTTTCGGATTTGGTCATCCATTCAGACTTTAAAAATTCACCTGTATATACAGACGAACTGATAACCTCCCTTTTTTAGAAATCGATTAGAACTAAATTTGTGTGTGTGTTTTTTTATTTGTATTTAAACTAGTTAACTAGCAGCTGGTGGCCTAAGCAGAAGTGTTGGGACTTATTTAACAAAACTCTCATAACGAACTACCACTGAGAATTGGAGGCGATATCAGTAACGACATCGAGCGCAGAGGTTTGTAGTTACAATAAAATCTCGAGTCACTATAGCTAGCAATAGCGACTAAACTATTGGATATCTTTGACTAGTCAAACATTGGCAAAATCCATAGACAACCTATTACTACTATTTATCTTATAGCTTGTTTGAAAAATCATATTTTTGATTCCGATGTTAGGATTTATTTGATACTTTTAAAATACTCATTTGCATTAGAAATGCCAGTGTTTTCATTTATTGTCGTATCCAAATTATATGTCTAAATATAATAAACAATTCCTCTGTCAAAAACCACTTTCCCTATGAAGAAAATAAACGAAACGGTAACAGCTTATCAAATCAAATTACATCAACAACATATTAAATTGAAAAAGCGTGAAAAGGAAGAAAAGCTCGTAAGTAATCATAAATCAATCACAGCCTGACGCCTGAAAGCGAAGTCCTCAGAGGAGCTGTCAAAGAATGAGCGTTGTTTACAATTTTGGAAAGAAAGAAAAATATTTTATTTGGGACAAACACAGGAAATACAAACAAGAAACATAATCTGCGTTCGCGATTTATTTGCTACAAATGTAAGCAAATATGAATTAATGGAAAAATAACTAATTCCTACACAATAAACTTCAGTTTACGCTACAATTTCAAACATTTTTATAACTTTTTCAATAGTGATTAGCACTATTGAAAAAGTTATAAAAATGTTTGAAATTCTGAAATCAAATTAATTGTGATTGCAATAAAGTTGATATTTGTTTAACTTGAAATAGGGTTGCATTTCGAAAGTTTTTTTTTTTAATTTTTATAATTTGAAATGGGTTTGCTCTTGACTCTAGTCTAGGTCAGAGGTGACAGAGACAAAGTCAAGTCAAGGCTATGTCGCATATCGGTATCAAATATTTCGCTGTAACCAAACTCAGTGTTACTATTGCAATTCATGATCAATATTTTAGTGCAATAGACCGATTTCTCATCATTTCATCATAAACATCATACTCAGTCTATATTAATCCCACTGCTGGGACACAGTCCTATCTTCGAGAGAGAGTGGGCTAAAATCTACCACGCGGGCTCAGTGCAGTGGATGTCACATATTTTAGATTTTTTGGTTTTAGGACATGCTGGTTTCCTTCACAATGTTTTCCTTCATGGTTCGGTTTTTCTCATCTTTTAGTTTAGTAATATTCAAATGTTTTGTCAATAATAATATTCTTGTTTTTTGCCTTATATTCAGTGTTACACGAAAATAATTACTGCAGCTTTTAATCAACATTTTAGAGTAACTTATAGCGTAAAGTAACTTAAAGGACGAAAAACGGTCAGCACGTAGATATTTGAACGGCAACCGTAACGAAACTGATTAAACTACGATTATTCACTACACTTAGCTATTTGGTCACTTATACCCAGTAAGTATCCATGAACATTTAAATAGCTACTCTGAATTTAAATCTCCTTCCAAAAATCAATAAAGAAAGCGACTCAATTAATAAACATACAATAATTCAATTACTCCAACCGCAAAATGTCTTGTTCTTGTCGTTTCGCTCTAGTAACACTTTCTAATTTTCCGTCTCTTTCACGCACGACCTTCGCGAAAATGGCAGCCGTTTCGCGTGTGGCGCAAGTGAAAGGCGTGTGAAAAGACACTGATTTTATATTTTAAGATTTTTAATAAGATTAGTTTATTTGTAAGAATATGAGTGCAGAATGCATAAGTTGGCAAATACATATAACATACATGGTTAGATTTTCCTTACATGATTGCTTTTCTTTATCACTTGCACCTACTTCGCATGGTTTTTACGCCTTGACAAACATCGAGATTGTATGGCAATGCTGATTCTTTGGCCAGAAAAGAGGCCAGCTCTCTGGTCACGTGAAGAGTCGACTAAACGTTATTATATTTTATAAGGTTTCGGCATACATTCTTAAAAAAATAATTGTGAAAACCACATCAAAATCCGTTGCATAGTTTAGAAGGCAAAATAAATTAAAGTCTATCGACATGAAATACAACAATGTATATAGATATAAATATATATATATATATATTTATTTATTTATATATACATTGACAATTATTCTAACAGTACGCTTCACGTATAGATTTAAGTAAATTATATTAAGATTCATGAAAATATACTCGTTAGTACACAGGGGTGGGCTAGTGGGTAGAGTAATGAATACATATTAGTTAGTCCACTAATCTTAAAGTAAGGGTCTGAGTTCGTGTGACGACTCTCGGCCCGCGTAGGCGCGGGCCTGCGGACGGAAAGTAATGGGTAGCTCACCGTCTGACCAGGACCAAGCCCATGCCGGACGGCGCGTACGTGTTCCACGCGTGCCTCAAAGATGTGGCAGCATTAGAAAAGGGGCCCGTTAGGGCCGAAGCCTGCCGGGTCAGCGGAATTGTCCGAAAGGGTTACCGCTGGCCCGGAACATAAAGGGCTAAGGAAGGAGCAAGGGTGGGTCTTAATCAGTAAGAGTCTGACACTCCCTTCCGCTCCACCCTGAGCGGGAGGGGTCATTTGATGATTTCCCAAACTCAAAAAAAGGGCTCTGAGTTTGTTTCGGTGTTTCTTCTCAAAGTAATCGGATAGGAAATACCGATAACTTCTAGTATTATGAACATTATTGTCGTGTAAAAGTCCGTAGCTAAATAATAAAAGCCGCACAGGTCAATCGATCAGTTCACTGAGTTGTGGAAGTCAGAAAGGTAGTCGCTCCATGTAAAACACTGGTATTTAGCTGCATCCGGTTAGATTGGAAGCCAACCCCAACATAGTTGGGAAAAGGCTAGGCAGATGATGATGATGGTCGATCGATCAGGTTAAACTACGCTTCGAATGACGACATTCGAAGATCTATGCTTTGTTACTATATATGAGACTTCATCACTCTGTTTTACATTGTGAAAACCACAACAATAAATCGCTTATCGCTTAGACCGCATAACAAAGACAATAAGCGTAGATCGCGTCGCGATTACATACCGACTCGTGCAAGATATTCGGTCAAGTTTAATATAGGAGAACGAGCGCTGTATTTTAAATGTTTTGTTTATTTTCTCGCTTTTTGTTGGGAAATTGTCACGTACTTACTGACTGTGATGAAAGATGATTGACGTCATGTAATAGGTAGCTGAGATCTGCGTGACTGTACTTAAGAATTAAAAGAAATTATGCAAGCAAGTAAAATTCTAGTTCATCATTCATTATTCATTTATGAACACTGTCTGGACAGTGTTCATAAATGAACAATGAATGATGAACTAGAATAATTGCTTGCATAATTTTTATGAAAATAAAACCTAAGTATACAAAAGAGACCAGACGGCATGACGTTATTGCCTTGGAAGGTGAGTAGGCCTCTGGTGTGGGAAGCAACGTGTGTCGATATCCTTGGTCCACCTGATGTTCCTACCACGGCGGGCTGTGCTGGCGCCGATGCTGCGGCTGCTGAGACCCTCAAGCGGCGCAAATACTGTAACCGTTTTTGACATTTATTGTCGCCGAGATGATGACTATAAATTAAGCGTTTTTAATTACAGAAATCGGTCTTCTGACCTCCACAACCGAATTACTGAGCACAACATGGCAGCATTCAAAACAAAGTTTTATAAACAAAATGTTGGTAATGTGGTATCATGTTATTTTTATGTCAACCTGAACGTAGGTTCAGATTTGAAGAAGACCCCTTTACAAAAATAAATACACAAATTATCAGCCAGTATCTATAGGCACATTACAAGCCCTGTAAAGAAAAGAGCATCAAGATGCCAGATACAAGTTAGTTACGTAAAAAAAGTTGGGGCAACGTTCCGGTCTACGAATACTCTATAGGCTACCTAATGCTTTACGAAATATTTACAGTAGAATTGGGTGTCTGATTAGGATTTATTGTTCCGTAGCTGAGTATTGATGAAGATAATGATTCATTCTCTGTCACTTGAATTTGTAAGTTATTTAACCTTTTGACCGTCACAGTCATGTATAGATGACAAACCAAAATGTGCCCAGCACGCCACGGTTCGACTACATAACAGACTTTGACGCCGAGGGCATGTTTTTGATTTTTTGACGTGTGGCGGTCAAAAGGTTAAGGTCAAAATCAATCTGCCCAGATTTTTCCAACTTACTAAATTGGGGTCGGCTTCCAGGCGATACCCTTTGGTAAGACTGGTTGTCAGACTTTCGAGCTTCTCACGACCCGTAACGACTATTAAAGACCCAGGAATGACATTATGGGGTTTATTTATAAATGTTGCTTAAAGTTAAGTAATGACTAGCGGCTATTTAACCAATATTAATTTTAACGTTTATATAATTATCTCTTCATTTCAAGCAATGTTTATACATAAATAAAGGGGTTTGTTATTAGTATTATAATTATGTGAGTCCATTAATACAGAGCTATGTGTCAGATTCAGAACGCACTAATGTATACAGTAATCCAGTAGCAGATTCAAACAATGATCCTAATCATGTGTTGTAAATCATGACGTAGATTGTCCAGATTTGGTGGGTCAGCTGAGCATGAATGTGAATAGGCCGTCCGCCAGAGTAAATAATTACAGATCCTTCTCGATCAAATCCAGTCGAAACAAATACAGATATACCCCTTTCCTATATCCTCAGAAGATGCAATGACTTATTTCACTGCTGCGATCTTGATGTTTTCGGTGGTAAATTATTTATTTAATAAATTTAATTAAATAATTAAAAATAATTATACAAATGCTTAAATTATATTATTTATATATTTTTTTATGGATCTCATTCTTTCTTTATTTATTTTATTACCCATTTATGTACACACATATAAACAGACATGTAGAAAGGAGCAGAAAAATACGTAAAAAGGTGATGTTTGTGTAAGAGTAGAAAGGAAAACAAAATGTATAAAATTATATTATGTAAATATATTAAAAAGCATTTCTATATAACGTAGTAATAAAAAAAATATTTATTAATATTACATTATTAGATAGAAAAAGAAATCTTCTGGATAATATTTCTAGTACGCTAATCGATAGTGCGTACTTTCCTATAATTAAGATACATGCGGGATCTAAAGTTATGTCTAAGTCTATAGATTAATGCTGTGTACATTTGTATGTTTAGTTGGTAAGCCTTTACATAATGACGCAAGCGTCGATGTAAGCTGTCAAGCCCTTTATGCCTGGAGGCTTATACTTAGGTATTAAGTTTGTATAATTGCGTAGCTAGCTGACATAAGTCAAACAATTTAATTTAATATTCTGTGTCTCGTAATGTTAATAACTTAGCAACCTATTATTGTATAATGCCAATTTTTTCTAACTGAACAGACAGTTGTGCTGCTGGGGTGTTCAGTGCGCCACTTTTTATTCTCAGCGAAAGCACTAGGAAGTGGTGAAGGGCGGGCGTTTTGGGGGACCGTCTTTTGTAATTTTAACTTTCAGAAAGTTCTGATTCTCAGCCTACTTTAAATAAATGACTTTTGATTTTGAGTACCAAATGTAAAATAGTACATACGCCAGCGCATCAAGCTACTACAATCTGTCAAATTTCTTTGTGTGTGTGACTTAAGTAGTCCATTATTGCACGGCTTGAAATTAGCGCCCGAGCGCAGCGAGGATATGCATTATTAGACTACGTATGTCACACGTATCGTATACTATTTTATAGCTCGTGTAACCTAAACCCGCACTTAAGTCACGCTTATCTGCGTAAAAATAGACTAGTTAACTCACAGAAAAGCGTCACTTTAGTGCGGATTTAGGTCACATAGTGCTATAAAAAAATTAAAACATGGCACAGAACCATCGTCAACCAAAATCTAGAAAGTTCTTTTTTTTGCATCAACCCAACGGCGCCATTTTGGTGTAGGTAAAGTCACCTGTTATAATTTAAATCATGGATAAAACACTATTACATGCCATAATTATATAAATCGTGCCTCTCAATGAAGTGTATATAATGCTCAGAGGTTCTATTCAAGATGAGTACCTATGAGTTGTATTTATCATTAATTTAGATAATAGTTAACAACATTATATAAGGTCCCATTAAAATAGATGGACAAACTTTTAGAAATCATTCAGACCTCCAAAATTAGGACGATGGTAAAGAAAATTATAATAAAAACGCATAGATACTTACAAGCTAACGAAAATACACTAATGTGCCGGCAATTTATTATTTTAGGTCTAAATAAAATCTTTAATCTGTGTTTTTTTTTTCTTGGATATTTTTGTTTTGTATTTTTTTGATATAATCCCGTTATGGAAGCGGAATTTCGCTAGATTATTTATTTTACGTTGTTATAATGTCCATTTATCCATCTCGACCCCTGTCATACAGTATGTCTAACTTCAAGGGTCGAAACCTTACTGATGTAACGTGTACTGAAGTTTTGAAAATAAATAACTTTTACTCCACTATTTCGCCAATTTAACAACACTTTACGGGGATCGAACCTAAGACTCCACGCTTAGGAGTCAGACTTACCACCACCAACCAACCAGTCTCCAGATTATTCGTTACCAAGAGAAAGTCTGAACAGCACGTAACACTAATTCCTTTAATTCCACTTAACATAGAAAAGTACATACCACCACAGTCGACAAACCGGAACGTTGCGAGATATTTTGCAATGAGCCAGTTATCCCGACAGCCCTGTAACAGAAACCAAGTATTCGCTTACTTCATGTAGGTACTTATGCATAACGCGTGTTAAAATACGCTTAGTGCTCATACACACGAGCGACATTCGTCGAAGATAGAGGCAACTGCAGCCGTCGACGGCCGCCGTCGACAACATGCCGCTTGTCTAATTGCGTACGGTGCTCAACTACACGAGCTGCAAGACGCGGCGAGGCGCGTTGACGGCTGCCGCAGACGCATGTCACGCATGTGTAATGCACACTTACCGAGAGTCACTTGTATGTACTACCCGTCATTTTGATATTTTTTTGTACTGGACCATATTTGGCAACCTTCTGGTTACGGAGATATTGAAGGTCAAAGTTACAGCTTTGACTCTGGGTTGACAACGTATTTGTGGTATTGAAGACGTCTCTAAACGGCAGTGGCCTCTGACCATTAGGACTCAGCACGTTTCCAACAAACAAAACATCGAAAACATCGCGAGGAAACCGTGAAGTCCCGGTACCAAAAATTCGTAGACATGCGACATCCACCAACCACACTGGGCCTAAGACATGTCATGTCGTTTTCTCACACCACACAGTGGTGATGAAATAATCTACAGAAAGTACAGTACCCGGCGATAAATATTGCACATCGACCTTAAACTTTTTGTAATTCATACAAAGAATAAAAATAATTATCAAAAGAAGCAAATCATAATTGTTTTAACAGCTCCTAATAGATACCGGACTGTTTGTATTTCGTGTGACAGAGATAACGCTCTACGAAGCCGAAATTAGCAGATTGCCTCTTTCCAAAGGTCGATGTGCAATATTTATCGCCGGGTACTGTAAAGCACTTTCAGGATTCGAACCTACCAACTACAATGCATAAGTCGCGGTCGCTGCCACTGGGCCACCACTGCTCTAAGATAATACTTCAATCATTCAACTCAGCTTAACGCAGTCCACTGCTGGACATAGATCTCTCCCAGGCTGCGCCACAATACCCTGTCCCCCACTTTCCGTATCTAGTCTGTCCCAGCCATCTTCTTGAGGTCGTCGGTACATCTAGCTGGGGGGACGTCCCACACTACGCTTGCAGATACGCGGTCTCCACTCCATCGGTCTTCTCCACCGGCCAACGGTCCTTCGAAAAACATGACCAGCCCCAGTGGGCTGGCAAGTGAAGTGGCAATCCACTTCACTTGATTTACCTACTCTGCAAGATAACATTTAGCATTATAACACTCAATAAAACTACGATTTTCTCGACTTTGATTAACCGTGAATGATAAGTCATAAACGTAAAATTGCATTTCCAGATTTACAGCAAGAGCTAACAAAAAAACATGAGGAGGTAATTTTCGGCGTGATATCGGAATATCCACGGGTTTATTTACGAGGGATGTTGAGGCATGGAAACAATTACTTTATCCGAGGCTTTTTTAAATCCACTACACTATGGTTCATTTACTGATTGCTGATACATTTTTATTTATTCACCGGCCTGTGTGTTTACTATTGCGTATTATTACTTGGAAGGGCTATAAAATTATAATAATGTTTAATATTATAGTTTGGCAACACAGTTTGACAATAGAAAAAAGTACAAGTAATTGATTTTCAAAATATGCTTAACGAATATTTTACTATATTACACAGTGTTGGCTCAGTGATAAAGGCTGCGACTTACGAGTTGTGGGTCGTAGGTTCGATCCCAGACAGGCGATTTACTTTGTGTAAATTGTTTCATCACCACTGCTCTCGAAACGAAAGAAGAACATCGTAGTGAAACCGCGCGGCATGTCCTGGAACTTCTGGAACTTCTCCAAAACATGCTGCCAAAAGTGACCTCTGCGTTGCCACCGATAACGCCGTGGAAGTGGCAAAGTTTTGGGTCAACAAAGATTGAATAACTGTCGTGCCCACGACACGAAGAAGAAGCCTGCGTATTGAAACATACTGAATTTAGTACATACCTAACCAAATCATCCAAATGAAATAACGATGGTATTGGAAACTCAAGTTCACGACTAAAGAATACAATTGGCACATACTAGGTTATTCGCATGACTAGTTGTTGCAAAGGAAGGATAGCATTACGAAAAAAGTAGGCAATTTAACTAGGAATTATATATTTAGTAACTGCAACATTGTTTGATATAATTATTTGGAACCAAAAACGAATGCAGTTATTAGTGTTAAGTTACTAATTATTTTCCCTCGTAATTTTTATATTGAGGGGCTTGTGGTTAAGTAATAAGCTACACTAGCTGCCGTTGGTCTGTGGATGGGTGACCAACTTTACATACCGAGACCCCGCCGTACCTCGGATAGAAAAGAAAGAAAGAAAATACATACGCCGAAAGCGTTAAGCTGTTGTTCCCGTCTGTCATTCGTGGATCTTTGACAGTCGTTACGGGTAGTCAGTAGCCCGAAAGTCTGACAACCAATGTAGGGTTATCGTATTATCCAGTAACTGGATTGTGGAGGTTGAGACTGGAAGCCGACCCTAACATAGCTGGGAAAAGGATAGGCAGTTTGATTGACTACAGGATCGGGCCTACAAAATTAACTAATTTACTGCTATATTGGTAGTTCCCGTTTTAAAAATGGGAGATAGCTCCACAATCCATACGGACACATTTAAAATTTACCAAACATGATAGTCAATGCATGGTTCATAGTAGAAAACTTACAAACTAATGCTACTGCTTATTAGTCAGCATAATCAAAATATTTTATGTCACATAAACCTACACGGGCGTTTCCTATGGAAAAGAGCCGATAAGAAACTCTACGGTTAGTCTTTTAAAAATAATTTCATTTTACAATATTTTCAAATAACGATGTTATTAGGTATGCAAGGGAGGACAGTATAGGCCTTTCAACAAGTACTAGTTACTTAAAAAAAATAGGAAGTGACCAACGAAACTCTGTGTGTCTCAACTCTATTATTTTTTAACTCTTTATTTTAACTTTTTTTTTTTTTGCTAGACTAAAGTGACTGCTGCGATCGACCTTTTTTGTCAACACGACAATGTTTAGTACACCTATAATATTAGCTGTCATTTTGGTCCGTAAATTAAAAAAAAACAGAGTTTACGAGCCCACCTTGACACCCTTAACCACATTTGCAACACCCTCAAGAATAGGTTACTTTACTCTTTACTCAAACCACACCTTTATAGCCACATTATCTATAGAAACATGAATAATTGAACGATTTCATATAATTTGCTGGACTTTACGCGTTAGCCCCTTCTTACAAGTCATTGCGAAAATATTAGGAGCGCAGGCGCCTGCGAATGATCGCGACAGTTGAACTAAGTGCATAGGAGCGATGTGGTGGTTCATAGTGTTCTGTGTTGTTGGTGTTTTTGGGCAAAATGTTACCAAAAGAGGTAAGTGTACCAAAAATATTTTTTTATAAAAGAATATTTATTTAGGAAAAAAAAATCGACGGATATTTTTTGTTCATTTTTGGTAATGGCAATTATACCTACCCCATTTTTTTTCCAGATAGTAAGTACACTGCATAGATAAGGATAAGTACTGACGGTACACTGTTAGATGTTTTATTTTATTACAGCCGGTCGATTCTGTAAAAATCTCACCGTGAAAACTTAGGTGAAGTGAGTTTGGTTTTGCTAGGAATTAACACTATTAACAGCTCACTCCACGCTCGCTTCACCTAAGTTTTCACGGTGAGATTTTTACAGAATAGCACCGCAGGTATCCATTTAAATTGGTTTTATTTTCATAATTACTTTGTCTGGACGCAGGGTGACTTTCTATCATTATTTTTGTAAGTTTGTCCTAAAAGTTTCGAATTCTGACAAAATAAAAGTCATGTCTAGCTCTCTTTCAAGAGGAACCTACCCTCCTCTCAAACATCTAAGAGGGATTTTCTCGTAATTTTAAGAACGTGCACAGTCTGGTCTCAGTTTCAATCTGTCAAAAATACCTCTGGACTCCGTATATATTTGACAAGTTTTTGACATTGATTGTCGTTGGGATAAGATTGCGGCTAGATTTTGAACGTTTTTAGTTACGGGAATTGAAAGAAAGAAAGAAAGAAAAAGTTTTTAGTTACGGGAATTGAAAGAAAGAAAGAAAAAGTATTTATTGCGACTCGTACAGGAAGATCACAAACTAAACTAAATACAGCAAAAAAAAACCAAGTTATACAAAAAAAAATTGGCGTAACTTGCGAAATAATTACGACCGCGGCGCAGAGCCCGCACTGTTTGCGCGACAGTTCTACTAAATTTATTGCTTAGGAGCGATGTGGTGGTTCATAGTGTTCTGTATTCTTGGTTGGAGCCTTAGGGGCACTATGTCGCGAGCACTTAAGTTTTTTTTCGAAATTTCGTAATTTTTTTTTTATTTCCCAATTTTATTACAGTTTCGGGTTAACATTGACCACAGAAACTATTCAGATTCTGAAAAGCATGGCCATATGACGCGCCGTTTCCGAATTATGGGCCCCCGAATTTTATTTTATTTTATATGAAATGCAGAACCAGAGCCTAAATGGTTTCTATAGACAAGGTTATGGTATAAATAAGGTGCTGCAATAAAAGGGCCGAAATCTATTTAAAAAAATCTCCGAAGATTTGACTAAGTCCCCTAAGGACAAGCTGGAAGACAGACCGACACTTAAAAAAAAATTTCAATATTTTTTTTCTCAATATTTCGCGGGTTTTTTTACATCGCCTCGTGGTTTCGACTAGAGAAACAATTTCTTTCCAGAAAAGATTTTCATCTAAGCCACTATTTTGGATATAGAGCGTTTTATACACAAACTGGAATGACAATACAACAATAAATGAAAACACTAACAATGCCAATGCATAGAAGTATTTAGGAATCAAATAAATCCTAAGGCGCCCATTATACGGTAGGTTTTGCTGTTAGTTTTACCACAATCAAGGATTGTTTTTGACCGTCTAATACAGTGACTGATGGTTGCATGATAGTGATTGATGAAAATCTGAATAATTTAATTTTCACATCATGCAACCATCGATTATGACTTTTGAGTGAACGTGTAATAGCATTTCGTCAATCACCGGTCAGTCAGCGCGCGGAAAGCGATAGAGTTTGACACGGATGACGCTGAAGAGACGCTTGCGCACTCGCGCAGACAAACACTATCAATGGAGTATCAATACAAAATCTTCCTCTGGGTGTAGCGCATTAGGTACCTACAACCAGAGAAAGATTTTGTTTTGACATTTGAGACCACAGATATAGATAATTGAGACGATCTCTCAGTTGTGGGATACCACACAAAATAAATACAAAAAGAGTTTGGTGTTTATAATTTGTTTATAGTAGTTAGTGGCTAAATAAGAACAGCCGCACAGGTCGATCGATCCGGTTAAGCTACGCTTGGTGCGGTTGCTCTGTACATGGGTGACCATCCTTATATACCGAGACTCCTCCGTGCCTCGGAAAGCACGTTAAGCCGTTGGTCCGGCCGTCATTCGTGGATATTTGACAGTCATTACGGGTAGTCATAAGACCGAAAGTCTGACAACCAGTCTTACCAAGGGGTATCGTATTACCCAGTAACTGAGATGTGGAGGTCAGATAGGCCGTCACTCCATGTAAAGTACTGGTATTCAGCTGCATTCGGTTAGACTGGAAGCCGACCCCAACACGGTTGGGAAAGGCTAGGCAGATGATGAATTAGTTGTATAGTTTTTCAATACCAGAGTCTCTAATCCTATTTTATTATATTTTATTTTTGTCCTGTCACTCCTGTTATGTCAATAAGAATATTTTCAACATGAACTCTGTAAGTATTATCATTTCGATCCATAAAATACCTGTCAAAAAAAGCATACAGGCTTTTCTTCTAAGAATATCTAATAATCTTGAGTGAACACGTACACGTGTGTTCTCTGTACAATCTTGGGAATGACAGACGTTCAGTCACAATGAGCGTCTAATGTCGATTGAATTCCATAACTCACCATCATTATTACATCATTCGTGACTTTTGGAACTGATTGACGCAAAACCTACCGTGTAAAGGGCGCCTTACGTTGAAATTAAAAAAGTGTTTCTTTTTTCTAACATATTAAATAGCACAAAAGTGTAAACAAAAAAGAACACACTTTAAATATTGCAGCAACAGCGCAGTGTTATTGACCCGATAAATATATTATGGCTGAAACCCTTCGATCAATAATAGTACTAGATGAATGATCAGGAACAAAAGTAAGTCGCTAAAGTGGCCACGTTTGCACACACATAAACATTTATATTTCTTACTACGAACTGTAGAAAAACGTTTAATAATATTAACAACTTCAAATTATTATAAACCTTAACACTCTAACATAAAGTTGTATTACGAATGCAAATGATAAATATTTAAGTCCTTCTGTCATCGGAGATAGGTTAAAAGCAATAAATTTAAAATGTCACTTGAAAATAAAAAGTCATTTTTATAATAACTACAAAAATATTTATTCTAAAATGAAACTTAATTTCTAAGCAATAAGGTTAAAAACATTTTGTTGACAATTTCGTGCTTACTGTATTTTGGAACTAGACGTAGTTCTTGGTATTGCATTTCAATGCTTAGAACACAGTAAGTATTGGAGTTGCAGAATATAATATTTTTAGGCGAAGGTTCGTTTTGTATGGTGGCAAATATTTTTAACCGATTTAAAAAAGTAGGAGGACTAAAATAGTATCATTATGTTAATCGGTGTATTTAAACCTAATGTATGTTTAATTTCCTTTAAACAGATTCAGCTTACTATAAAGTTGTTTTTTGGAATCAATTTTTATTTGAGCGGTTTCGTTTTTACAAATATAATGTAATCTACGCCTTTGCGTGTTTCCTGTTATGTCCAATCTATTAAAAATAATTAAAATGAATCGAACATGTTGTCGAATTTTTAAAAGGTTTGTATATTTCTTCTCCTCTTTCTTTCGCGACAATAGATACCCATTCTGCACATCAAAATGGGTCGCTAGGAAATCTACAAACAAAAATAACATTTAAAATAACAATACCACTCCATGCCCCTGTTCCACAATAGTCGATGTTTGCTAAAATAGTTGGCGCGTTGTCGCAAACATTGGCCAAAAATCATAATATTTGCTAATTTATTTATATTTACTATTTAATTGTGTTATTATTTTATGAAAAACATTAAATGATAGAAACTTACCGAAAAAAAGATATTCCTTCTAAAATCTTGGTGTTACGGTGGTTATTTACACAATTTTTGAACGCGCACTGAGGCATTTTGACGTCTTAACGTTGGCTATGATTGGACCATACTAATTTGAAATAAGAGCACAAAAGTATTTGTGCTCTTATTTTTCGGGCCGTTTTTGAAGCGCTTATCGGGCATCTAGTACATTATTGATCGAAGCTGAAACCTGAAAAAATGGTATAGGTCAGTGTGCCGGACACCCCTTTTTTTGCAGGTTTGTAAAAAATTTAACATTTCTACAAATGTTAAATTTTTTTAAGTAGTAACTTCCGCATGCACATAAGGTATAATATGCATTAGTTGATGATGATGATGAGTCCGCAACGGGAAATTAAATTTAAGAACAAATTTTGCAAAAGTTATTGAACTAGGGAGCCTACAACATGTTGTGTTTAACTGCAGATGTCTTTAACCTGTATGTCTGTGCTGGCTTGTTAACAGATACAGTATGTAGAAAATTTTAATAACGTCCAGTGACTAAACTAATGGATATATTTGATTGAATTTTTGTATGCAGACTGGGACCGTCATTAGGTATATATACGAAGTTTAATTTATTGTTGTATTGTCATCTCCATTTTGTACTACTCTGTCAAAAAAGTACCGGAAAAATATCAATAATACACAAAATGTTAATTATTCATCCAAATTTATTTTATCGCCTTCAAAGTATGCTTCTTCAGAAACAATACACTTACGCCAACGAATAATCCAATCGTCAAAACATTTTTTAAACGCTTTTCTGGAATTGATTTTAGTTCTCGAATTCCACGAATTCTCCTTTATGTCTTCTACCGATTGAAAATGGGTGCCACGAAGTGGTAATTTGAGTTAGGTAAAATAAAGAAGTCGGCTAGAGCCATATCTGGTGTATAAGTTGATTGCTCGATGGTATTTGTTGAGTTTTTGGTCAAAAATTCGTTCACAATGATGGCCTTGTACGAAGGCGCATCATCGTGGTGCAAAATCCAACAATTTTCCTTCCACAAATCTGGCCTTTTCTTCTAGTTTATTTACCGTTTGCCCTACCGGTAAGAATTCCGAGTGCACAACACCGCGATAGTCAAAGAAAACAGTCAACATGACTTTGACTTTTGATCGACTTTGGCGTGGTTTTTTCGGTTTCGGTTCAGTTGGAAGGCGCCACTTGTTGGCGTAGCTTGTTGATTAGTTTGCATGTCAAACTCGTAAACCCACGTCTCGTCAGAATTCGTCACTAAATATAGGCATATTTAGTGACGAATTCTGGGAAAATTACAGAAAAGTGTTTCTGTAAACTCTTAAATCGAATAGCCTTCATTACTATTACATTGGGTACCTAATACCTGAGGTGTGTTAATGTATTAGGTACTTACGCAATGGAATAGCAATGAAAGTCATTCGATTTCAAAAAAAGATCTGAAAATGAGGTTATTTTTTTCTTGACAAATATTGTTTACAATTACAATATTTGTATAATGTTTTAATAATATATTCCTTTATAATGATAATGACGCTATTTATTTCTGATTGTATTTTGTTTTATTTCAGTAACATTTTTGGCAATGGCCTACGAAAGTGCCTACGAAATTAAATCGGAGTTTATTGTGATTTTGCTAGGAAGTAGGTGGACATAAATAGAAATATATACACGTATATTGGTCACCTACCTATTAATTTTTCAAAAGCCAGATTTCAAAGTATCTACTCCTTTTTTTTAATTTCTGTAGTGACATCGAATCCTATGAATTCCAATTAAGGTTTATATTTCTACATGTTGATAGGATGAAGAAAACATTTATAAAATATAATCTGGAAAATTTCAGTTTATTTTTATTTATGTATACTTTATTGTACACCACAAAAATACATAACAAGAAATAGATCCAAGACTACAAAATATAAAATGGCTGTATCGCTTTCTGTGATGTCTTCCAGGCAACCTTTGATTAGACTGATTTGTCTGGACATAAAATTAGACATTTTTATGATTGATTTTTCACCCTTTTTTTTGGTACTTGCGAGCTACCCATTATTTATTTGACAACATCAGCTGTTTATGTGGTGGCTATTTCTGTGAGTTAGGTATCGATATTATCAACCAATGGTTTCTTAGTTCCATTGTTATATTTTTTTCTATTCAATAATAGCAATGTGGCCCATTGTGACCGATTTAATTGTGACCATTCCGTATAACGTGTGACCAGCAATTGTTAGTACTTTTTTTTATCGGCAACACCTAGCATTAAGGCTAGACCTCGAAAATAAATCGTAGCAACTGATCTAGTAAGCGAGCGAAAGTGATGCAATTACTTTTGAAACGCAAAAGAAGAGAGATGTCGATAATGTGCGTGCGATCGGAATAAAACGACGTAAGTGCTAAAACAAATTTACTCCTTTTTTAACAGACTTCAAAAAAGAAGGAGGTTCTCAATTCGGATGTTTATTACAATTACAATTCGGATGTTTTTGTACAATTTCGGTGTTTTTGTATATATTTTTTTATGTATGTTTTGACATAACTCCCTCAGGCGGTCAACAGACGTTTACTTTATCAATTATATAAATTTAAAACTACTTTGAGTAAACTTTGACATGATAATTCTCTATGTTTGAAAGTAAATTTCATTGAATAACTCTTAAGCGTTACGCCGCCGCCGTGATGTCGAAAAAAGTCAAAAAGTAAATATAACTTTGCAATTTTTTTGTGTCAAGAAAAATCCCCTGAATCGTGTATTTCTTTTATATATTTTTCTAATTATTTTTTATATTTTTCCAATTTTAATTTATGAGTTTGAATCTATGACTACAATTATGTCTGAAATAAATAAATTATTATTAGATAGTATTATATACCAAAATGTTAAATCCCTATTCCACATAGTTAACAAGTTACACAAAATAGAAAATCCATTTTTTTTTTCAATATATCACCTTATACGCTATGTCGGATGTGTTAAAACGATAAGGTATATTATAGGTGTTCATAAGATGAATTATAATGTGGTGGAAAAATAACTTTAAACCCTACACAATAAAGTTCAGTTTACGCTACAAATTCAAACATTTTTATAACTTTATCAATAGTGCGAATCACTCTGAAATCAACTTAATTACTATTAAAATAAAGTCGATATTTGTTTAACTTGAAATAACATCAATTGGAAAGATTAGGAATTTAACATACATACATAAACTAACACCTTCTTCCCACGAGGATAGGCAGAAAGTACAGAAAGCTATCTGCTAAGATCCTTACATACCCCTTTTGCTCTATTTACGTTCATACATCTATATGGCCATACACGTACGCCGTTTGCGACTACTACGCACTTGACATTACTGAACAACATCACAAATAAGATCACTATATTTTGTCCTTTTAGGGCATACCCCAGCGTTTCCACTCACATTTGCACTTTTAATTATTTTTTTTTTAAGGTGGGAAATCATCAAATGACCCCTCCCGCTCTGGGTGGAGCGGAAGTAAGTGTCAGACTCTTAGTGACTAAAACCCACCCGTGTTCCTTCCTTAGCCCTTTATGTTCCGGGCCAGCGGTAACCCTTTCGGACAATCCCGCTGAGTCCACTCACATCCGCCCTTGTAAATTACCTTTTGTTAGTCGACTTTCACTTCTCCTCTCAACATGATTACATCTAAGCATACTCTCTTTGACAATTAAATTAATGCTTCTCGATGAATACCCGGACCCAGCCAGACCCAGATCTATTGCATATTTCGTGCAACAGACCAAAATAATATTGATCAATGTGCTTTGCAACACGTTGGCGCGTTGGACATTTCGTTTTTTTCTCAATTTCATTGTCATTGGCTGGTTACGTCATATTTTTTTCTTTTTACGTCTTAGTAAGTGACCCAATTTTGTGATAGTTGTCATACTATTCCGGTTGTAAAATTGTGTCTTAGTTTATTATTATAGTGTCCAGTGTCCCGCGGTCTTACCCGCATAAGTAATAAGTTTCAATCCCATAGGAATATCGGAAGAAAATGTATCTTACGTATTAATTCAGGCTATCAGCTACCTCCATACCAAATTTCATCAAAATTGGTACAGCCGTTTGTGCGTGAAGAAGTAACAAACATACAAACACACTCACAAACTTTCGCCTTTATAATATTATATTAAGGGCGGATTTTTCCAACTCCAGATAACTTTATCGGAGGAATAATGTGCCGGACGGGCGTGATCGCTGGACGCTATGGTGTGTAGGGAGGTCGTAAACCCATCCAGGTTTATCCAGGTGTGAGGATAGGTCTCTCCCTGTCCAAGCGGCGCTGACGTCCTACACCGACGGTTCAGGATAACTTCAAGGCTTGATTTAGGGATACCAGTTTTTGACAAGTTCTGAATACGTTTTTGACAATCTCTGAATACCAGTTTTGACAAAGTCCTGAATACCAGTTTTTGACAACGTTCTGCTGAAGGATTCGATGATCAGATGACCATAGTGATGAGGAACCTTACCTTCGAAATGATACACAAGTCTTCATGACTGTTCAGGAAGTAATTGACGGGACTCTAAGTATATAATATAAAAAAATATTCCTTGCCGATGACTACAAATTGGTCTATTTACTGGTTTGCTTACATTACTCGAAACTTTACCGTAACGAGAGCCGTCAATTACTTCCATTTTTAAACTTTTTATTGGTCTGTTTTTTACTATGTTTACGTGTTGTTTTACATTATATACCACTTATATACGAACATACTCGTATATTGTGATATGTCATTGGATTCCTTATTGAATTTCCTATTTCCTGAAGTACCGTTTTCATCTATATCTGTTTCCGCTGAAAAGTTATTTCAGCGGAAACAGAAAAAATATTAAATTTTCAATTAAAAATATTTTTCTTGTGAGTTTTCTCAAAAACTACTGAACCGATTTCAAAACTGTTTTCAGGTACTTCAGGCTGGTCCAATGACCTAAAACAATGTAACATTTTAAACTGTAAAACTATATTTTTCAGGGCGTGACGCGCCCCGAAACGATGAATAATAAAAACAAAATGTTAAAAACATAAGCCTATCGCAGTACGACACTTAAATCTCAATCAAGTAAGTTTATTGGACGACTAGATACACAAAAGTTATGTCCAGGGCTAGGTCTTGGCCTAGGCTACCTGGATGTACTAAAAATTTTAACATTGAAGCTATATAGCCCACTTAACTGAGGTAAATAGGTGTCGTACTTACGGTTTTATTATATCACTATTTACTAGCACTATTTACCCGTTTCACTTTCACTTGTTATCACT
This sequence comes from Luperina nickerlii, assembly GCA_963855955.1. NCBI lineage: Eukaryota > Metazoa > Arthropoda > Insecta > Lepidoptera > Noctuidae > Luperina > Luperina nickerlii. The sequence continues at coordinate 15,055,843 of OY979686.1, read as the reverse complement.
TATGTACTAGTGTTTATGTAAAACGCACTATATATTATGTGGTGACGCATAGTCGCGAACAAATAATTTTGAATTTTGGCAGTTATTCCATACAAAAAACTGTCAGACGTCAATTTCATTCCACTAACAAAAATTATCGGTCGATTGAAAAATCAGTCTTAAGTGTGATATCTATTCTGTAAATTAACTGAATTAGCAAAAGTCATCATCATTTGCCTAGCCTTTTCCCAACTGTTTTGGGGTCGGCTTCCAGTTTAACCAGATACAGCTGAATACCAGTATTTTACATGGAGTGACATTACTGACCCATCCAACACCCAGTGTGGTTCTGATCAGACCATGCCACACTGCCATTGCCATGTCCGGTCACCTGCACCTCAGATGACCTAAAGAATGCAACTGATGACGAAATCAACGTGGCCAGCCTGGACATGTTGTTATAACATGGTATTCAATGGAAATAACAAATGGAACCCATAAAAATGAGATTCAAAAGTGGGATCCAACGAAAATAAATTTACTCAAACTAAAAAAAAAACAACGGGGAAGAGTACCGTCGTCACGAAATGAAGAACTGCCCATCTGACATTCACAAGCCACAGCAGCTACAGGGTAATACGATACCCCTTGGTAAACCTTTTTGGCAGGTTTTGGGGCTCTGACTACCCGTAATGACTGTTAAAGGTTTACGAATGACAGCCGGGACCGACGGCGCAACCTACTTTCCGAGCCACAGAAGGGTCTCGATATGTAATGGATGGACACCCATCCACAAAGCGACCGCGGCTAGCGTTACCTTTGATCGACCGTGTGGCTGTTAATATTTAACCACGAGCCCACGATAAGCCATTCGTTTATATAAATGCAGATCCGAAAATGGAATTGGTATTTGCATAATCGTGTAATGTAATTCTCATGATGTGCTTAAAATGCATGGATTCTGAGTGTATTATGTTCAAGTAAGTAATTGTCTGTATTCTGACTTAATAATGTATTCAGATTTAAAAGGTATTGAAGTTCAAAAAGACCTTGATCGTTTTGTGATAATCAGCTCCGCCTAAGAAATCACAAAAAAAAACAGAGGCACTACAGGAGTGCCGACAGAAGTCAAAACTTGAAAGAGCAGAGTAATTTTATAAATACGTTTGAAGTTCATTCTTACCAAAGAACATGTACCGCGCGTTGATGTCTTTATAATGGCTAAAACATAAAACAGAGGTGTCGGTTACGGTAACAGTGTCACGAGTTCAATGGTTTTGTCCCATCTCAAAAATGCACAACGCGCCTAAAGAAGGTTTCACTTCAATAATTATCTGGAAAAGAACCTGATGCTAGGGATTGACACTATTGATCACTCACTTCACTTAAGTTTTTAATTTTTTTTCACCGTTTTCGAACACATGTCGGAAGATGTATGTCCAACCACCTAGTAAAGTGGGGCTACCTTGACGAAACGGCAGTAGTGTGTGATTTTGGAGCTATATCGCAAACCATGCTTCACCTCCTATCCTGCCATCTGTGTCGCAAAACATGCAGTTAAAATTATATCTTCTGCGCTGCCACTGACAACGTCGTGGATGTGGCAAAGTTTGAGGCCAACAAGATATAAAATACAGTCGTGCCAGCGACACTAAGAAACAGAAGTCTGAAGCTTTAACTGTGATATATTTGAGGTATTCCGGTCTGGGGGCTTACTCTCCAAACTAATTTTAATTCCAATGAGATGCCAATATGATTCCAATGTTAATTTTACAGTCATGTGATTCGGTACTCTTGAAAACAATATTGTCAACAATTACCCCACGCCAAGCCCGAACCCAATTCCACTTAGTTCTCCAAAATGGACACCCAATCTAAAAATCATTTGGCGCTAGCATCGAACTCGAAGAGTACGAAACGTCATAATAATTCCAATGTCGATCTATCGGAATTAAATTGAAGAGTAAGCACCCTGATCACCTGAAGCGCCATCCCGGGGGGGATGGCGCTCCCTCCTCGATCTCCTGCCAGTTCGTCTTTTGTTTTAATATCTGTCTTATCAGAATAGACCGTCTTGTATTCAATCACCAATTCGCCGGCGCCCTCATCGTTTGTTTGGTTATTTCTTTTATTTTAGAATTAAAATACAGAAAACAAGCACGTTAAGTTGTGCTCCATAAGATTATACGTTAATATTATTATATAACGGTAGTTTTACATTGTTTAGTTTTATTATAATCACTAAAACGGATAATGATGGCCACTATTTTCTGTTTTAGTGATCATATATTTTTAGTCATCACCACGATTGCAAGGACAATGTGAATCTGTCCGCAATCCTTTCAGAAAACATGTAATTGTGTACTTATGACCAACCATGACTCTAATTTCCACCTTGTCTTATATTTTACAACATTTACTTGTCTACTAAAAATATTTCGTCATTATTTACTATAATAATGCAATAACAAGATTTGCCTCGGGGCATGATATTACATAGAATATTATGCCGTCAAGATCCCATTCTGTGCATTTAAGAAATATTTTACAATGTCAACAGTTTTGTCATAATCGGCCTAATATTGTCGTAAATAAGTGATGTTACATAATTATGCTGTTAACACTTTTATGTTGGTTATGCTTGGAAGGCCCTTCTAGGAAACTATATTATATACAAGCTCTGGGTAGAGCTTGTATATAATATAGTTTCCAGCAACGTCGTTCGCATATTTTTTTTTGTTCAGTTTTGGACAAGGAGTTGCATGTGTAGCTTCGGGGTCTGGGGTCCTAGAAAAAGTGACATTCTATCAGCGATAACAATGATGGAAACGACAAAAATGTTTTGGATTGACTTAAGCTACTGAAAAACGTATACCAATTCTGCTGAAAGTCTCACTAGAGGGTGATGACATAGTGATGACAGACGGACACGCTTTGAAAGCGTTTTTTTTTTTAAGAAAGAAAGTACATTTTTTAACGATATACATTCAAAGAAAGAACAAAAAAACCGACCAAGTGTGAATTGGACTCACGCACCGAGGGTTCCGTATAAATTTGTAGTTATGTAAATAGTTTATCACGGGTTTGTTTTTTAATGTAACTACAAATTTACGGTTTTCGGATTTTTCCCTTTACTTGTGCTACAGGAAGTATCCTATACGTTTTGAATCCCTTGAGAGTGTCGAAATATACGTTTTTTGCGGCATAAACGGCCATATCTTTTTTTTACTTTAACTTAGAAATTTGATTTTTTCACAGCTTCAGGGGACTGTAGACTTGATTATATGGTTTTAATTCCAAGTTGATACCTCTACGCGTTCCCGAGATAAATGGTCTTGACAGACAGACAGATGGACAACAAAGTGATCGTATAAGGGTTCCGTTTTTTCTTTTGAGTTACGGAACCCTAAAAAGTGACAAGTTGCCACTTGTCTTAGCACTCTTTTCTGTCCTGGAATCTATTTTCAGATCGAGCAAACTGTTATCCGGGTCTATTTATTCCGGTCTGATCCCCTGAATCCCCCGTCACCCCCCCCTCTGGATCCTCTGCTAATTATTCTATGAGAATAACAAACTAATAAAAACACGTTATTAAAAATATTTTTATTTTATTTGAGATACATATTATTGATCGTCCTACATACCGTACAATTAGCTGATCAGTTTTTAATTATGGATACATACAGTAGGCCTCTAGTCAGAGCTACCAAAAACAGTATAAGCTGACCTTTTATTCTATTGAAACTCCGTACTACGCTGGGCGAGCTCAAGGTTCAAGTGTTACCACTAACTGTACAAGGAAAATACCAAATTTAAATTATTTACATTCTGAATGTCACATGTTTGCATCATAATGCATTTCCAGTTCATAAGTAAGTAAGTAGTTGTTCAATTTTCATTTAACATTTTTAAGGCGCATCACTAACCTCTAAAAAAAAACAACTGTTAACCAGTTTGTTTCCGCGGAAAATATACATTTATTAATTGGCTTTAATCCATTGCCAGAAAAGGCTTTAAATTATTTTAACATTTAGCAAAGAGTTCAACCAAAAATTCCTAACGACAAAGTCTCATCACAACTTTTCAATCCACAGTCTCCTTAAACACATAACTCAATAAGTATAAGTCCTAGGGTCATAACCTTTACCAGCAACCTTGTCATCGATCCAATCCCTTAGAACAGACACATCGACGTATACGCCCGGAGTACCATCATCTCCACAGCCGACGCCCCAAGCAACGATACCGCTTTGAACATACCGATCCTGTTCGTAGTCAATAGGACAAGATAAGGGTGCTCCACCGTCTCCTCTACAAGTATCCTTGCCCAGTTCCCCTCCAGCACACATAAAAGAAGAATGCAGTTGGAAGTGTTTTCCAAGACGGGTTCTCCGAAGAGCTGCCTGACAGTCATCGCGCCTTACCACAGGCACCTCAACCTTCTTCAAGATAACTTGGTACCTTCCTTCTATGAATTTGTCCTTACCCCAACCTGTAGCTATGCACCGGGTGTTCTCTCTTTGGGGTATACGGGCGGGTGGTAAACAGGCCAGTCCTACATTGGGAGCTAATTCCATTGGAGTATCTAGGAAGAGGACCGCGATATCGTAGAAGGAAGTTTCTTCAATAAAATCCTTATGTGTCTCTACTGAAATTACGTCCCTTTCCTGGTGCGGATAGATCTCTGTAGTCGTCTGTGTATCCCATTCTCCTGCCCTGACCTTTAAAGTTTTCTCACCAACGACATAGTGCGCTACAGTTAAGACCACGCTTGGATGGATTAGGGAACCCCCTCCAACGTATACCATGATGAGTCTGTTGCCATCATTTAATGGCTCAACGTTGAGTATAGCTACCATCCAAGGAATCTCACCGAATTTCACATATTCGTTGTTAGTATTTGGGTTTTTTAAACCGACACCATTGGGGTTAGCCCAGCCGCATCCCTCACGTTGACCAGGTTTAGACATAGGTTGAAGAGGACGATTAGGAGTAACTTCGTCCCAAGTTGATGCAGTTTGGATTGGAGGCACGATTGGGTTCCGCCTTTGAGTTTGACCACCATGATTGGTAGCAACCGGTTGTTTAGGCCCGTACATCTGGGCTACCATTGCAATAAGGTCTTCATTGCTCTGGCAATGACCTAAAGCCACCAGTAGGAGTATGGGTAGTGTTTTCAACATACTATCGCACTGTTGCACTGTTATATCACAATTTTTCACTAAAGCTAACACAAAATGTTCTCTGGTAGCGAGTTTTTTTGTTTTTTTTTTATTTTATAAACTTATTATCCTTGTTAGACCAGTTCGTTCGTCGCGTCGTGCATAGGTCAAGTTTCAATACAAACTGGATGCCACCACTCAGCGATACGGTTAAACCATATATTACTATAATTCTTTATTTTTAATTTATGCATGGCTTGTCTGGCTTGTTCGGTAGTGGTGGCAATCGCTACTGCTGGGTTTTTCCATTAAGTCTGGACTTGTGACCTTGATGACAATAGACTCGTCCCCTTCTACATGGTGAAATGTACTGCAGGTCGCTATCGCTATGGGTATTACAGGCATAATGTTATGTTATGAGAATTAAGGTTCCGATAAAAAAACCAAACCTTTATAATATCAGTGTTTTGTCCGTCGATCCTTCAGATTTACCAAAACCAGTTAAGTTTACCATAAACTGTTGTTTCGGTTACTTGTGTACTCATTGATCGATCATCACTGAGGAGCATGCCACGCTACGCGGTAACTCTTCGTGGTTTGGAGCCCACGATCTCCTCAGCGTCAAATGCCAACGGTCCTAGCCGTATCTATCTTGGAGATAAACACCAATTGATTTTTTTGGCAAATTGGCAAACTAAAGCTACGGTTTTTAGGTAAGTGTGACGATTTATATGTATTTAAAGTAAATAATACAAATATACGTGAAAAATGCTTTCCCACACTTTCCGTGGGTGTCGTAAAAGGCGACTAAGGGTCGTACCGCAGGATGGGCAGCAGCGTTCTCTATGCATTCCACCACCATACCATGCTGCGATCGCTAACCCGCTTGCCAAGCGTGGCGATTATGGCAAACAAGAATGACAAGCACAAAAAATACTTGGGCCCCTAGCATCCGGCGGCCCGCCTACCCTTGGCTACGGTAGCGGCCAACGCCACGGTGAGGCAAGGGGTGGTAAGAAAGTAAATAATAATAACCTCTCGGATCGATCGAACATTACAAATCGAGACACCTCCGTGCCTTGAAAAGCACGTTCAGCGGTTGGTTTTTTTTTTCGGCTGGCATTTGTATACCTTTCGGACCTTCGTTACGGGTAGTCAGATGCCTAAATGTCTGACAACCAGTCTTACCAAGGAGTGTCTGTCGTGTTAACCAGTTACTAGGTTGAAGAAGTCTGATCGGCAGTCGCTCCATGTAAAATACTGGTATTTAGCTGCAACTGGTTTGACTAGAAACCGACCCCAACATAGTTTGGAAATAAGTAGGCAGATTGTTTTAATTATATTCTTATTAAGTTTGTTATCGCGTTTAAAATTTGCTTTTTTATGCATAAACTGAGCACTGTATGATATGTACCTACTTATAATATTGCCGAATGTCTAGTGGTAAATTAATATGGTTATATCAAATTGTTAGTTCTATATTATTATGAACATTATTTGACTTGAACGTTAACTGTCATCCCTTTTGCGACTAATATGACTGGCCCATTGCCACTTCTGCTTGCCAATTATGTGGGCTATGCCAATTTATTTATTTAATCTGTGTTATTTTTTTTTTATTCCCTTTTTTGTTGTTTTAGTACCTGTATTGTGTCTTTTGTTGCACTGAATAAACGTTTTATCTATCTATCTATTGTTTTTGTTATAGGAAAAAAAAATAAACATAAAATAAAAATACATTTTTTAATTATTAATTTTATTATATTACTAGCTGCGCTCGGCGGTTTTACCCGCGTAAATATCGATCGCGTGTGAATATCGGGATAAAAAGTAACTTATATGTTAATCCAGGCTATCAGCTACCTTCATACAAAATTTTATCAAAATTGGCCGAGCCGTTTGAGCGTAAAGAAGTAACAAACATAAAAACACACACACACAAACTTTCGCCTTTATAATATTAGTGTGATACGTTTATTTTAATGTTAGACAAATATTACAGTGCGAGAAGAAACAAAAACAAGAACATATTTTTACAGGGGTTCCTTTGCGATGGGACAGGTCAGGGTAAGGTAGATTAAGGTTCACTAAGGTCACGAGGAATCATCCTAGAAGCTGGACACAGACATGTACGAAAGGCAAGAATCACTACTAGTGATATCTATTACTCCATCATTTTTGGACTCACAGAGGTAGTCAGTTACTACCTCTGTGTGTTGTTTTCTTACCATTTGCTGTACTCTGGACGCTTTTAACGCGCACGTCTTTTTTACATCGTTCTCACATAAAATTATAAATTCACATTAATGATGTAACTAAAATTTTTGTAAAAATATAATTTAAAAGTGTCCATGGAGTTTCTTGCCCGTTCTTCTCCATAGGTACCTGCGCTTTGGAATGGGCAACTAGCTTCATATTTTCTGACTGACCGACTTTTTGACAATTCAATAGTGCCTGTAAATGGTTTAATTGAAATAAATGCTTTGAGTTTGAGTTTGAGATTGTGAGCCACTCCTTTCTGCACCCTAATTGGGTATCACACTATGAATCGGAATCTGAATCATTTTGAAGCAAATTGCTAAACCATTGCTTCATAAGTTCGAAAAATGTATCTACTTAACACGTAAATAACGCAATGAATGTTGTTTAACTGTCAAAATGAAACCCATTCCGATAATGTGTTACGCAATGAGGGTTTTCTGAAATGACGTTCGCTAGATGGCAGCACTGACACGTCAGGTCCAGGCATCTGTCAAAGAGCCTATATTTTCTTTAGTCATGACTGAATGATGAACGAATGAATGAATCGAATGATGAACGTCATCATATATTTTATATTGGAAGACCTCTTGTTACAGTGGTGCCAACTGGTGTCGTAAATTTTCACGAAAACCCTCATTGACCCGCTGGCCATCAGGTAGAGGAGTGCATGAGTTGTTACCTTCGGACGTTTCTATATTGGTCTTGAGTGACCTTTGGTCCAAAGATCTGGTAAAGTACTGCATTTAAGTCATCAGCCTTGATTCCATTTGTTGGCAAGACAGTTGAAGTCTCAGTGTTGTCCTGATTTTCTTTGTGTATCGGCCCGAAGACTGCCTCCAGTAATGAATGTAAACTGGTTGACGGTGCAGTAGAAGCTGTATTTTGATCCTGGTCTTCATTAGCCGTTGTGTCGAAGACCTAGAACCACACTGCGTCTAAGTAATCAAATATGGTTACGACAGTTGAATTCATCTTGATTTTCTTTGTGTCTCGGTGTCGGTCGGAAAACTCCTCCAGTTATGAATTTATAATTGGTAGACGGTGCAGCAGAAGCTTTTTTTTGTCCTGATTTTCATGGGCCGCTGTTCCAAAGACATCACATCTCAACGTCCAGGAAGTGTCTTTAAATTCAAACGTTGTAGTACAAATAACAAAACAATCACAGGATATTCTCTAGGAGCCGGTTTTTTGTATTTATGAACATATTTTCCTGCTGGTACAGGTTCCTATCGCGCGGCGGTTGGTTTTCGATGCGAACTGGATTCGGTCAGCTATGTTGTTGTTGTGTTCGTTACTTGTTGACCTTTGTTTTATCTTTACTTTTTTATTATATTATGGTTTTAAGTATTTTACTGACCCGTTAGTTTAAGTAAAATTAAGCGAGTATAATTTATAATTCTATAAAGGTTCTTTTGGAAGTTTCGACAGTGGTTCCTCTGATTAGGATTGAGCTGGCTTAGCCAACATTTTATCGAGTTCGTCTCGAGAAATTATATCGGATACCCGACAACAGCTGTCCAGGTATGAAGAGCAAAATCCGACTTGATCTTTAGTTGTGTACTCATTGGATTTGCAGAGGAAGTAGAGTACACATTTTCTCTCCTGGTCATCAACTAGCGCACATTCCGTGTCGTCTTGAGAGGTTTCTCTATTAGACCTGATTGATGGTGTTGTGGAGGCCTGAATTTTGTGCTGGACATGAATAACCGAAGAAGGCCCGATGACCTTATACAACACTTTTTCTGCGTCATCATCGCAGTAGGCTCCTGCCATCAGCAGAAGGATGCCTAGTGTTTGAAACATTTTAAAGTCTAGGGTTTAACTACGTTGCACTGTTATTACACGATATTTCACAAAATTAACACAAGATGGTCACAGGAAAATTGTTATATTTTAGTTCGAAGTTTATTTTCCTTCTTTACACTTGTTTGTTTGCTCTTGTGGCTCTCTATCTTATACTGGTCACGGCTCAGCAATGCCTTTTATAATAAAGCCGCCATCTTATGAGGTATTATTATTCTAATGTTTATTCATAGGTCGTATTACAAAAAACGCCTGGGGTACTAATCATCGCATGAGGGGCCGCTTGCATTCCGTTTTTTTTATTTAAACAACAGTTTTTCTTAGATCATGCATTTATTTTAATATTAGAACCAGTGCTAATAGTACATTGCGATACGTGTGACTTAAGTAGTCCATTACTGCACGGCGGTGCATTAATAGACTATTTAAGTCGTATCTTTTACTATTTTATAGCCCGTGTGACCTAAACCCGCACTTAAGTCACGCTTTTCTGTATATAAAAATGAACTACTTAAGTCACAGAAAATTGTGACTTAAGTGCCGGTGTAGGTCACACATTGCATAAAAGAATAAAATGAGTAAGTACATATTTTTTAGGGGCGACGATACAGGTTAGGGTAAGGTAGATAAGCACCCTAATTGCGTAACATACTATTACTCTCAATTTGAATCATTTCTAATCCATTGCACCATATGTTCAAAAAATGTGGTGCTCAACAACGCAAATAACGCAATGAAAGTTATTGAAGTGTCAAAATGAGTTTCCATTGCTACTGTTCGTGTGTTACGCAATTACCCTGCAGGTTTACTAAGTTAGTCACGAGGAATCTTCCTAGAGGCTGGACAACAGACGTCAATGTACGTAGGACAAGAATCACTATAACTAGTGATAACATCTATTTGTCCATCATTCTCGGGCTCACAGAGGTAGTAACCAACGCATTCTCCTTTCTGGCCATCAGGTAGAGTGCATGAGTTACCTTCGGAATTTTCTCTATTAGTCGTGATTGATGGCCTAGTAGAAGCTTGAGTATTGTCCTTGTCTTGAGTGGTCCTTGTTCCAAAGACCTGGTCAATCAATGCATCTAAGTCATCATCGCAGTAAGCTCCTGCCACCAGCACAAGGATGCATAGTCTCATAAACATTTTAAAGTTTTAGGATTTGTCAACGTTGCACTGTTATTACACAATATTTCACAAGATGTTCCCACGTAACTTGTGAGATTTTAACTCGAAGTTTGTTTTCCTCGTTGAAACTTGTTTGTTGCTCTTGCGGCTCTCGATTTTATACTGGATTCGAATCAGTGATGCCTTTTATAATGTAGCCGCTATCTTCATAATTATTATTACTCTAAATTTTATTCAAATACCGTTTTACAAAAAAACGAGTATATTAACCCTAGAATAGTACTAATCTTGCCGGAGCGGCCGCCTGCAATCGGTTTTTTCATGAATATTTGTGATTCTATTAATACAAATCAGCAGTCTTATACTTTTAGTAATACTAGCTTTTGACCGAGGCTTCGCTCGTTTTACACTCTAGATTCACAAAATGTATCACTTAAGTATATTTAAAAAAAATCTTAACACACTACTATAAATTCTAATAATATAATTAAATCATGATTTGAAAGACACATGGCGTCCTATTGTGACCGTATATTCAAAATTTCATGATGATCGGTTCAATGGTTTAGGCGTTAAAAAGATAACAAACAAAGAAACTTACTTGTGCATTTATAATATTTGTTAGAATTTTTATTAAGGATTTCCTTAAGTCTGCGTCGGAAAGTGTAATACTATAACTAAGCATGACAAATCAGAGTTTCTCTGAAAAAAACGTTTTCAATTGATGAAAGGCAGAATACTTGCCTGTTATTTCGGCTTATTAGTCGATTCGCAGAAATTTACTCGCCAGAAACGGGCGAATCATCACTTTTAAATAATATTATTTTTCCTAGAGGTAACTCGCACAGAGTTAATTTGTTTATGAGCTAGTCGACAACTCTGCTCGTTAGAAAAAATACTTTTCTGGCGGGTAAATTTGTGCGAATCCACTAATAAGCCGTTATTACGTTTGAGTACTGTTAAATTTCTTTAAAACAAAACTTCGATTTATTTAAATAGCTTCTTTTCTATATTAATGATGGTTGGAATATGATTATTAATAATAAGCGGTGTTAAAATAAGATTAGTATTCTAGGGTTAAAGGTTGCTCTTAAATTGGTGAAGCCGTTCGTTATCACACTTGGTGATAAACAAATAACCTGTTTGTCTATCGGCTTGCGCTTGCGCTGGCTGGTATCGCGTCGCATGTGCTGTTAGGCAATTATGAACTATATGTTTAATGGATAGTGATCAAAATCGCGATGAGAATTATGACATAAATAGAAACACTGATATTTTAGTGACCAAACACAATTCAATAACGAAATAGAAATGGATACAATGACATCAGTGGGTAAACGAGAAAAACCCGAGGATATTGAAGAAGGGTGGCAAACTATAGCGAAGAATGCTAAGAAGAAGATAAAAAATAACAAGGCTGTGTCTGTTGAACCACCAATATAAGTAACCGTAACCTCTAAGAACAAGATTCCAAAAACATTTGCACTTGTAAAATTATCAAAATAAAATGAGATGATGGAAATTTACAGAATAAAATATATAAATCCATACAAATTTCTGGGTTCGTTTAGTAACCAAAGGAGTGCAGATAAATTTATTTGCTGTCTGATATTTAGTGGACTTGGTTGGCGAATACAAAACACTTGGAAGATTGGTATATCGTACAGCATTATTAGAGATATCGAATTAGGCTTATCTGAAGAAGAACTTATAGAATATATCTACTCTGAAAAGGGAGTTGTAACAGCTCATCATCATCTGCCTAGCCTAGGGGTCGGCTTCCAGTCTAGCCGGATGCAGCTGAATACCAGTATTTTACATGGAGCGACTGCCTATCTGACCTCCACAACCCAGTTACTGGGTAATACGATACCTCTTGGTAGGACTGGTTGCCAGATTTTCGGGCTTCTGACTACACGTAATGACTGTCAAAGATCCACGAATGACAGCCGGGACCAACGGCTTAACGTGCTTTCCGAGGCACGGAGGGGTCACGGTATGTAAAGATGGTCACCCATCCACAGACCAACTGCGGCAAGCGTAGCTTAACCTGATCGATCGACCTGTGCGGCTGTTATTATTTAGCCACGGGCCCCTCGGGGTTGGAGTTGTAACAGCTAAACGATTCAATAAAAAAGTTAGCGGAGAATGGGTTCAAAGTGAACTTTCAGAATTGGTTTTAAGGGTTCTTCCTTACGCACACACATACTGTTGTTTGAACTGAATATAAGAGTAGAATCTTATACGTTTCCTGTGACACAGTGTTCTAAGTGCTGGAGATTCGGGCATATGGCTAAAATATGCCCGGCAAGTAAAGCAATATGCCCAAAGTGCTGTAACTACCAATCATGGCAGTTACAGCACTTAGAGCATAATGCTTTCAATATAATATTTGCATTCAGTTGTATCACAAATTGATACTTGTGATGAAAAATAAAAAAATGTTCTAATTGCTCAGGCAATCACGAGGCTAAGTTGAATCATTGCCCTGTTTATAAGAAAGAAAAGCGCATTAGAGAATTGATGTCATAACACAATTGCACGTATCAAACAGTCGTTTCGAAATAGGTATTTTGATTCTCCCTCACTCCTCACACAAGAAGTTCAATGAGCTCCAAGCCCGATCATTGAATAGAAGAAGAAGAAGAAGAAGAAGTAGTAGTAGTAGTTTAAGTAGAAGTATTTGTATACAGGCAGCTCAAAAAGACAAGCAAGATTCAGTAACTTCTGTTCGAGATGTTTATTTAATAAAATGATAATTCCGGAGCTACTTTTTATGACCCTCAACAAAATGTATCTATGGGTTTCAGTATTGACTCGAACGTATCTATAATGTATCTTGAATTGTTGGCAGTTAGTGAAGTTTTATCATACACTAGTTATACTACAATTAGTTTCTAAGAGTTCTTTATAACATGTAGCTCGTTGCACCGATAGCTTACACAATAATTGATCAGATCATGGAGCTTCAACAGAATTCTAAATTAGTAATACTGCAGTAGATTTCATCACATATCGGGATACATGGGAATGAGGTGGTAGATTTTTGTGCTAAAATAGCCTGTGTAGAAGGTAATCCGTTAGATATAGTACCAATTTTCTCAGATAACTTCTATAAGGTTAAAAAATACTGTCATAAATTGTGGAAAGAACTTCATGATCTGAGATCTAGAGAAAAAGGTATCTGGTAAAACACCATTCAGCCTGAGTCTCTATCATTCCCTGGATAGATAACTGTTCACTCAATAGAAAAGATAAGTGTTACTGCCATGAGGCTTCGATCACGGGATCGAAGCCTCGATCGATCGGTGGATCGGTGGATCGTAAACTTCCTCGATGGGATGTGACGGCACATCCCATCGAGGAAGTTTATGATCCACCACCACCATCACCACCACCACCACCTAATCACAAGAAATTTGTAATAATCGAGGACGTAAAAAAAGAAAGAAAGAAAATACGTTTATTTGCGGCAAACATGACGCATAAAAATAAAATAAACACAAACAAAAAAAAAACAAAATAACAAATTGGGAGAAAATATGCGTCACATCTACGCAAAACGTACATCATGTCATGACCGAGTGTGAGCGGGGCGAACGCCTCTAGAGAAATGTTTTTGATTCCCAAAATATGTTAGCTAAGCCTATGTCGGAAGAGGCTAAAACTATGTACAAAATATATTACAATCATATAAATTAATTTTATGGAGCACTATAGTCAGTATAAAAAAACGTTTTTTTATACTGACTATGGTATTAAAATAATTTCATTCAAAACTACTTAATAAAAAAAAATAATAAAAAAAAATCGGTGGAACAAAACATCGACAAAAAACCCTGCAACTCTGAAAGCTAAAAACTGGCGAATTTGTGACGGACCACGCAAAGTGAAGGGTAGTTGGGATGAATAATTTTTTTCCCAAAAACAAATTTATCAATGTAGCTGAAAACATATACTCTGATACATTCCAACTGCAAGTCTAAGTTTGTATGTACAATATTAAGAAATGTATGATTTTATTTCATGACCGTAATACTTCAAATAGGTTTTTTTTGCAATGTTTAAGCATAGAACTATTTTTCAAATATTTTTCAAAATTTTAGGCTTAGTAGTTTCGGAGATAGGGGCTCATATCTCCGAAACTACCGAGCCAATTTTTTTTTTGGAATGGTCAGTTTCAAAGATTTTATTAAATAGCTTTAAGACTAACCTAACCTATTTATTTTAAAATTATAAATAAAACATATATTTGAGATGGGTGCGTCTCATAACGTATAAACTCATTTGTTCTGATTTCATTTTAGTATCGTTCACAAGATATAATCTACGTGAGATATACCAACTGTTGATATAATTTCTTTACATATAACATTTATTTATTCTAAAACTTAATTAGTATAACGTTGTTTGATATAACGTTTATATAATCGAAAATCATTTGGTCTAACGTTTAATATGTATATTGTTTATTTAATCGAATATCATTGGGTCTAACGTTTAATATATATAAAAAACGACATTATGGTTAACACCGACTCAGAGTACCCCGACTCGGATAGGTTAGGTTAGAAGGCTAAGGCGGGAGCGAAGCGTAGCGGAGCTCCCGCCTTAGCCTTCGTGGTTATTTTTTTTTAAACCTCCCAGAAATAGGAGCCCCGCTTCGCGGGGCTCCGTCGACCTATCTTAGCGCAGGTGGTAATCAGTTACTAGTTATGTTTAATATCTACTTAGGTTACTATTACCTATAACTACGATAGAACTTACGAAGAATAAAACAAAGTTTTTTTTAAGTTTTAAAGTAGGCGTTTTCATCATATTACACCAAATAAGTTTTATATCTTTTGAGTGGTATGTCAAACGATTTTGTATTTAATGTATGTTATGTCAAACGATGTTATATATTTTAATGTATGTTATACTTATAAAAATTAGTTATTTTAAAATTATATCAATCGTTCATTATATTAACTAATCGTTATATTAAATAAAATTATAGGTTCCGTTTTTATATGTTGTTAATATTAGAGATTTTGTTGTTATATCATCTATTACTTACCCATTTGAGATCCTCAGAGTAAACCCTTTCGTTTGATATCTATCTCACACGGAAAAACAATCATAACTTAAAAAAAATATTTTGCCTTCCAAAAGTGACATTACACGTCCTAGTTCGAGTCACAGAAATTCATATTATGTACTAAATTTAAACTTAATCGGTCCATTAGATCGAAGCAAAATGGCTGTGACAGACGGACAGACCAATAGACATACGAGTGATCCTATAAGGGTTCCATTTTTCATTTGGACATACAGAACCCTAAAAAGAACACATGTGACGCCTTCAAACAGCATTTCGACATCAAAAACAATTGCAAAAAATGCATTAAAACGCGTTTTTAATGCAGAGCCATCTAGCATAAGTTTTTAGAAGCTTTCATATAGTTGCTGCTGGATTTTAAGTCACTAGCCTTACTATGGCTTCAGTGATTGATAATTTCTACCAGTTAACTCCTACCTCAAGCCGCGTTAAAGAATTTTATTCCAATATTACATGTTCGAAATACATGCCTTATTTTTATAGTAGGTACCAAAATGCAGGAAGAATATTTTCTAAGCACCGCAGTTTCAAATACACACATCGAAAAATATATTGAAGAGAAATATCAGAAATGGTTGCTATAAAGATTTCTAATGGCGAGTACATTTTTAGGTTTATGAAACTGAAAAATACTTTTAAAAAGATTGCTTGCAATGCAATGTAGTTATTTCACTGAAATTCGATAAAGCTTCGGTATTTATATTGAAAGCTGCTTGTGGAAATAATTTTTCTTTAATTTTTTAATAATAATTATTTATTTATTTGACAGACATCAAAAGGTCCACATTGACAAAAACAAAAAATACATAAAAGATATTAGTAACAATATATCTTATGTTAGCACTTATATACGTCAAAAAAAAAACTTAAAATTATACACTACGACAGACAGTGTTGTTTTGATGAGATGTCCCATTATGGGGCTCTCGTCAAGCCTGTCGGCTATCACCTTTAGGAGGCTGTTGCCATGCCACTGCCACGCAATCTGGCGATGGAGATGGGATGGGGCTTATTTTATTTCGGGATAAAAACAGGATTAAAATTAAATGATAAACATAATATCTTTCTAATTTAAAAAAATACTTATTATACTATTAGCAACATTATCCACTTATTACTAATTTCTGATAAAAATAAAAACAGAAATGTATTCTGTTTTTATTTTTATCTCACGTAGCATTGCGAATGGAGTGAAAGAGTAAATAATTGATTGATTGAATAACCAAATTTCCAATAACGAAATTTATGGGATAGAAAAAGGAATAAAAAATACACCACCCATCTATATTATATTATTTTATAAATAAAACAAAGTCGGGTTAGTTACACCATTTATAACTCAAGAATGGCTGGACCGATTTTGATGATCTTTGCTTTGTTGGATTTTTCTCCGCCCCGAATAGCAGAATAACTTTTAAAATATGGGAAAAATTCACGAAAAAAATAATAGGTAATGAAGATAAATAATTATTTTTTTCATACATTCGGTTTTATTAAATATAAGGCGGTACGCAGTTCACCGGGTCAGCTAGTCACACTAATATTATAAAGGCGAAAGTTAGTGCGTGTGTGTGTGTCTCTCTGTGTGTGTGTGTTTATGTTTGTTACTTCTTCACGATAAAATTTTGTATGGAGGTAGCTGACACCCTGGATTAACATATAGGCTACTTTTTATCCCGATATTCCCACGGTATGGAAACTTATGCGGGTAAAACCGGGGTGCAGATAGCAATTTATAAAGCTAAGATGGAACCGGCTACAGATTTCCTAACGTGATGTGATGTTAGATTAAAAATATCAATATTTTTGAATCTAGTGTTGTAGGAATCCACAAGTTGGCGCAGAGGAGCGCGAAAGCCGGCATTGAAGTTACGGTTTAGTCGCATTTCTTTCCCTATGCGTTTTGTTTTACCTACAAAAACTTCCTTTTTGTAGGTAAAACGCATAGGGGATGGGATGGGAAGGGGAAGAGATGAGACTAAACTGGAGTCAAAGTCAAAGTCAAAAGTCAAAGCATTTATTTCAAATAGGCACATTAAAGGCACTTTTGAACGTCAGAAATTACAACAAATAGAATTGATTCTAGTCGCCCATTCCAAAAGGTAGTTTTCGTATGGAGAAGAATGGGCAAGAAACTCCACCGTTACTCTTTTAAAATGTTTTACAATATTTTGTATACATTAATTATATAATAATAATATGTGAAGACGATGCACCTAAAATAAAATTACTATACCACAATAGGTAAAAGAATTAAAAATGAAACCATGACATATAAATTAATTATCTGATAGATGCATGGTGCTCACATATTTACAAACATGGTAAAAGTTTCATTTAAATAAAATAAAATAAAAATTACAAGTAATAAGTCAGGGTGTGAGTTAAATAGTTAAAGAATGTAAACCAATTTAAATAAAATTAAAAAATTATAAATTTACAATTAAATTAGCAACCCGTTTGATTTTGTCTAGACTCTAGATTGTCCTATGGAGCAGGACCAGCATGTTTCCAAGCGTTCTTATCTTGGATATAATCTTCTAATTTATAGTATGCTTGTTTACAAAGTGTACGTTTAATGTGAGTTTTAAATTTTCTTTCATTTAATTGCAATAAAGAGAGTTAAAGATACTATGACGATGATGATGATTTCGCATCCAGAAAAAAAAAAGATACTATGACGCCTTATGCTCAGTGTTGGTGAAGTCGGAAGTGGATGATGTGGATTAAAAATACTTGACGGAATTTTATTTATTTTTGTCTAGTGGGTAGCCAGGAATGCGCACGGTTGTTGTAACATGTATTATAGTGGCAGGGACATCAACGTGCAAAATCATCATCGGTCTAGCCTTTTCCCAACTATGTTGGGGTCGGCAGATGATGATGGATAAGCAATATAGTGTTACGTAATTAGGATGCAGTTTAAATTCTTACGCTAGGGAATTGGTTACTGTAAAGGTTATCCGCTAAAGTCAACCTTGTGGTTCCCGCTGGCCCGGAACATAAAGGGCTAAGGAAGGAACACGGGTGGGTTTTAGTCAGTAAGAGTCTGACACTCCCTTCCGCACCACCCAGAGCGGGAGGAGTAATTTGATGATTTCCCATCCTGAAAAAAAAGGGAATTAGTAACACATTTATCTGTTTTTAGAAGGTTTTGTTTGAAATAATCTTAACTGTCAAATTTAAAACATCTTTAAGTTGATTTAAAATTTCGGGTTTTACTATTGAAATACTTAACTAAATCAAAGCACTCCGTTTGTTTACATTTTGATTAAATACATGTAGAACCGATCATACAATTATTTAATTTTGACTTTTAAGATAATAATCTTATTATCATTTTGCTTTACCAGATGAACCACCGGAGTCGATATTGGACTACCACTCAATGCCCGCGCTGTCAGATCTGGACGACTTCGACCTGTGTCTGAAGAAACCTGATGCCGTCTACTGCATTGTAGACCTGGTGCTTCTGGAAGATGATACGCCGTTGTATCGGTTTATTAAGGTATGTTTATCAACTCAACCTATCCCAGTCCACTGGTGGACATAAACCACTCCTCGGCTCCGCCACAACACCCAATCCTCCGCCTTCAGCATCCAGTCTGTCCCGACCACCTTTTTAAGGGCTTCAGTCTATCTAGCTGAGGGGCGTCCCACACTTCGCTTACGCAGTGTCCTCACTCCAGGACTCGTCTGCTCAACCGGCCATCGGTTCTTCGACAAACATGGCCATGAACGTCCTAAGGACAAATTTCATACATGCATCTGGAGGCGATCAGTCTAAACGGCGTTCAACAATGCTATTGAATGCGGTTTAGTTGTGCTGAACGCGTTTAGTTTCTTTGGTGAAATTCGCCCTAAAACCTAACGAGCACATAGGGCTGAATAATTTCAATTGAAAACATGAGCACGCAGAGTTGCCGTCGCGTAATATTCGATAAAAGCAGTCATGGCCCAGTGGTAACAGCCGAAACTTACGAGTTCTAAGTAGTAGGTTTGACCCCAGACACGCGCTTTACTTTGAGGAAATTATTTCATCGCTATTGTTCTCAAAACGATGAAGGAAAACATCGAGAAGAAACCGGCATGTCCAAGAACCACTTGGTGGATTATAGCCCACTCCCCCTCACAGAAAAAAGGCCTGTGTTCCAGTAGCGGAAACATTATAAGCTGATTATGTTATGTGATGCATGTTATGTTAACTCATAAATCAAGTTACCAACAAACAAATCTAGCAAAAAGATAAAATATGAAACACATTTCTGTGTCAAGGCAATGTTTGCAAGCCCACTGAGCAATGGAAGCGACCTGAACAAACAAATTAAGTGCTACGTGTTGTGGTATTTGTTTAAGGACTTAAAGTATAACTGTCGTTAAAGCACTGACATTCATCTCTCTAAAGCAAAGCATACTACAGAAGGTCGGCTCCATACAATGAGTGAAAACGCACGCACACATAGACATGCTTTACGTACAGTCACGAGCATAAAAATCATGACTACTAAAGCTAAATTACACAGATACTGAGGACCTCCTTAACCAGCGCTAATAATCTTAGTTTTTGAGTTTTTGTTTCTATAAATAAGCTGTTACCAGGGATTGAAATATGTTTTTGGGAACTGGTACCATTGGGCCTGGTGTGATACCAGTACCAGACGTAGTACCTGTACTATTGGTATTTGTAATCAGCGGTGCTATTCTGTAAAAATCTCACCGTGAAAACTTAGGTGAAGTGAGCGTGGAGTGAGCTGTCAATGGTGTCAATTCCTAGCAAAACAAACTCACTTCACCTAAGTTTTCACGGTGAGATTTTTACAGAATCGACCGGCAGTATCGGTACTGAACCAGTACCAAACAAGTATTTCTGAAAATTCGAGTGAGAAAACAGATTCATCATCTGCCTAGCCTTTTCCCAACTATGTTGGGGACGGCTTCCAAACCGGATGCAGCTGAATATCAGTATTTTACATGAAGCGGCTGCCTATCTGACCTCCACAACCCAGTTACTGGGTAATACGATATCCCTTGGTAAGACTGGTTGTCAGACTTTCGGGCTTCTGATGACCCGTAGCGACTGTCAAAGATTTACGAATGATAGCCGGGACCAATGGCTTTACGTGCTTTCCGAGGCATGGGCGGGCGGGGCGGTATGTCAAGATTGTCACCCATCCACGGACCAACCGCGGCAAGTGTAACTTAACCTGATCGATCGATCCGTGCGGCTATTATTACTTGACCACAAGCTCCTCCTCCTTTTTAATTTTTGTCTTCCCTAAACCTCAAAAGGGGTCATGATGGATATTAATTATTGAATTCAACTCATAATAAAAGTTATTCATAATGATGTGTCTGTCTGTCTGTGGTGACCCCTTTTGAGATTAAGGGTTAACAAAAAATAAAACTTATAATGGTCTTGTTTGTAATGCTGTCAGAACCAATTTATCTGCACAAGACAAAACACCTATGACAATCACAGAAAAAAAGAGTTTTATTAGAGTGCGCCTGTCTCATTGAGCAAGTGTCTGATTCTCCTTTTTTTTGTCTAGAATTTCTCATCAATTTCCTATACGAACTACGAGCATTCGAAACTACATCGAGGAGTATGTGGCTCGCAGCACTGTGGCATGAACACCAGTCATGCAGACGGTGGGGAGTCAACTGCCGAAGCTTTGAAGAACTGCCTGAATGCTACCATACATCAAGGATATGGATTGCAGGTAAGGTTTTAATTTTTTGAATGCCTCGTTGGTTTATTGGTCGGAAGCGCTACTGGTGCCATTGACCCTGGTGTGATACCGGTACCAGACGTAGTACTTGTACTCTTGGTATTTCTAATCAGTATCGGTACTGAACCAGTATCAAACAAGTATTTCCGTAAATTCGAGTAAGACAACAGATTCATCATCTGGCTAGCCTTTTTCCCAACTATGTTGGGGTCGGCTTCCAGTCTAACCGGATGCAACTCAATACCAGTATTTTACATAGAGCGACTGCCGATCTGACCTCCACAGCCCAGTTACTGGGTAATACGATACCCCTTGGTAAGACTGGTTGTCAGATTTTCGGGCTTCTGACGACCCGTACGAACGACAGCCGGGACCAGCGGCTTAACGTGCTTTCCGGGGCACGGAGGGGTCTTGGTATGTAAAGATGGTCACCCATCCACGGACCAACCGCGGCAAGCGTAGCTTAACCTGGTCGATCGACCCGTGCCACTGAAATTACCTCTCCCCTAAAATTAAATAAATATGTAGTTTAAAAAAACTAAAAAAAACACGCTGAAGAGTTCCACAGTCCATCTCCTGGCTCCATCACCACACCCTCGTTACCAAGCCCAATCTATTGGACTCGTCAAAACAAATCATATGAGCTCAAATTCAAGAGGTTTACTAGTAGCTACTGAAGAGTTCCACTATCCACCTCCTGGCTCCATCATCAGATCAGCTCCAAGATACCAAATTATAGTTGTGTCATTCGAACCACATATACATACAAAGTTTCATTTCGATACGACAGTTAGAAGTAGGTTATTTACTTCTATGATTTTATTACATTGTTTGTTAGTTACAAGCGAAACTTAAATGTGTGTTTAAAAAACAGAAATGGTCATAATAATGAAGACAAAGATCTTCTTTTTCTTTCGTATCGACTCTACATATTTTTATAGAAATGTTAAATGCGCATGGAACCGAGCCCTATTTTATGGATCTGAGGGCTGGGCGTTGAGAAAGATGGATGAATAGAAAATTCTCACTACAGAGATGAAGATACAACGCTGGTTTGGTGGAATTTCGAAAATGGATAAAGTATGAAATTAATATTTCCGTGGTACTTTTAAAGTCGCTAAGATAAACGAAAAACTTACTGAAAACCACTTGCCCTGGTACAGACATGTGATGAGACGAGATGATGATCATATGACTAAAAAAGTGTTGAATATTAAAATAGACAAAAGGCCATGGACGATCACTAAAAACAAAAATAAATGAAATGATAACGAGTAACACAAAAAAACACAACCCACAACAGTAAGGCTTGAATTGCTGTTACGCTGACGTCAGTCGCGTACGTCGGTCGCGCGTGTGAATATGTATACATTGTGTTCTTTAAAGCACCATACTGCGACGCTGACGTCAGCGGCGGGTATGTTGGTACTGACTGTACGCGACCGACCGTACGCGACCGACGTCAGCGTAACGGGAATTCAGGCCTAAGCTGTGGCGCAGAAGTACTAAGAGGGCTGACCCCAAATAAACTGTGATAGTAGCCAGGATAAAGAAGAAGTGAAATGCGCCTGGAAAATATCCGAACTAACAACCGGTTTCGAAAACTGCACAATATGCTTAATTCCTAAACTGGTTTAAACGCTATTAGTAACATATGCGAGTCGTAACTTAAACCAATAATTGCCGAAACTAGAAACATAAAACGTGTTCACTATTTTTCGTCCATGTTGGATTCCACTTATTATGTTTTTCATTGGAATTTACTCATACGGTAGTCAGTCCTGCCTTGCTGACTGACATTTTTTTACCACGACATGAACAGCTTTATTAAATAAAAAATTCCAGACGAGGATTCACGTCTGGAATTTTTCAATGTTTTATCAAGTTTGTATTTTAAACTCTTATTTAGTCAAGTATAAGTTTTTATTGGTATATAAATGAAATGGTGAGTCTCCTTTCGTGATTTAATTTACGTTATACAAAAGGCATTACTTTTTAAAAGCTTTAATAAAAATATTGACGATAGCGAACTGCATTCACAATTGCTCGAATCAATGGAATAAATTGATACAGATTGCTAAAGTGTTAAAATTTCAACAGATATTTATAACAATAAAGGCTTTTTTGCTGCCATTCCAATAAAAAATATTCATCAATAGTACGGCAGATATTTTCTTGTGCTCAAACAAAAAATGTATAAATTATGTCCATTTTATTAATAATAGCATGGCATTCAAATAATTGAGAAGACAACATCGCAACAGCATTCGAAATAATTATATTTTACAGCGCAACTGCGGTGCGAATGCGAGTAATTTAAAAATGTAAATAATATGCATGAAAACCGCTACTTCTTTTCTACTCCTGCATTTATTTCTGCGGGGTACTTGGGATTAGCAATATCTTTCAAAATTATTCAGATTTAGATTGGTAGTGTGTTACGCAATTAAGGTGCTGATTTTTGTTGTGTTTTTTGCTTTTATCCATTTGTTACTATTTGACCACTACTGGAATTGAC
This sequence comes from Luperina nickerlii, assembly GCA_963855955.1. Classification (NCBI taxonomy): domain Eukaryota; kingdom Metazoa; phylum Arthropoda; class Insecta; order Lepidoptera; family Noctuidae; genus Luperina; species Luperina nickerlii. The sequence goes on along the minus strand of OY979686.1, from coordinate 15,032,161 downwards.
CAACAACCTGAATTAAATACCTTAAGTTAATCATATTAACGTTAATGCGCCTTTATCAACGAATAACCTGAATTGATTGTCATTTTTTTTTTAATGTAAGGTCTACAAATTAACGGGTTTTCCTTTACTTGTGCCACATGATATTGCATCTTGGCAAATTTCATGATTCTAGGTCAACAGGAAGTACCCTATAGGTTTTGATTCTGGGACATAAATGCCCATATCTTTTGATTGCGTTGATTTAGAAATTTTATTTTTGCTACAAGGAATTATAGCCCTGAGTATTTGATATTAATGTCAACTTGATAACTGCACGCGTTCCTGAGGAAAAGGGTCTTGACCGACGGACATACGGCCAACGAAGTGATCTTATAAGGGTTAAGTTTTCCCTTTTAAGGTATGGAACACTAAAAATAAAATTTGAAAGCATTTCACGATGTCGACCGCGAGTATTTGCATTTTTAACTTAAAATAATTCTATTGACGCTGCACTATCATTCCAATTTTTATAGCGCAACCGTGGCGCCATAACCGCGCTGTAGCGCGATTATGGCGCCACGTATGGCGTTAAATCCTTCTGATAAAAATTCCTTTGTTTACACCAGGTGGATTCCTTATCAGTCCGATATTGCAAGACCCAAGATGATTACATACCACCCGATGTCCTGGATTACGTCATCGGGGTCCTACTCCTGGGACTACTGCTGGTCAACTTGGGATGCTCTGCGTATTACTTCTTGTGGCCTGTTGAGACAGGAGAAGGTAAATGAATGTTCTGATTTAAGTAAATAATGAGAAAATGAGAAGAAATATATCCTTCTCATTTTCCTTCTAGTTTCCTCGTTTCCTCAATCCTCGCATAATACATATCAGGGCATCTCTCTCTCGCAGGCACTGGACGGCCGTTGCGAGCTCTTGAACTGCTAGATTTTGTGTATATTTGTTTCATAGAAAAAAATAATAAGAAAATTATAAAATGTATGTCTTTTGGTATAACTTTTACATAGTTTAACGATGTTATCTGTTCAAGGTACACGTTTTAAATAGCGATTTAGTGTCATCTTTATATTTTTTTTTTATCGTGCGTATTATTTTAATTCACGTAAATCTTCACACAGCACAATATGTACGATTTTGCTAAAATATTTTCTTTTAGCGCAAAATTAATATGTTGCTAGATTTACAGAGGTTTAAAAAAATTACGTCCGTAGGAGTTTTCCCCAAAAGTGGTAGATTTTACGCAGTATTAAACCTAAGACAATATATTAAATAATATCCTTTAAACATTGTAAAGGAAAATAATTACAATAAATAAATAATCCAGTTTATTTCTATTTATTTAAAACTAGCTTATGTCCGCGGCTTCGCCCGCGTGGGCATCGGAAATTATCCCACGAAAACATACAACCGGGATAAAAAATATCTAGGTTTTAAACTTCAGCCCGATTCAAACTATTTGACGTCTGAGAACATGAGGCGAGTCGCTGCGCATTATCAGATTCACCTGTCAGCGGGGAGAGGGGGGAGGTACTGCGCAGTGAGTAGCAAACTTCAGAGCCGCCATAAAGTTTGAATTGGCTGTATCGGTGTGCCAAATTGACATCGTATACAAACATCCTAAGTCATATAACTACTTTAGTATAAAGTACGAGACAGTACAGTACCCGGCGATAAATATTGCACATCGACCTTTACCTTTTTTGTATTTTATACAAAGAATAAAAATAATTATCAAAAGAAGCAAATCATAATTGTTTTAACAGCTCCTAACAGATACCGGACTGTTTGTATTTCGTGCGACAGAGATAACGCTCTACGAAGCCGAAATTAGCCGATTGTCTCTTTCCAAAGGTCGATGTGCAATATTTATCGCCGGGTACTGTAACAGGAACACAGATGTACACTCTATTTTTGTTGCAGCTAATAAATTCATGCTGGCTTTCTGCGTGCAAAAGAACTGGAAAGCTTTGAAGCATGGAGGCAGCGCTGAAGGTGGACTCTTCAAGTGTTTCCAGGCGTTGAGGTAAGGGTATAATGATGATGATGACGTCACTTTTAAGGGGCTCGTGGCGAAACAATAACAGCCAGACGAGTCTATCAAAGGTTCACAGATGGGTGACCATCCATTACATACCGAGACCTCTCCGTGCCTTTAAAAGCACGAAGCAGAAAGAATTCACGACTGTGATTCCCGAAGCGTTAGCAGTGGAGTGCACCTACATTTCGCCAATTATGAGTAACTCCCATGGCAAGTACTCGTACATAACAGGGGGCGAGCCCATTTGCCATCAATCGATCACAAATCCAGTCTCCGGGTTAGTAGTAGTACCTACTGAGAAATCTATACTAATATTATAAAGCTGAAGAGTTTGTTTGTTTGGTTGAACGCGCTAATCTCTGGAACTACCAGTCGCATTTGAAAAATTCTTTTTTCACTTGATAGCCCAATTCTTGAGGAAGGCTATAGGCTATTTAACATCACGCTATGACCTTTTGGAGCCGAGCAAAAAGAAAAAAAGTCAGAAAGAACGCTAAGCAAAAACGAAGTAATAGCGCGGGCAGGCGATGCGATGCGACGGGGTGGATCGGAGTAACAAGAAATTTTACGCGGACGAAGTCGCGCGCGGAAGCTATTCCTAATAAATGGAAAGCCCAATAACACTTTGCTCGATCTGGGAATTGAACCCAAGACCTCATGATCAACATTAGCGCTACTATTCTGCCGCCTTAAGTAAAAAGGGCGCATCTGACGAAAGGGAATAGAGGAAAATGAGCCTTAATGGATGGTGCCTTTTTGTTCCATTAAGGCTCATTTTCCTCTATTCCCTTTCCTCAGATGCGCTCTTTTTACTTAAGGCGGCAGTATTTCTATGCCATTTTATTTTTCTAGCAGCGGCCGCGTTTTCCACCCACATAAGTGTAGATATCGTGGAAATAACGGGATAAAAACTATCCTATGTCCTTTCTTAGTATTCAAACTATCTCTATACCATCCAAATCGGTGCAGCGGTTTAAGCGTGAAGAGGTAACAGGCAGACAGACAGACAAGACAGACACACTTTCGCATTTATAATATTAGTATAGATTTATTAAAGTTTACATGCATAACATAATATAATACCAAGGCGTTGTACAGAGCAATTTACAAACTAAAAAGTGACACACCTACATACGATAGTGTTATAAATATGGTACCTAAGCAATCATCATCTCCCTAGCCTTTTTCCATCTATCTTGGGGTTGGCTTCCAGTCTAACCGGATGCAGCTGAATACCAGTATTTGACATGGAGCGACTGCCTATCTGACCTGCACAACCCAGTTACTGGATAATACGATACCTCTTGGTAAGACTGGCTGTCAGACTTTCGGGCTTCTGATGACCCGTAACGACTGTCAAAGATCCACGAATGACAGCCGGGACTAACGGCTTAAGACGGCGCCTATGCAGCCCAACGCGAGCGATTTCGTACCTCTCGCCCGCGCCACCCCGCGCCCCCTCTACTATAATACGCGGAAGCGCGCGGCGCGGGCGGCGAGCGGCGACGCAGCAAGCGCGATCGACTGCGTGAGTCGAGTTCGAGTTTGAACGGCGCGGTGCCCCGGCCGCCCAGCTGAACAACAGCGATCTGTGCCGGAGACGGACCGTGAATTTGAACTTGATTCTTATGGCAATAAAAATGTATTCGTAAAAAATTATGTCATTCAAATAAAGTTCAAATTCACGGAAGTATTTCCACGGTACGACGGATCGATGTGTAAAAGATAACACAGCTAAACTAACGAGCTCATTGTCGGTATACAATACATACATAATTATTATTTGAAGCTCTGTTCATAGACCTACAAACTGACATACCTACCACCAACATAGTTCATCAATCCATCGATCCATCGCGATCCGGCGATCCATCGATCCATCGATCCATCCATCCATCGATCCACAAAAACACATAAAATTTCAAATCACAACGATGCTAAAGAAGTTTTCACTTCAAAAACATCCCCACTTTACGTGTACCTAAAAAAAACCCATAGCGTAAAAAATTTTTTTTTCAAGATTTTATTTTACCACTTTGTCGGCGTGATTAATAATGTACGGACGCCAGCACATCAACCTACCCGAAACTGTCAAATTTTCGCAATCAAATTTGAACCTTATGCTTTAGTGATAAAGTTGAAAATCTATTAAAGAAATCTGACAGATTGTAGTAACTTGATGTGCTGGCGTCTGTACATATTATATCCATGCCAAATTATAGTTTTCTAATAGTACTAAGAGCCTCTGAGCTAAACTGCGGACGGACATGGCGAAACTATAAGGGTTCCTTTTTGACTACGGAACCCTAAAAAAGAGAAAGCCATCATGGCAAATTATTTTTCTTTAAATAAAATTCATCAGTTTGAATAAGTAATATTGATTAGTAAAAATATCAGTGATTGAACTAGGATGATATTATTTTGATACTTATTGTATTTTTACCCTCATTATATAGGTAGATAGGTAGGTACACACGGCTACGTATCAAGCTATACATTTCCAGTATATAAGCTGACCTCTCATTGTACGGGAAAGATTCAATTATGTTACATTATGCGATTTAAAATTTACATACATAAATACAAAGCATCACGCCTGTATTGCCCGATGAGGTGGGCAGAGGTGCGGGAATCGAACCCAGGACCTCACAGCTCAGCAGTAGCGCTTGCGACCGCTAGACCAACGAGCCAGGTAAAAAAAATATTAACGGGGATTAAAAATTTACTTACTTTTTTTTCCCTAGGCAATAGACATTCGAAATACCTAAGTAGCTAAGGAAATAAAAGAATTGATACCGTTATATAAATCGGTAGTTAGGTACAGACGCCAGCACACCAAGCTACCCGAAACTGTCAAATTTTCCCATTCAACTTTGAACCTTATGCTTCAGTGATAAAGTTGAAAATCTATTAAAGAAATTTGACAGATTGTAGTAGCTTGACATGCTGGCGTCTGTACTTACTTTTTTCTTTCTTTCGTTCAGAATACGGAGTTGTTCCCTCAAACGTTTTGTTTTGTTTTTGTTTTTTTTAAAAAACGTTGTCCCGCACTAGGAATTACTCCTGTATCGTGGGTGCGTTTACAAACATTTAAATTCACATACACAAACATCCAGACCCGGAACAACTACCTGTAGGCAATACAAATATTTGTCCGGTCGGGAATCGAACCCGCGACACGCAGCGCAGCAGTCGATCGCTCAGCCACTGCGCCAACCACGGAACAAACTGTTTTTTCTGTTCCGTGGCGCCAACCATGTGTCGTGTTTTCCGAGAGTTTTCTTTTTGCCCATCTTTATTTACACTAAATAATGATAATAATTTATTATGTTTACACCAAACGGGTTTAACTCCTTTTTACAGTAGGTAATACTTACCACTAAACAAAATAAAAATGTCGAAAATAGTCCTCTCTCTGTAATGTCGCCAAACATAGGTTCGTCCTCCATCACATGCCGTAGCAGACTGATTGAATAAATTGAACAGGATAGCGCTATTACTACCGCGTGCAAAACAAGAGACAGAAAGAGAATATGCTCGCTTAGAATAAAATGACGCAAGCGCCAAATCACTGGATTGCTAATTACGAGGAGAACGAGTAGAAAAATAAAAAAATAATTCTGCACGATTTGAGATAATATTATTACCTATCTATTAGTTTAAAAATCATCATTAAATTCCATAGGGTTTCAGAGATCTAACTCAAAATAAGTGCAAAACGAGGTTTTTTCGTTATTTTTTTTTATCGAGATTTTTTTATCCAATCGTGTTTTCGCTTCTGCAAATTTAAAGATTATAAGTCCAAGTTTAATGTGTCCAAATAGCAAACTCTCAAGTCTTACAGATACCGATATCCAGATCGCCCAATATCACCAAAACATGATCATATAGACTCTTAACGTGTTTTCCGAGGCACGGAGGGGTCACGGTATGTAAAGATGGTCACCCATCCACAGGCCAGCTGCGGCAAGCGTAGCTTAACTTGATCGATCGACCTGTGCGGGTGTCATTATTTAGCCACGGCCCCTTATTTATGTTTACATGCATAACATAATATAATCCCAAGGCGTTGTACAGAGCAATTTTAAGGCTCCTTCAAACAGGCGCGACACGCGATAAAATCGCACGCGACACAAAGGCACCGCAAGTCGCGCAATGAACAGTGCCTTTGTGTCGCGCGCGATTCGCGTCGTGTGTTGCGCCTAGGGAATCTAATCCCGCAAACGCGGGATCCCGCAAATGCGGGATCCCGCACCTTTTTTGCGGGTTCAGAAATGCGGGATTATACCCGTGGGATCCCGCAGATTTGCGGGATTGAAAAAAATATATATTTAAGAAAAATGGGCTCCGGCGACTATCTTATTATTTATATCTTATCTTATCTTAATATTTAACTTATCATTAATATTTAAATTTGTATTGAAAATAAAAAATATTCCTTTGTTTTAGAGACATAAAGAGGTGAATTAAGTAACGCGCTTCCACACTTGTAGGCGGAAGTCAATTCCGCCTACAAGTGTGGAAGCCGAGCGTGCTTTTTCCGCCGCTGGCTATTTATGCAATAAGATAAGATCAAATCTAAAAGATGAAACGTTAGATACCTTATTGTTTCTTCGAAAGCATTTTCAAAAAAAATAAGCTCACTTTTTACCCGGCGTTTACTTAATTCACCTCTTTATGTCTCTAAAACAAAGGAATATTTTTTATTTTCAATACTTTAAATAATAATGAAAAGTTAAATATTGTATTATATCGTTTCTTAAAAGAAGTTGATTATTTATGCTTCTTAAACATCATTACCTATAAATATTCAATTTATAATATGAGTAATAACTTAGCTTCATATTGATAATAATACTAAAAAAATACTTGTCTTTATGTCACTACACAAAACAAAAATAATAGTAAATAAAAGCAATGCCGCAAATCCCGCGGGATCCGCGGGATTGATGTCCTTGATCCCGCATGCTTGCGGGATCGCGATTTTGATGCGGGATTGGATTCCCTAGTTGCGCCTGTTTGCAGGAGCCTTTAAACTAAAAAGTGACATAACTACATACGATAGTGTTATAAATATGGTATCTAACTAGTTTAGTCTCATAAATCTAGCTATCATTATGGGTGAATTTCCTATATTTGCAAAGGAATTACACCATAATACATCTCAGTAAATACTTTAGCCTAGATCTTACTAGGCTTGTATCTCGCACCTCATTAAGACGCCAGTCTCATTCTTGATTAAAGTCGTGCTAGAGATATTGACGAGTATTCCCTAGCGATTAAAATAGACATAAATTGCGATGCAGCCATTATGATTGCAGTTAGTGGTTTTTGATGTATCTGAGATATAGTCGGGTTTTGATGTACAATAAAACGTAATAGACCGGGAGATGATGACACAAAAAAAAAAAAAACATTTTCAAAAAAGTATGGCGGGTCTAAACACCCACCGGAGAAGTATGGCACATAGCGACCGCCGGGTTTTTTTTGTTGAAATACCGATAAATTGAAGAAATTTTGTGAAAGAAATTGTTTGACACCTCCGGATTTTCGAGCAATTTCAATTAATTATTCTGCAATTGCGTCCCGCGCACCACCGGTAAGAACATCATTTTCCTCTCACTTATTACGTATATGAACCCCCCTGAAAGCGCCATCCTGTAAGAAATGACTTACCAAAATGTGTCATCATCTCCCGGTCTATAAGGTATTATAGTGAGTGACAATACTTAATGCTTTATTATAGAAACCCGTGGCTAAATAAAAACAGCCGCACAAGTCGATCGATCAGGTTAAGCTACGCTTGCCGCGGTTGGTCTGTGGATCGGTGAACATCTTTACATACCGAGACCCCTCCGTGCCTCGGAAAGCACGTTAAGCCGTCAGTCCCGACTGTCATTCGTGGATCATTGACAGTCGTTACGGGTAGTGAGAAGCCCGAAAGTCTGACAACCACAGTCTTACCAAGGGGTATCGTATTACTCAGTAACTGGGTTGTGGAAGTCAGATAGGCAGTCGCTCCATGTAAAATACTGGTATTCAGCTGCATCCGGTTAGACTGGAAGCCGACCCCCACATATTGGGAAAAGGCTAGGCAGATGATTTTGATGGCTTTACTATACGCTAAAACCAATAATAACCTTATGACTTTAGATACATATTTATATACAATATATTAGGATTATTATATATAATACAACTTATATGGTTATAAGAAATTCGAAGTGACAAATCGTAAAAAACACGTACCAAGAACTAAATCGTCTGCAAAATCTTTCACATTTGTAAACTAAAAAGCTGGAAAAAAAAATAATTAAAAAATCTAAGAAACCCGACTGCAGTCAAAAAAACAAGTTAAAAAAAACTGAAACGTCAAAAAACTTATACCACATATAAGCTCATGCCCGCGACTTGTCTACATGAAACTTCTTGTTCCGCGACCCACCCCGTCGTCATCGTCATCAGTCTCAATCTGTCAAAAATACCTATAATTTTCACATATTAACAACTTTCGGAAGTTTATTGTCCTGAGTTGAGTTTGCGACAAGTTTTCAAGCGTTTTAAATGGAGTACGGGAAATTGCCTTCTGATTTGGTCCAAAAGCTGGCAAGTAAAAATATTTTCTTAATTACATTCTAAGTTCATCTTGGAAATTAAATAACAGGTATGGAAAACATCGTTAAGAAATCATCCAACTTTAGTCTGAAATCATCAACAAGAGACAAGTATTGATCACCTAATTTGCAGGCTGAGCAAGTGAGGTGGTGAAAGTTGTGTCTGTTCTATATGTACTTATATAATCATGTGTGTGAAAAGCTCTTGAATAGATCTACAGTGGCACTGCTGGGTTAGTTATAAAACTGGTGTGTTGTACAGACGCCAGCACATCAAGTTACTACAATCTGTCAGGTTTCGTTAATAGATTTTCAACTTTATCACTAAAGCATAAAGTTCAAAGTTGATTGCGAAATTTTACAGTTTCGGGTAGGTTGATGTGCTGGCGTCCGTACACCAGTGGCAAAGGTTTCATACAACACGATTCCTACCGGCTTCCCTTTGAGAAATGGCACAGTCAGTATTTTATAGACAAATAATATAATCATATTAAAGATATCTACTCCGGCTTACCTCTTACAAAAATTGACCCTTCGCTACTGTTGTACAGACGCCAGCATATCAAGCTACTACAATCTGTCAAATTTCTTTAATAGATTTTCAACTTTGTCGCTAAAGCATAAGGTTCAAAGTTGATTGGGAAAATTTTACAGTTTCAGGTAGCTTGATGTGCTGGCGTCTGTACACAATCATTTCAACCTGTGGTTTCAACAATGGAGAAGCGACAATTGTCCCGAGTGTTTTATGAGAATGAAATAGGTACCTACCTAATCAACTTTAATACATAGAAACTTTAGACAAGCCTTATGTAAAATGGTAATTGCGCCGCAGTGATTGTGGTTAGCCGTTTGTTCGAAAGGGTTACCACTGGCCCGGAACATAAAGGGCTAAGCAAGGAACACGGGTGGGTTTTAGTCAGTAAGAGTCTGACACTCCCTTCCGCTCCACCCAGAGCGGGAAGGGTCATTTGATGATTTCCCATACTGAAAAAAAAAAAGCCGTCGGCATTCGATGCATCCTCGATACGGTGGTACCTACATACATAGAACAGAAAATGGTTACAAAAGATCGGCTTTATACATCAAGGCTCCTACAAACAGGCGCGACACGCGATATACTCGCGCGCGACTTGCGGTGCCTTTGTGTCGCGTGTCATGTCTCGCCTGTTTGAAGGAGCCTTCAAGCGGACACTCACGCACACATACAATTCATTCACAGGTATTTTTCTTCTGCTTTTGCGTCACTGTCAATACCACAGTGATCTTTAATCTCGTGACAATAAGGTCGCTGTTAAGTTGCTGCAACTGTGTGCACGACTGATCCATGATATCAAGATCTCTCAGCGAGCTATGGAACAGGCTATGCTTGGATTCTCTCCGAAAGATCGAATCCGCAACGAGGTGATCCGGCGGAGAACCAAAGTTGTCAACGAGTTTTTACATACAAATTCAATAAAAACGGGGAATTTCACACGCCATACGAGATCAACACTTCCTACGAAATGCATTTGCAAAAGACTTGAAGATGGTGTTGTGTTTCAGATTCTACACCATGGTGATGATTCTCGGTCTTCACTCAATGATCTTCATCGGCTATGGATACACAGCTAACCCCGAGTTTATCGAAAATGTAAGTTTTAAATTTAGTCATAATTATTTAAATGGAAACGGGGCAGTGGTGGATCAGTGGTAACGACCACCACATACGAGGTCGTTTCGAACCCAGACAGGCGTTTATTTGCTTTGTGTAAATTATTTCATCACCATTGCTTTCAAAATGGTGAAGGAAACATCGCGCATCGTGGGGAAACCGGCATGTCCTAGAACCAAAAATTGGAAGACATGTGTCATCTACCAACCCGCACTAGGCCTGCGTGGTGGATTACGGCCCACTCCTTTTCACAGAGAGGAGGCCTGTGTCCCAGCAGTGGGAACATTATAGGCTAATTAGGCTGATATGCTACATATAACTTTTGAATAACATCCTCAACATAAATGAAATATATAATAATATTAAAAAATATTATTAATATTAAAAAATATTTTATTTTCATAATAATTATTATAATATTTTTTTAAATATAATAATATTAAAAAATATTATTATTTCGTGTAATTGTCTACTAACTTATCTAATTACATTTTTTATTATTTCTCAAAATATAAAATAAGTAAGTATAAAAAACATTTATACATATAAAAAATAGTGATCCACCGATGTCGGGACCAGGGTAGTTAGGGCTAAAGAGACAGGAACCTCCTCATAATGCGAGCCGTATCGAGGAGTACTGCCTTTTGAATCAGGCCCTTGATCCAACCGCCTAACGAGAGCCTCGAGAGATGTTGATCGAGGCTTTTGGCCATCAGGACATTGGCTAATACGACGATCGGCACAATGATAGCCGAGCTCACATTTCACATGTCAACAACCTCGTGTGCCAAGTCGAGACATTTAATAATTATTAATATTAAATTATGTCCTCTAAAAATACAGGCACGCTTTTTCACAAAACCAACGTTCCCATTTAAAACCTGTAAACTCACCGACAACAGGTTAAATTGTCGCTTAAATACATAACACAGAAGACCTCTGACATCGAAAACCACGACATGTCACCGATTTAACAAAACATTAATTAAATGAATGTGTATCGGAACCATTAATAACTGATGACGTGATTAATTGAAATGCAATTGGTTTGTAATTCATGGAGGATTGCGATAAATAATTATATTATTGGGCTGATGGCCATTGGATAAACAGCGTACAGTAAAGACAAAACTTACACAACATACATTACAGCAATGACGACAAAAACGTTCATTTTTATAATTACACCTACCATTAAAAAATATTGGTATTCAGCTGCATTGACTTAGTAGAAGCCACCCCGAGCACAATTGGGAAAGGGCTAGGCAGATGATGAAACAGAACAGTTTTGTCTTCTCTCAAAACAGGTTAATCGAGTTCTAAACACTGCGCAATAATACGAGATTGTGAATTTAACACGAACTAAACCAAAGTTAAAGTACTCAGCAAAATATTATATTTCACAACTTTAGTACATTAACTGTGCTATAACAAAGCTGCATTTACTCGTAGTTATATTTCTCGCAGTTAATTTACTTTTGTAACTCCAAACCTTGTATAATACGGAGAGTAAATGCTAAAGAGTGTTTGTTGTACTGTATCTACATCGTTGGCTAAGAAGCCATATTTACTAATCTATTAGTACCTATAGATATACTAATAAACTATAAACAACTGTAGATACCTTTAGTGAGATAAGATGAGAATGCTAAGAGGGATGTGTGATGTAACACTAATGGATAGGATAAGAAATGAGTACATAAGAGACAGTCTGAAAGTGGCTACGTTAACAGAAAATTTGTATGGAAATCGGTTGTCATGGTATGTAATAAGGTGGAATGAAGAAATTGTTGTGGGGAAAGTTTTGAGTATGTTGTCGATGGCTATAAGAGTAGGGGAAGACCAAAGAAAGATGGATGGCTTGTATGAATGATATAAGGTTAGAAAGGGGGCGACATTAGTCGTAGATGATATGTTGCACCGATCACAAATAAATTACGATTAGTGCAGAAGATTGACGAGGTACAGACGCCAGCACATCAAGCTCCCGAAACTGTTAAATTTTCCCAATCATTGAACCTTATGCTTTAGCGATAAAGTTGAAAATCTATTACAGGAATTTGACAGATTGCAGTAGCTTGATGTGCTGGCGTCTGTACCTTTAGTGTTTTTTTTTACACATCGTGTTCATTTTATAAGCAAAAGTTAGCAAAACCTGGTAAAGATTGCAGACAACCGCAGAATGCGGGAAACACAGCACGAGCCATTGTGGTGTATTTTGGGGAAGCATATATCCTTTACTAGGATCCCGTGAGAATATCGGGATAAAAACTACCCTATGTCCTTTCCCGGGACTCAAACTATCTCTATACCAAATTTCATCTAAATCGGTTCAGCGGTTTAAGCATAAAGAGGTAACAGACAGACACACTGTCGCATTTATAATATCCTAAGTATGGATTTTTTCTGTTTCTCTCGCCTTTTTTTACTCTCTTACCTGCACGCGTAGCATGCTAATATTTCGTCTAGACTTATTGTCAGGATACTATAGAACTACTACGTGTCCATGGAGATTCTTGCTCGTTCTTCTCCATAGAGATCTACGTTTTGGAATGAGCCATTAGCTTCAACTTTCTGACTAACTGACCGACTCTTTGATAATTCAAAACTGCTTGTAATTTGTTTAACTGAAATAAATGCTATGGGTTTGAGTTTGATACTTTGGAATGGGCAGATAGAATTGACCGAATCATTGTCAATTCAAAAGCAACAGTACATGGTTTTATTGAAATAATATAATGCTTACATTTTGATTTTGTTACTTATAGAAAGCGTCGTAAGCATAATCAACACAATTATCACAGCGTTCCCATAGCTGGGACTCAGGAGCAGGCGTCTTCTCATTAGAAGTGGGCCATAGGGCCATAATGCACCGCAAGGGCCCAGTGTGGGTTGGCAGTTCTGCTTTTTTAATTATGTGTAACTCCTTATGACAAACCCAAGTTCGTCATACATAGAATCGTGTAAGCTAGTCTTAAGGCGACTACATGACCTAAAGCGTGGTCTTTGTCGGACTGCATAGAAAAGAAAGAGAAACGCGATGACACAACCCTGGTAATTTGTTGCAAAATATGAAGCAATTATCTATTTACAAAAAATCTATTCTTTGGACTAAAACATTAATACACCAGTGCTTAAGTATGTTGCTTGTAAAATAATCTGACAAAAAATCATAATCATTGTATGTACATTAGTATGGTTTTTATTGTAAAAAGAAAGTTTTTAGAGGTATCTTCATGATTTTTTTCTATCATATCAAATTAGTTGTGTTATATTTTCAACACACTATCTACCTAGCATATATCCTAGAGAATATCATATATTTTTTCTGATTTTGTTTACTGTGGTCGATCATATACTTTTATTGTTTCTAAAACTTGCGTTTTTTTGTGTTTAGGTCCTGTAAGCCCCTTAACAGTCGGCTAAGTAAAACAGGTTATGCCGTTCATATGCAATTGTGCAACGTACCATTTATACAGTATTGCGTTAAACTCATAGGTTACTGACCGACTTGCTATTTCTTTATAAAGGGTGTTCTTTCCTATACTTACTTACAGTCTACAGAATGATTATTGTTTAAAATGAAGACGTTATTTAGATGGAAGACATTTATAATAACATCACAATAAACACAGGGTCAAATTAAATTATCTAACGAAACTCTGGAGACGTGGTGGGTATTGATATCTAAACACGATAAAACAAAAGAAAATCGATTTTCTCAACCCAAACTTCAAGTAACAAAACTATTAGCGATTGTTGACCCCCAAAAAAGACATAAAATCTTTTCTTTTTATAATATTACCTAGTTTTGATTATAATAATATATGAAATAATTTTAGAAACCGAATCAATGTTTCCAAACATTACCTTTTAACAATGTGAAACGCTCACAAACAGTACTTTAGGTACAAACTCTTCAAAATATTAGGTTAAGTATAATAACAATTATTATTTAGACTAGCTTCTGCCCGCGACTTCGTCCGCGTGAAATGTTACTCCGACCCTCCCCGTCGCATCGCATCGCCTGCCCGCGCTATTACTTCGTTTTTGCTTAGCGTTCTTTCTGACTTTTTTTTATTTTTGCTCGGCTCCTAAAGGTCATAGCGTGTTGTTAAATACTTCCTCAAGAATTGGGCTATCAAATGCAAAAATAATTTTTCAAATCCGCCTGGTAGTTCCAGAGATTAGCGCGTTCAACCAAACCAAACAAACAAACAAACTCTTCAGCTTTATAATATTAGTAAGTAAGTATAGATAAATTTCGTGATTGAACTTCCATTTGAGTTCAAAAAGAATCAAGCAATCCCATACTTAAATAATAGCGATGACATTAATAAACATACAAGGTCAACTTAAATTACCTAGCTAAAAATAGGATATCTACCAGCGGTTGTTGACCCCCAAAAAAAACATCAACGCATTTTATTTTGTTGTGTTTGGATATCGTTAACCATCACGTTTGCTAAGTTTCTCTAGCTAATTTACTTTGACCCTGTGTAAATAAATAATACCTAAAGGTAGGTATAGCGCTACTAGGTTATTTTCGGCCGTGGCCGAACCCGGAACGAACTCCACCATCTTGTCTTTTGAATAAATTTCAAGTGACTCCAAAAGGCATTTCAAATAGGCACATTAAAGGCACTTTTGAACGTCAAAACTTACAGTAAAATTGAAATTGATTCTAACCGCCCCTTCCAAAAGGTAGGTCCACAAATTATGTTTAGCAACAACGCCCCTTGATATGTCATTTGAGCACCAAGAGATCCTTGTAGCAATGTACATATTATTATGTGCTACCCATGACCCATAAAAAAGCACTCAAATAAAAACGAAAACAAACAAACACACTTGTCACGCAACTTAACCGCGAAAACTGTTGACCTAGGCAAGTCATCGACCTCTTACGTAACGAAACCGGTTAAAACTGGATCCGAGTTGTGTGTTTATTTATTTTATGGTTAGCAAAAATTATGACCGTATATATATTCTGACATTAATCTATACTAATAATTAAGGTGAAGAGTTTATTTTATGAACGCGCTAATCTCTGGAACTACCTGTTGGATTTGACTCTTGAGGAAGCCCTTAGCAACCGAACAAAAATGACGAAAGTCAGAATGAATGCTGAGCGAGAACAAAGTAATGATCGGACGGGCGATGCGATGCAACGGGGCAGGTTGGAGGAACAAAGAATTTCACGCGGACGAAGTCGATCAGGAAAAAATCAGGAATTAAATTGTTCGACAAAGAACCGGAATTACCGACAGAGCTAGCATCAATGATGAGTAGTTAGACGCTAGTCTACCCGCACAACGTCTAGTTCTCACGCACAGAAACACCGTTCCGAACTGATAGGCTCGTAAAAAAATTCGAAAAGTGCTTTGGAAAATCGAGTTTTATGAAAAAACCACTGCATAAATAAATTACCCATAAAGTTTATTGAACTCTTCGATAACTGAGCTTTGTCGGTATTGATTTGATTTTGAAGATTTTATAGTTCTTTTATTACTTATTTGCACCCTTAGTTACGTTAAAAATAATAAGAAAAACGAATCTTTGTTGGCTCATAACTTTTTAATAGCTTTTTATTTTACTATTCTGTATCTGTACTGACAACATTAACAATATGTCAAAACCATATCATGTTTTTTGGATGCAAAATGTCAAACAGTGGAGCAATTCTCTCCCGAAATTTGAATGGAAAAAATATCAACTAGTGGCACCTTGGAAAGACGTTCACTGCTGGACATAGGTCTCACCAAAACATCGCCAGTTCGACCGGTTCTATACTTCGCGCATCCAGCAGATTCTTGTGGCCTTCACAAGGTCATCGGTCCACCTTATGGGAGGGGAGGCCTTCCAACGTGATGTGTTCCGGTACGCGGTTGCCACTCCTTCGGGACCATCGGTCATTTGTTCTGCGAGAAATGTGCCCTGCCCACAGCCACTTAAGTTTGGCAGTTCTTCGAGCCATGTCGGTTAACTTGGTTCTCTTGCTGATCTCTTCATTTCTAATTCGAGCATAAAGGGAAAGTCCAAGCATACCCCTCTCCATTGCCTTTGGGTGACTTTCAGCCTTCTAATGAGGCCCATATTGTGAGCTAGAACGTTTCAGTGTCATCACTGGCAACACGCACTAGTCAAAGCCATTTTTCTTGAGAGACTGCGGTATGTGGGATGAGAAGATAACGCGTAGCTTCTCGTACGCTGCCTAGCCGAGTCAAATTCGACGATGGACCTGTTTCTCGAAGTTGGATCCACCTAACTAGACGTTATGTCCTAGGTAAACATACTCGTCCATAACTTCGAGTGTAACGTCTCTGATCTTCATGAAAGTGGATGTTACATGGGCATTTGATATGACTTTTGTCTTATCCAGGTTAATTTTAAGACCGACTCTCATAACCACATTGCCATAGGTCAGTACTAGCAACACATGATATAATAACGTTATTAACAACAATTTTTAATATCAAATTAAACACTTAAACTAAATTATAATCAATTAAATTAACTACACTTATCGCAAGTTACAAGTAACCACTAAGTGATGGAGCAACCGCAAGCATTTAATAAAGTGGATTGCTTCCGGCTGCGCCCGCGCCGGTTAGTAAGCAAGCACGTACGGGAAAGTGATTGCGGTTTTATTTGAAGCATAAATTACAGTAGGCAGTACAGTAAGCAGCACGTCAGTGTTAACACTTGACCTTGAACTACCCTAGCGTAGTACGGAGTTTCATTTAATTTAAAGGGTTTTGGTCATACTCATACAGGATGACATTGGAAACTTGCGATAAATCGAATAGGAGGCCCAGTAACTGTTACGTAATCATAATAGTCATTTTTCAAACATAAATTCTTGAAAAAAATTGTGTAATTATCGTCTTAGATATTGCAAACTAAGTTTTTACCTTCAAGTAGACACGAATTATCGTCGTTTCATTATTTTATTTTTTCAAAATTATCTAAATAGGTTTTTTTTTATCTGTTTTATTTATTTATTTATTTATTTAATACTTCAAGCACATAAATGTACAGAGGCGGACTTAATGCCATAGGCATTTTCTACCAGTCAACCTTCGGGTGATGCAGAGACAAACAGTGGTAGGTGCAATCAGACCATTGTGGAATAAATATTTTAAATATAAAGATAGGCATAAACCTTATTTAAGGGATTATCTAAATAAGTTAGAAAAATAAAGTTTCAATTTTAGCGCAAGCCCGATAAGCAATCCATTCATTGCTGAGTTCAAACCATGAAGCAAGTTGGCAACGTGTTGAACTAGCGGTATTGACCTAATTTTGACCGTTCCTACGACAAAAAAAGAGCGCGCGACTACACGACGTTGCAAATCGCTCGCCTATACGCGCAAGTATGTGCATCCGTTTCCTTAATAACATGGTCTAAATTTACTTTATAGTACGCTGAATTATATATTTTAATTTGTTGAAACTACACACATCAAAAGTGTCTAGGGATCAACATATATTTTTGCGATATTTTTTCTCCTGATTGATATTAATTAAAATTTTCTTTAAGGATTCATCAAATAAAGTGTTTTCGTTTGTCACAGTAACGATAAACCAAGTCACCTTTGCATTAATAAAGAAATTTGCCATTTTCCTAATAAAGGGATTTTTGACATTTGAACCACTAACATTAAAGTTCGAAAAAAAGACTGAAACAACAGTTTTCTTTAAAATTTTATTGGGTAACTTAAACAATTAATAATCCGTGTTTCTACCGCGAACACTAACAACACAAGGACATCGGTTTGGCATACTCAAAATGAGTTCATCCAAATCACGCTGTGGAATGGCCGCCCATGTTCGTTGCAACAACAAAAAAGGTCTTCTTGCGACTGGATACCCTCCATATTCGGCAGAGCTCTTCTCTGTAGCATATCCCATGCATGCTCAATCGGGTTCAAGTCTGGCGACTGAGCAGGCCAGAGCAGGACATTGATGTTAGCTGCGGCGAGAGTCTGTCTTACAACTCTTGCGGTGTGCGGTCGTGCATTATCATGCATTAACTGAAATAAGGGACCGATTTGCACTTGTAGAGGAACGATGACGTCAGATACAATCGTCTCAGCATAAATTTGAGCGTTGAGGTTGCCTCTGATCCAAATCAACTCAGTTCTTCCGCCGATCCAAATACCCGCCCATATCATGATGGTTCCACCACTATAAGGATGGACTTCCTGGCAGGATTTTAATCGCTGTTGGCGTCCAGGGGTTCTCCAGTGTCGTATACGTCTTGTATCCGGTCTCATACCAAAACGAGACTCATCAGAAAAGCACACGAAACGCCATTGTTCTTCTGCCCAATTTCTGTGTTCAAGAGCCCATTGATATCGAATCCTACGATTGTGCATTGCTATAGGTGGTACCCGTAGCGGTCTTCGGGAATGAAGGTTCACTTCATGCAAGCGGTTTCTGACTGTTTGGTCGCTAATTAAGTTCCCTGAAGAGTGATGAAGCCTCACGGCTAACATCATGGCGGTTATTGTTGGAGCTCTTCGAGTTAAGATTTGAATGTATCGGTCTTGTCTCCGTGTGGTGCAGCGATACCGTCCTCCATGGCGCTCAGCCACGGTACCAGTGCTTCGGTAACGTGTCCAAAGTCGACTGATAACACTCTGACTTGTATTCAGAGCTAAAGCCACAGCACGTTGCCGGGAACCAGCTTCTATCATTCCCACGGCTCTGAGCATTTCTTCCCTGCTTAAATGACGTCGCCGCTCCATAATAACGTTGGTTTTAATCAGTAGTAGGGAAACAGTAGCACTAATAATGTCTTCAATGCGTTGTATGTTTTTATAGGGAAAATATTGACAGCTGATTTTCATCTTTTACTCGAATTTGATTAACAGTTCCTGTTTCAAATTATGAAATGCACCAAAAAGGATCCATATAAATTTATAAAATCATAAATTTATTACAAAGCCACATCTCAATCTCAAGAAATCCGCATAAAAATGCTTGATCCCTAGACACTTTTGATGTGTGTATTTCATTTCATCCAGCATAACCAGTCCAATCATGACACATACACAGGATAAAAACAAACACTTTACTACTGAAAACTACTAAGTACTATGTTAGCTAATACAGTTGCGAACATACTTGTAAATTTTAATAGCTTCAATGCTACATGGATTCGCTTCAAGACTTTGAAAAGCACCCAGATCTAGGCTCTGCATTACAGGTTGATTCATTACTGAAATTAACTGTCTAATTGTAGGGTAATGACCTCTTGTAATTTAACACAAAAGTAAAGTATTGTGTTACTGAGTATGACGATTTCCAGCTATTTACGACATTAACTTGCTTTTAAGTGAATCTTATCTAATACTCTTGTGAAAGAAAACGCGACCAAGTGATCATTATTTTTAGACCACCAAGTATATTATAATAGTACATTACGATATTAGTGCGTTAAGATGGTTATAACATGCGAGGCGGAATTTCAGCCCGAGCCGAAGGCGAGGGCGTAATTGAGCCGAGCATGTTATAACCAATACGCACGTATATCGTACGACGTTTTTTAACACATTTGCGAGGAAACAGAAAAAAAAACATTTTATATTCTGTTCATTTTGAATTTTTGAAACAGTTAGTGAAATTACAATTATTAAAATGATACGTAGTTGTAGTTGGTTTTTTAATTATGTTTTTATTATTATTATGACTATTCATAATGTCATTGTTTTGTGTTAGGGTAAATGTTGGAGACGACGAAACTTCTTGAAAGGCGGCAGAAGAGCATTGTTATTCGTCATTAGTTGTAAATAAAAAAGCATCATCATCAGTAGAAGTAGAGGGGCGCGGCTCAGGGCAAAACTTCTTCGTTTGTGGCTCCAAATTTATTGTCTGAGTTATTTTGGCACTTATATTTGCTTTGTTTTGGGTGGAATCTTTAAATTACCAAATAAACTGTTTTTTTTTTAATTTTATATAAACTCAATCTGTGAATGCACACTGTTGCTTTCCCGCCATTTTAACAGCGCGCTAGCGCTGCCTACTGACTGGCGCCGCGCGGCGATTAGTTCGTAATTTGAATAGCAACAGCGCGCTGCTCACTAGCTGGAGTCGTGCGGCGGCGATCAGTTCCAAATTTGAAATGGCAAATAATACTGTTATGGAATTTGTATGGACTATAACTTAACTATACGTATTTGCTTTGATAACACACGCGTTTTTTATGACCCTCTTTACATATTTAAAACCGGTGGAATTACATCAGCTTTACGAGCAAGGGTGTTAAAAAGCAACTAAAACAAACAATTTAATGCATTGTGACGTATTGAACATTATTGCATATCGAAATGTTCTTAGTAAAACCATTAAGCGTAAAGAAGGTATGTAAAATACTAGTTTGTTTTTAGAATTTTGCTGCTAACGTTAAGCGGTTGATTGATTTGTTCGTATATTTCTCTTACGTCATATTTAGAGAATAATAATACTTGAGTTAGAGTAAAAATATTGTACATGTGTCATACTAGTTGCGCGGCAAACTCTGCTTGCGCGATGCAGGATTTTGCGTGACGTCAGTGTAATGCGTAGTTCGCATGTGGCGATATAGATAACTACATTAAACGTACTTGTGGTGACTAACTTTGATTGGCTCTAACTGCTAACAGAGTGCTACATTATATAAAATCAGTTCGTCATATAAATTCTAATAAAATCTCTCTTTTACAGTCGTACGATGACTTCTTCAAGTCCCTTCTCTTCAATGCTCGCGTGATAGTGCAGATCTTCTTCGTGATGGGAGGGTTTCTCATGGCTTACAAGATGCTGGTGTATGCCGAGACTCATCAGTTTACCTTGAAGACTGTTCCTATGGCGTTGGTGAATAGATGGCTCAGGTAGGAATTTGAAAGAAAATAGTAATTAAAAAAATAACAGGCTAGTATGCTTAAAAGAATACCGTGTCGCGTAAGTACAGACGCCAGCACATCAAATTACTACAATCTGTTAATTTCTTTAATAGATTTTCAACTTTATTGCTAAAACATAAGAATTAAAGTTGATTGGGAAAATTTGACAGTTTCGGGTAGCTTGATATGCTGGCGTCTGTACATAATAGTCGTGATAAATTCCGCTTCGAAAATAAAGTGTTCTTGTTTTCGTTCGAAGCGATTAGAGACGAATTAAATGAATTTAAGGCCCACTTGAACCACAAACCACACTTGGCGCTAAATTAATTATTTAAAACATCGTTCTATGTCCGTTAATCGTTTGAAGTTGACAGAGAGTGAATGAAAGTTAAGAGAAGTTTAAACCTCAAGAATGTAGGTATGGTTAAGTCGCTTATCATTTTTAAACTTTAAGCAACGCTTATTAAATAGGTGTATTCAATGTAAAATAAGCGTATTCAATGTATTTAGTGGTGTGTGGCGTAAGCGTGTCTAAGTACGGCTGCGTATATAAAATTACAAATGTAGCGCCAATTGATTTATTTAAGATAAATTCAACTCTGTCCAGTTTTTTCAGCTTTCTGCATAACAACTGTGTTGCCTGTAAATTTTTTGTTTAATTAAAGGTTATAGAACAAAGTATGAAACTTGTTCCTTTTAAAGCCCATTTTTCTTATGCAGATTAATGCCAGCAGTCTTAGTAGTGATGGGTCTGGCTATGACCTGGGTGCCTCATCTTGGCTCAGGACCCATGTGGGATGCGGTGGTGAAGCGAGAACGAGACATGTGTCGTATGAATTGGTGGCAGCTGGTCATCCTGAGCCCTAATCTTTTCCCGTTTGAGAACCTGTGTTTGCCTCAGGCTTGGTGAGTCTTTACTTTTGCAGTTCTGTACATGTTTTTTACGTCGTAGGTACATCGCTTTTCGTGTCTTTAGCCGCCTTGTTCTTCTAAACTGCGCAAAGGATTTTGATGCGGCTTACACGATAATTCTTTTTCCTGCACTATTTATGTACTGAAAGAAATTTCAATGTTTTGTCAAGTAGTAAAAACCGCGCGAAGCAGGGGCGGATTGCTGGTGTTATAATCAAAGTAGCCTGTGATAGTCACTCAGCTAAGTAAAGACATCGTTTAAAATAGAGAAAGAACGAACCATATTGGCATCACGCCTGAACACTATATTTTAAAAATCATCATTTGATACCAGGTAGATTTAGAACACGCAAAATAGGTATTTTAACCTCTACTATTATTACCATAACTTTGACACTTTCGCGTCACAATTTCAAACAGTCGAGACCCAATTACAGTTTGATCGACAAGGCGTGACACGATTAAGCAATGTCAGAGATTCTGAAAATTCCGACATGACGACGTCTTGTTATCAAAATTCTGAATAGTAGCTAACCAGCTACGTGGGAAGCAAGATTACGTTTAGGAACCTCATTAGTATTTTTATATTACGAAGCAACGCGAGCTTTACTTATGGTTACCAAGTTTAAAAACACGCTGCGTATGTGTGCGTAAGCGCAGGAGCTCTCTCTCGGTACCGTCCGAGACAACAAAGTCTGAAGTGTGTGTGCGTTATGTGCGGACGGTACTCGTCTTCGCGCACACATTCACAGCCTGTTTGCACACTTGGTTACCACAAGTAAAGCGCGCGTCGCTTCGTGACATAAAAATACTGTACCACGTTTAGGTTTGAAGGGTCATTATCATCATCTGCGTAGCATTTTTTCAAATATTTTGGGTTCTCTTTCCAGTCTAACCGGAAGCTGAATACCAGTATTTTACATCGAAGTATTGCCATCTTGAAGGGTATCTCTGATAAATACACAAACATAAGCATAATCAGCATATAACTTTCCCACTGCTGGGACACAGGCCTCCTCTCTGTGAGAGGGAGTGGGCCGTAATCCACCAAGCGGGCCCAGAAGCAGGTGTGGCACAATTCTATTTTGCTGTAATTTTTGACGTTCAAAAGTGTCTTTTATGTGCCTATTAGAAAAAAATGCTTTGACTTTACCACTTCAATCGTTAAAATTATCATCAGTATGAAAGGCGGTCATTGAACTCAAGCATAATAAAACAATATAAAACTTCAAATAAACAATTAATGCTGAAGGAAAAGGAAACGCTTATGATAATCAGAGACGCGTAAACTTCAAATGTGGCAATTTGTTAGTAGGTAATGTCCATGAAATGGTTGGTCTTGATGCAATCGCAATGACGCGGAACGGAGTGACTGTTCTTTTTAACCGACTTCAAAAAAGGAGGAGGTACTCAATTCGGATGTTTATTATATATTTTTTTTTAATGTATGTTCGGGCATAACTCCCTCGTATATAGACGGATTTTTTTTTGTTCGAAAGAGGTTTATTCCGAAATGGTCCCATTTAAAATTCGTAAAGATCTGATGATGTGATTCGGAGACAGACAACGGAATTCTTCAATAAATGTCAGCAAATCAACCGCAATTGCTGCTATAGCATATGTACCTATGCATTGTTTATGCAATCACACAACATAACATCACGCGCGTACCCTTTAAAGGGGTAGGCAGATGAGTTCAATAGCTTCCTGTCACTGATATTTACATAATAAGAAGTGTTATATGAATTTGTTTAGGGTAGATACTCGTAGGTACAACTAAAAAGTGAAAAATAAAAACTGTTTTACAAAAAAAAAAAACAACCGACTTCCAAAAAAAAAAAACACTGGCACTCCGGTAGTGCCGACAGAAGTGAAAACTTGAACAATTACGAGTGTATTTTGTGAATCGTCTTATAAACAAAACACGCGTGTTAAGGTGTGTTCCTTATTTTATAGGGTTTTTTGCAAATCAGGTATGATGACCAAAGTGACTGGTTTATTCTTCTCGTGAAAGGAATTTATTCAGATTTGCAAATAAGCACACAGGATAGACTTCAGTTCGTGGTGTTGGTCGCGGCAGTGCTTCGTTAATCATTTCTAAAGTGGTAACTAGATAAACTAATAAGGAGCCTGTATGAAATTTTACACAATGTTACCTTTGTTCGATTACCATAATGTTTGCAGAGGCGTATTAGAAGAGGACGTAGATGGTACGATTGATATTAGTTACATTTTTACATACTATTGGCCTTGTACATAAAATGTATTTGAGCTCGTCGTCAGTTATATATCCGTGGTTCAGCGCCATCTCGTCGTTGTTGGATGAACTACGTAGTTAGTACGCGAGGCCCTCGTAGTTCTTCCCGATGTGCATAGATGGCGCTGTCCTCAACAACGCGCGTCTTACGTTTTACGTCTTACGTTTTACGTCTTACGAATTTTCGATCAGGGTCACGTGACCTGACGCGAGTTTAGAAGTTTTTACCCATTCCAAAAAAAGTACACAGCGCCGCTAAAGAAGTTTTCACTTCAAAAAACACTACATAGTGAAAAGTAACTTTAATTTCGGTAGTCGGTGTCGTTGGTTCTGTATTTTCGTTTTTTTGACACCGACTTTCGGAAGTCGGTTGTTTTTTTTTGTAAAAAAAGTTTTTAGCTTAATTAGTTGTAGTAACTGGCAACATATACAATGTTATTTAGTTGTATGTATGTTGACTTACGACGAGGGGCTTATGGCTAACTAACAACAGCCACACGGGTCAATCGATCAGGTTAAGCTACGCTTGCCGCGGTTGGTCCGTGGATGGGTGACCGTCTTTACATACCAAGACCTCTCCGCAAAAATATGTTTGTATTTCATAGTATTTCTCGAAGAAACTATGGAAATCAAAGTTATTTCTTGTTGTACCTAACTGAAGATATCCCATATCTCAAAAGCTTGTTCACTTAAATAGCAAAGTGACTTAGAAAAAACATTATCTTTTTAATTATAGGATTAAAAACTCCACAAGCTTATGTGCATTGAATTTTTGCCCTTACTATAGACTTTTTAAATATCATCAAATATCATCATCACACAAAGAATACCATCCCCTTTTCAGTTACATTCCAAGAATTAATAATATTGACTTAAATATTAATTAAACGAGAGCAGTGGAGGCCCAGTGAAACCGGCTTACGAGGTCGTAGGTTCGAACCCAGGCTGGAACTTCACTTTGTGTAAATTATTTCATCACCATTGCTCTTAAAACGGCGGGCGTAGGAAAACATCTTGTGAAAACCGGCCAAGAACCAAAAGTTCGAAGACAAGCACCAACCTGCACTGGGCCTGCGTAGTGAAGTATGGCCCACTTCCTCTCAAAGAGAGAAGGCCTATTTCCCAGAAGTGGGAATATTATTGTCTGATTACGCTGATTCATGTAGGCCACATTAACAGTAAATTAACTAAGATTTTATGCAACCTGCTAAACTCTGTATTGATGAATGTGTTCCTTCCTGCGTAGCCGACGTTTCAACGTGAGTTATGAGGTCAGTTACGTACAGATTACTACGTACAGACGCCAGCACATCAAGCTACTAACTCTCAAATTTTTCCAATCAACTTTGAACCTTATGCTTTAGCGGTAAAGTATTTGACAGTTTGTAGTAGCTTGATGTGCTGGCGTCTGTCTGTACTTGTATTAGTAGGACAATTTTTTTTTTACATACTGGCTTTTGCTCACAGTTTTACCCGCGTGGATAAGGGAAAATACACCATGGGAACGTTTAAGAACAACAGAATTAAGAAGTAATTTTAGGTAGTTCCAATTACTTTACGAATATAGATATAGTCTGTTTCAAAAGTATCTAATAAAAATATAAACAAATGTATCAGAAAACGTACTTTTAGTTGCCAATTTGTAGTGCCACTAAATCACCATAAAGATGTTTTTCATTTGACTATTGAGGTTAATTTTATAACCTCAATTTTCGTCGATGATTTTTCAATTATATATACCTACATTTTAATCATGTTATTCAAACAATAATTGTTGGAAAAAGTGATTTGTTGAAGTTGAAACCTTTTAAAGACAGATGAATGCGATACCAATGGGGGTTTTCGTGAAAATTTACGACACCAGTTGGCACTACTTTGACAAAAGGTCTTCCATTTCGACAATGAATATAAAATATATGATGATGTTCATCATTCGTTCATTATTCCGTCATGACTAACGAAAATATAGGCTCTTTGACAGATGCCTGGACCTGACTTGTCAGTGCTGCTACCTGGCGAACGTCATTTCAGAAAACCCTCAGTCCCTTTCGCGAGTGTCACTCGCGAAGTTAACCTGCACCTTAATTGCGTGACACACTATCTATCACAATCTGAATAATTTTGAAGGATATTGCTAATACATTGCCATATACATTCGAAAAAAAAATCTGCTCAACAACGTAAATAACGCAATGAATGTTGATTAACTGACAACATGAAAGCAATTGCTTCTGGTAGTTGTTATGCAATTACCCCGCTGTACAGGGTTTGTTTACACTTTCGTTAGATACTTTTAGAACAGAGTAACAGTGCCAATTACTTTACGAATACGGTACATACCTAATTCCTTTCTCCTTGAACATTCGCTCTCTCAACGTACTGTCTAATTCTTCCCCGTCCAGACAAATTGACAGAAGCGCTTTGGAAAATCCTATTAGTCTCCCACACGTCTCCTGTCCAACGTAATACCTAACATTGTTACGATTTCTTTTCCTACGAAATATCCATTATTATAAGTCTCGTTAAATGAAAAGACTCTCGGAAAAGTAGAGAATTATTTATTTTGGTAATCTATCTTAAATGACTAAGGCTGGCTCTCATCTGGTGAAGCGCAACGCAGCACGGTCGTCCCTGCCAAATAAATATTGACCTTTCTGGAGTTGAAATAAAGTTGAAAATTAATAAACTTTCATTAGCACAAGAGCGTATCTAAGCGGAAAAAAAAGTTTAAAAACTAAAACTCTATTACTGACAAGGATGAAACAAGAAATTACCTTCCTGTGGTCGCATGCTATATGTATGTTAGTATAGCGGCATGCGACCACGGGAAGGCACTTTTTACCGGTCAAATCATAACCCTCATTTTTGCTTCGCCGTAGTCTGGTAAAAAGGTGCGCGTCTTAGGTTATTTATTTTCGACTTTATTTTAACTCTCGCAACGTTGATTTTTGTTTGACACTGACAACCAAGCTGCTCTGCGTTTCGCCAGATGTGCGTCGGCCCTTAGGGCTTATGTAATACATACATAAACTCACGCCTTTTTCTCATGGGGGTAGGCAGAAACTACAAAATGCCACCGACTACGATCCTCTTATACAGGATGACTTGTAGTTTGATGTATTCCGTCCAGGACGTGATAGTGTGAGTGACCCATTTGCAACAATTAGGCACCCTATAAAGCCTAGGCGAAAATCCATGGGATTCTTGAAAACCCAATAGATAATGAATTTTTGGTAAATTTCCTTGAATTCGTCACTAAATATATTTTTTCTCAAAACTCTCAAATTGAATGGCCATTTCTATGCCACTTCTATGCCATTGGGTACCTACTGAATATTTTAACAAACTTGTAGTGATATCACAGGCGAACAACGTATAATACTGACGTCACGAAATATCCTGCATCTCGCAAGCAGAGTTTACCGCGCAGCTCGCATAGATACAACGGCCTCACATGAATCATCGGGCAGTTGCCCGCCAGACACAACACCCGTCTGGTCGGAGGATCCTCCCTTTTCTATAGAGTATGAGTGAACTTTACACCCTGTTCCTCTTACCTTTATAAACCTTTCGATGTTACTAAATTTTCAAAAACATCAAAAACATTTAGAAGTTAAAGGTAGAAGTTTGTTAACTACTATCAAAAATCTTCGACAAACATGAACTTTGACACCAGATAACTCAAAATAAAAAAAAGAGAGTGGCTTGTGACTAAGTAAGTAATAACAGCCAGACAGATCGATCAATCAAGTTAAGCTACGCTTGCTGCGGTTGGTCCGTAGATGGGTGGCCATCTTCACATACCAAGACCCCTCCGTGTCTCGGAAAGCACGTTAAGCCAACGCCGTTGGTCCCGGCTGGTCATTTGTGGATCTTTGACAGTCGTCACGGGTCGTCAGAAGCCCGAAAGTCTGACAACCAATCTTACAAAGGGGTATCGTATTACCCAGTAACTGGGTTGCGGAGAACAGATAGGCAGTCGCTCCATGTAGAATACTGGTGTTCAGCTGCATCCGGTTAGACTGGAAGCCGACCCTAGCATAGTTGGCAAAAGGCTAGGCAGATGATTATCTTATAATTGTACTATGGCATTAAGAATACAAAGTATAAGTAATAAGATAGATTGCTGAGAAAGATTACGTCAAATTACTAATCACCTCAGAATACATATTTCAGAGAGTGCAATTCGCCACCCTCAATCTACTGAATAATAAGTTGGTGTTGAATCACTTCAGATTATTTATGTGGAGCATATACGAGTATGAAACTTATTCCTACCAGTGCTATAAAATTTAAGAGTCCTGAGGCACTTAATTTAGAACTTTAACTGTAAAGAAGCTGTGTTGTAAAGTCAGGGAAATTAATTGCAAAGCAAATTGACTGCCAACATTAATTGTCAATCACAAAAAATTACAGGTGTCATAATTTGACAGTTTAATGAAATGGCAAAAACACGGCAATACGCCAAGCGGTCGGTCGACTCTTCACGTGACCAGAGGGCTGGCCTATTTTTTGGCACAAGAACCAGCATTGCCATACAACGTGGCAACACTGCCAACTTTTTGGGCACTTTTCCTATTGACAGCGATGCTGACGAATTTTTTGTTGCCAGCGTTTTTATATACTTGTACATGTACATATTATTATTTTGAGACTGTTAACTTTTCAAATCATGTAAATATAATATGATGTAGGTTGTCAACTTGATTACCAATTATTTTTCCTGACTGTAGCCATCTAATTAACTTGTTTTTTTTTTTATTCTAGGGGGTAAACCTTCAATTTATCTACATAAAAAATTAACAAAACAAAAAGACAACAGTTTCTCTGCACCGACTTCTGCGTAACTTCCTTACGCAAAACTGAGAGAAATAATGACCTAAAACGACTAGGATTTGGTTTATTTTCTTAACTTTTTACTATGACCAACACTTCGAAGGCTAATCCGCTTTCCACCAATCTCACTTAACCTTTAAACATTGCATCAAACATTCGTTTTTAGGGTTCCGTAACCAATGGCTTCCAATAGGATCATTACTAACACTGTTTGTCCACCGCCTCCACCAACGGCACGTCAACGAGCAACGAGATTATTCGAACCTAACGTGACGTCCTGTCTACCGTCCCGTCCCGCACAGAGCATGTAACACTTTCCGTCCCGTGATGTGTGGTGGACACGCGGCTATAGTAAACGTAATCTGCATTCGCGATTTATTTGCCAAAAATATAAACAAATTATGAGCTTGTGAAAAAATAACTTTAAATCCTACACCATAAAGTTCTGTTTACGCTACAACCTCAAACATTTTTATAACTTTTTCAATAGTGCTAAGTCACTCTGAAATCAACTTAATACGATTAAGATAAAGTTGATATTTGTTACACTTGAAATAATATTAATTTGAAACATAAGTTTGAATAGACTTTATGTATCGCTACTTCGGTGCCGTCATCTCCTTCTCGTTGACGTCCCGTTGACGGTGCCGGTGGACAAACGGCCTTTGGCTCCGTTGTCCGTCCGTCCGTCTGTCACAGGGCTGTATCTTTTGAACCGTAATACATAGACACTCAAAATTTTCACAGTGTACACAACTGTGGCTACTTAAAAAACACAAACAAAATTAAAGGTTTAAGAAGAGTTTTTTTGCCTAACTATTAAAAAAAAAGATGAAGTGTTTTATATTGTACGGTGGTACGGGGGACCCTTCGTGTACGAGTCTGATTCGCGCTTGACCGCTTTTTTATACAGAACAAAAAAAAAACAAATATTTAATAACACACATCTAAAGTTAATAGTAAATATGACTCTTATTGCGAAAGCAGCACGGCTTATTTAACATTGCGTAATGTAGGGTAAATATTGTCGTGGCACAAGCCTTGAATTTAGTTGCATTCGTAATTACAGTTGAGAAATTTTAAGAAAGATGGTATCTCGATCTTATTCGTGCTGAGTTGTCGGGTAGGTAATAAAAATAATGGCGTTTCCTTGACATAGTTGACGGTTACCGGTGACAATATTTCTTTTTTTTTTTGTGTAATTTTTTTTTTTCTGGAAAATCACTTTTACTGATAGGGCTGTAATCTATTGTAGCGGTATCTACAACGCCACATGCGAACAACGCGTCATACTGACGTCACGCAAAATCCTGCATCTCGCAAGCAGAGTTTACCGCGCAACTAGTATATTTACAACGGCCCGACATGAACCATCGGGCAGTTTCCCGCCAGACACAACACCCGTCTAGTCGGAGGATTCTACGTTTTCTATAGTGAACTTTACACCCTGCAGTACGATTCTGTAACCATCTCACCGTGAAAACTTAGGTGAAGTGAGCGTGGAGTGAGCTGTAAATAGTGTCAATTCCTAGCAAAAACAAACTCACATTACCTAAGTTTTCACGGTGAGATTTTTACAGAATCTACCGGATGTTCCTCATATTTCTATACCATACTACTGTTTTCGAAATTTTGGTTTTAGGACATACCGGTTTTCCTTCACCGTTTTGAGAGCAGTGGTGATGAAATTATTTACATAAAGTAAAACGCTTGCCTGGGTTCGAACCACGACTACAACCCGTAATTCGGGACCAATACCACTGGGACACCATTGCTCTGCACACAATTCGAATGGCCGTTCAAAAATACTTGAGACCTGCGTCCCAGAAAAATTAAAGGCTGGTTATGCTATTTGAACGTGGCTTTTAAGAGCAAACTAGTCGCGATGTCGAACTCACTGGTGATCATGGCCAAAAAGCACGCTATCTCACCTGGCTTCGTGTCCGACAGAGCTAGTGTCCTCTGATGAGCAGTTAGACGCTTGTCTACACGCACAACGTCTAGCTCTTACGTACAGAAACACCGTTCCGAACTGATGTGCGCGTAGAAAAATTCGAAAAGTGCTTAGGAAAATCGAGTTTTATTAAACAACCACTGCATAAATCAATTACAAATAAAGTTTATTGAACTTTTCGATATGTGAGCTGTGTCGATACCGACTTTGTTTTAAAGATTTTACAGTTCTTTTATTACTTACTAGCTGACCCAACAGACGTTGTACTGTTTTTAATTCGAAAGATACATGGGGCCGTCTATTATCATAATAACGTTATTGTAGTTTTCCTCGGGAACAGCATTTTTTATCGGGATGAAAGGTACTCTATGTCCGTTTCTGTACACCTGACGTATATTTCAGGATAATCAGTTTAGTGGTTTAGACGTGAAAGGTAACAAACAAACAAACAAACTAACTTTCGCATCTATAATATGCGTTAGGATTTACACCCAAAGTTACGTAGAAAAACGAATCTTTATTGGCTCATAACTTTTTATTTTACTATTCTGTTTCCGTACAGACAAAATTAATAATAAGACAAACCGATATCATATTTAACTTTGGATGCACAATGTCAAACAGTGAAGTAATATCAAACAATGTCAAACAGTGAAGAAAATACCTCTGGATATTTGTATAGAAAAAATATCGACTAGTGGTACCTTAAGATCTTTCATTGATCACCAAAATCACGTAGCTCTTAATTCTGTTATTTCTACTTTAACTGTTAATCTGTATTATATTCATTCTATTTCCAGGTATCTTGGCACGGACACCCAACTATTCCTGATGACCCTGATAGTTCTGCTCATCATCTGGAGATGGCCCAAGAGTGGAGTTCCTGTGCTGACAGCCGTCATGATCATCAGTCTTCTCATACCATTCCTGCAGAGTTACTTCATGAATCTCTTGCCTATTAGAGTTAGCATATTCCCTGAGTAAGTATTGTTAATTATTTCTTAAGTTTTATCTATCATAAATTGGTTGACTTTTATTTACCTTCTGTACAAAAACAGGGTGTAAAAGGTGAGCGGAGTAAAAGCCTATGTCACAGTTTTTTTTTTTTTTAAGGCTTTCGAATTCTCTGCGCGCGGAAATTATCTATGAATTCGTAGCGAAATTCAATCCTTTGATCGAAGCCATTGGCCTGCTTCACAAAAAATAAATTTCTGTGCCGTAGGCACCGTTCACCTTTTACATCGTGTTTTTGTCCAGACGGTTAAATGTCACCGGTATATTAAGTTATGAGGTGGACTATTCCACCTCGTAACTGCTATACCGCACTAAGGTTAAATGTCACTTACACGTCATTAAACGACAAGGTATATTTATCTATGTGACAGTCAGAAAGTTTCAGCTTTATGGTCCGTTCACAGATATTTTACGTCTGACATCAAACTCAAACTCAAACTCAAAGCATTTATTTCAATTAAACCATTTACAGGCACTTTTGAATTGTCAAGAAATTGAATTGTCATCAGCAAACTAAAGGTAATTTTATTCTGACAAGAATAAAGAACACAATGATTTTGACAGACTTGTCAATGGCAGGAACCCAACAGTAACCTTATTGGAATGAGAAGAAGAAGAAGAAGAAGTTTGCGCGCTTTGACCACGCTTTTCTCCCTTCTCAACTCTCCCACTCCTCCTTCTTATCTCGTGTCTCACTTCCAATATATATGTTCTTCTCACGCTAAGAATCTGCGTTCTTCTAACAATCTTCTCCTACTCTGTCCTTCTCATACTTTTGACTTTGTTCATTCTTCCTTTCATATTCAGTCCATTCTTCTTTGGAATGCACTTCCTCTTGATATCAGGACGGCCACCAGTCGGTATGCATTTAAGCGGAAATTGCAGAGTTATTTACAAAACAAATAGAGTAGAGTCATCTCAACACCTCTCTCCCTTGAATTTGTATATATATTATAATTATATATTATAGTAAATAGTATGTATATGTATATAACTTATTTATGTATTTGTGTACCTAGTTTTAATAGATTTTTTTTATCATTGTTCCTCTCATTCAAAGCACCTGCCATCCAATCTCTTCACCACCCTTGGTTGACTGGTAGAGAATACCTAAGGCATTAAGGCCGCCTTTGTACCTTTTTGTGCGAGAAGTTTAAATAAATAAATAATAAATAAATGAGAATAAATATCACTGTTATTTGGACGCAGTGATGCAAAATCAGAGGTAACATAACTGCGAATGGACTTTTGTTCTGGGATTGTTGTCAAAAGTAGGAAAGCAATTTTATTATGATTCCACAGGGGCAAGTCTCGTAATTTTAGAACGTTCTGTCTCTATCTGTCAAAAATACCTCTATTTTTTTAATATTGTGACTTCACTGTATCACTAACCTAGGTAATCTGTGGTAACGTTGTGGATTGTACATTTACCCACTTCCAATGTAATCTTAGATGTAATAATTATAATGTTTGTTTTCCCTAACAAAATAAATAAAAAAATTCGTTACGTTTTTGACATTTGTTTGTCGCCAAGATGTCCGCCGAGGTGTCTAGTCTGCGACTAGATATTGATTGTTATAAATTAAAGCTCCTTCAAACAGGCGCGACACGAGATAAAATAGCGCGCGACACAAAGGCACCGCAAGTCGCGTAACGAGCGGTGCCTTTGTGTCGCGCGAGATTATATCGCGTGTCGCGCTTGTTTCTAGGAGCCTTTACGAGAATTTGCGTTCTGGTTCTTCAGTTTTCACAGTATGATTTGAGGCTTGAACTATTTATTAGTTTTCATTGTTACTTGTTCTTCGAAAACTCATGTTTAAGATTTAATTAATTTTATTTTGGGGGTAAATCTTTTGACCAATGTCGTAGGTGGACCGCTCTTGTGTTCAATTCGAGATCCTTTATTTTCTTTGTCTTAAAAAAGTGATAAAAAGAAAGAAAAAAGTTTTATTTAACATACACAGAGGTACACAGTAATACAATTTGAACACAAACAATAGAACCACAGTTAAAACAAGGTTTTTAGCTGTAGGCGAGAAACCTTTTCTACATACATTTCCCTAAACAAAACCAAATATCATGAGAATATTTAAGATAGAAAAA
The DNA here is from genome assembly GCA_963855955.1 of Luperina nickerlii. NCBI lineage: Eukaryota > Metazoa > Arthropoda > Insecta > Lepidoptera > Noctuidae > Luperina > Luperina nickerlii. The sequence goes on along the minus strand of OY979686.1, from coordinate 14,997,893 downwards.
TATTTGGGACACGCACAGGAAACACAAACAATAAAAACCCTAAAAAGAACAATATATGTAACAAAATAAATGAAGACAATAAAAAAACATTCAAACTTCTAAGTTAATCATACAATTGATGCTGATTCTGTTGTTCACAAACTAAACTAAATTTTAAGTTCAGTGCATCTTTTTTTTTTTAATTTCTTTAAGAAAAGGACAGAAGATAAATTTTAGTTTAGTCCTGTCAAATTAATCAGCGCCTGAAGTAAATTGACGTAATTTTAGTAGGCAAGTATTTAATCACGTCTAAACTGACAGGACTGAACTAAAATGTTTCTTCTGTCCTTCTCTTAATGAAATAAGAAGAAAAAGACGCACTGAACTTAAATTTAGTTTAGTTTGTGAACAAGGGATTCAGCACCATTATCAAATTAAAGAAAAAAGATACTAAACTAACAGAATAGTGAAAACAACAAAAAACAAAGGAAGACCTATGCGAGGCCAAAAAGGTGCCTATCTCAGCATGATGCTGCGATATCACACTAATATTATAAAGGCGAAAGTGTGTGTGTGTGTGTTTATATGTTTGTTACTTCTTCACGCTCAAACGGCTGGACCAATTTTGATAAAATTTTGTATGGAGGTAGCTGACACCCTGGATTAATATAGAAGCTACTTTTTATATTGATATTCCCACGGGATTGAAACTTATGCGGGTGAAACCGTGGGGCGCAGCTAGTCTGGAAAATAAAAACCGCAGCGCTGGTATTCTGATAGGGCCCGATTTATGAGGAACTTAAACATACAATTATTATGATAAGATAAACATTTATTCACAAGATAAACATTTATTCACAAATTGCGGTAATTTGAACCTTAATTTCACAAGAGCTTTAAATAAACCTTTTACAATAGTGATATTTTTCATTAAGTCTTGAATCGGATTAGATAACTAGATTGTTCCAGGCATCGAATGGCACTCCGAAGTTTGTAGTTATACTTGTCGTACAACATTTTTATTTCAATCACTTTGCCAGAAAAAATAAAAAAAAAACTTGAGGCATCATAAAATAAACATACCAATAAGTACATCAATGATGTCTTTACTACCGACACGCGCAGTAAAAAAGTGTATAACCCTCACACTTCAAATACTTCGCAGTTCACGCCAATATACTTACAGTACTTGAATCTCTGCTTATCCCATAATAGAAATCGTGACACACATTACTTCTGTACGTGACTTCGAGCGATATCCAAAATGTTCTCATAACTTCACTTGAGGATCAAAATATAATAACATCGTATCTACCATTTTTTCTCTCATGCAACTTTTGACTGTATTTCCAGGTCCATAAGAGATATATTCGGGTACAATGACACGTTCTACCATGCGTATGTGTCCGCTCAGGGCAACTGGGCTGGATATCATTTGGGAGTGCTGACTGCTTACTTCTATCATAAGGCACAACAGAAGAAATGGGACCTGAGAGAATCTATCGTAAGTTTGATCAATTTTGACCCGTATGGAATTGTCAAAATTCTAATATCTTTTACTTATAAAGTTCTCAAAAGGTATTCGATCTTTAAATGCCACAATTCGGATCACTGAACTAAAATATTTAGATTTCAATGAAAAGCTAGTAAGTAACGGCAAACTACCAAAGTCGGAAGGGTTTTTCGAAATTCCACCCCTAAGAGGGTGAATGGGGAGGATGAAATTTCACGACTTCGTCCGCGTAGCTTCTGCTAGTCCATACATATAGTCCATATCCTTAAAAGTCTTAAGTAAGTATTATGTGCGAGGTATTTTCGAAACGAGTATTTTCAATTTTAAAATTGATTTTACATAACGTTTCCTCTACGCATGCTCGTCCCACTGATGTGTTTCTTAGGCCCTTTGTAATAGTGTTATATTTTGCAGGTGATGAAACTTCTCTTCCTGTCCTCAATTCCCATCGCGGCGGGCACAGTACTCATGGGCTGGGACCTGCATCATCGTGAGGCTTCGGCCTTCGAGTCAGCAGTCTTCAACGCATTAAACCAGAACTTCTTCGCTCTAGCCATCTGTGTCTTCATTATTGGATATTTCTACAAGTGTAACAGTAAGCCAGATTGTCTTTTTGTAATCTTGGTGATGTGAAGGATTGAAAATTGGCACCTTGTAGTCTTTGAAAAACCCAGATATGTATATAAGTAATCTTGGAGGAAATTCGAGTTTGTCATTAAAATAACCAATGTGAAAGTCAAAAGTTGGCATATTGTAACCTTAGTCAGATAGCCAAAAGTAGCCCTGGTGGAAACCAGAAATCAGACCAATGTTTCCATAGTGATAGCCCGAGAAATAATTGGAGCCATGGGTATAGCCAGATTTGGCACACTATTAAGTAAAACGGTGACTTTTCAAAAATAAAATTTTAAGAATGTCTATTTTTCCACAGGAATCTACGTGGGGTCAGTAGAATGGGGTCCTCTGCAGCCCCTAGGAAGAATGTCTTACTGCGCTATGTTGCTACATGCTACCGTCTTGAGGACCTACGGAGGTCAAATGAGGAGGTCTTTCTACGCTACCGATTATACTGCTGTGAGTATGAAACCTTTACTTGATTGCGTATTTGTCTATATGCGGAATGAAAATGAACCTATTCAAAAATTTAAACAAATACTTATATATTTTTTTTTACAATTCGCGCTTATTGTTCTGTTGTGTAAAATTTTCTATCTTTTTTCATTTTTATTATCATCTAATCAAGTAACTACAAATTCCTCTTCTAGATAATGTTGTACGCCGGTATCGTGAGCACGACGTATCTCTTCGCGCTGCCACTTTATTTCTTCGTCGAAGCCCCAGCCTGTCAGCTCCAGAAACTTCTCTTAGGCCCGAAAAGGAGACCCGAAGGAAGGAAAGAGAAGGAAGATGCCAACGCCAATCACGTGAAGCCTGGGATTTCTAATATATCTGTGAATACTGTTTCTACTCACATTTAGTTGAGGACACATTGGACATGACGAAAATGTTGATCAGTTTTGGACTTTGTCACATTAAACTTGTCACTTGTCGTTTAATGTAACTGACTTAATCATCAGGTACGGGCACGGGCAAATTTTCTCCGCGGCGATTTTTTTCGCGCAGTGGATTTTCAACTCACTGCTTACCACCGAGAGTTGAAAATCCAACAATAAGTTTTCGTTGACCCTCCGGTATGCGCTCTGTTGGATTTTCAACGCTCGTCTCGACACCAAGAGTTAAAAATCCAGAGCACGATAAAATCCCGTCGCGATATTTTTACGTCAGCCAGAAATTGTCACCTTATTACCCTGAGCAATTTATTTCAAGGTGAAAGCCATAAATTGGCAAATTGGAACATTGGAACCTTGGTGATGGCAAGCAATACGCCATAGTTTCATTTTTTTTTATTTGGTCATATTTGCACTGAATAATTCAGACAAGGTTCTAAGTATGGTCAAAGTTTTCATAGGCCATAGGTCAATTGTACAGTTGAAGCCCAAGAGTCTTTTTCGTCCGTACTTTGTACGTTTTCTGAGGTATATTTCTATTAGGGCTGATTTTTCCAACGCCAGATAATTTTATCCGAAGAATAATTTTGAATTTTTGACAGTTCTTCCATATAAAAATCTGTCAGACGTAAATGTTATTCCACGAATAGAAAATCATCTGTAGATTGGAAAATCAGCCCTCAGTTTAATTATATTACTTTTTAAGGAAGAAGGGGTTTAAAACTTGAGATTTTAGGAATTAGGATTTTGGACTGGTATTATTAACTAAAGGATCGAAAATAACTCGATCGATACCAAGTAAAAATCTAACCATTGCTGAATTTTAAAACTAGGTCTGATTAATGAGACTTTGGAAAGTCTTGGCTCCATTTTGTCAAATTAGAGAATGGGCATCACTGTCAAACTTCACTTAACTTGCAACTGCTATCAATAGAATATTATTCTTTGACAGTGTAACAAGGCTTTGCAGCAAGTTGCGGCTTACTTATCTAGCAAATAATTTAATTCATAATTTGAATAGATGAATTGCGAAACTCGTTTGTACGATTTTCGTTACCTCGAAAATATTCGTTTCCCCGACAGTTTATTGCTGCGATTCCTTATTAATATAATAAGTTGCAGTTTACTTATCTAGCAGATAATTTCATTCATAATTTGAATAGATGGATTACGAAACTCGCTTGTACGATTTTCGTTACCTCGAAAATATTTGTTTCCCCGACAGTTCATTAATATGCGAACATCGTATTGCCAATTCAGAGGCTGAATATTTTTTTAACTTTTCAATGTCTCGTCTCCATATATGGTCACATCAAGCTTGATGCAAAAGCTTGAGTATTATGATGGTGACAGGTGGACATCCTGTACATAAGAATATTGGTGTATCCAACCTTAGCTGTTAAGAAAATGTATTACAATGTTAAAATATAAAACAAGACTTTGTACATAGTGTTAAAGTATAGTACCTACATGATACTTACTTATATTTTTTTAATAAACTTTTTCAATAAAATAAAATGATGGTTTTTGTTAAAAAATATCAAAGATTTAAATTGTTATATTTGCAAGACTGTGTCAAAAAATGGAAACGTTACTGTTTCATTGACAATGACATTATTTTAAAGTTTCTATTGACTCATATAATAAAAAAAAACAGTGGCACTCCGGGAGTGCCGACAGAAATGAAAACAAAACACAAACAGAATACTTTGCCATCACTCGCTGAAATATCGGATATACATTAAAACCTGTAGTAAGTACCTACATCCCGAGAACAGCCGAACACATCCGAAGCGGGTAGTTTTGGAATCGTCTTATAAAGAAAACACGCGCGATATCGCTTACGGTAACAGTGGCGCGAGTTCAATGGTTTTTTCTCCATCTCAAAAAATGCCCAACGCGCCTTAAGAAAGTTTTCAATTCAAAAATTCTATCATTCCATGCGGGGTTTGTCATCTCACTCTCCTAACCCTTCGTACTTAACGTGTACGAACAGACGCCAGCACATCAAGGTACTACAATCTGTCAAATTTCTTTAAGGCTCGTACACACTGGCGCGACGCGACACGCGACACAAAGGCACCGCAAGTCGCGCGACGAGCGGTGCCTTTGTGTCGCGCGCGATTCGCGTCGCGCGTCGCGCCTGTTTGCAGGAGCCGTTAATAGACTTTCAATTTTATTGCTAAAGCATAAAGTTCAAACTTGATTGGGAAAATTTGACAGTTTCGGGTAGCTTGATGTGCTGGCGTCTGTACGTACTTAACTGTAACGTGTTTCTGTAATTACAGCATTCAATCGATTAATTTAAGCTTTTTGTATAGATTTAATTTTATATAGATAAGATTAAATTGAGATTAAACATAATATATTAATCCGCTTAAATGTCTATGTCAACCATTCTAAAGCACAATTTTCCTATAGAACGAATCCTATGTCTGCGTACCATATCGAATTAGGGCACATTAATTAATCAAACAATAGAAGCGAACGGTTTTGGACGAGCGAAGTGGCGGTCATATCGACTCCTAATGTCATGTCCCGAACTGTGTCAAACATATCAATAGACAATGATTAGGTGAAATTTCTGGGAAATTATTAGATATTGGTCTTGGCTGAATAATAAGGAGAAGATCAATTAATACATACTAGGTATTTGATATCGGGGCTAATCGGACAAGAACGAAAAGCAAAAAGCTTGTAGAATATTGTAGCACGAACAAATCCCATTGGCAACCCTGTCTACATTCCTGGACAATCTTAACCAAGTTCTACGTTACGGTAATATCAACCAACACTTTATACTGGTAAGGTTGAATGTCCAACAGCAAGATGTAGGCTAAGCCTGAACACTACATATCGATTATCGGCACACCGATTAAGGATGTCACTTGCATAGGATTTGCCTAATTCATAGTGCATGTGTCGTCGCGTCAGTCTGTGACGTAGTGTGTGATAAGGACTGCTTTTACACCGAATCGTAATCGTAAAAATATTTATATATTGTACTTTCTACAATCGTTACACTGTTCAAAGTAAGATTCAATCCAAGTGCACAATATAAACCGATACATACAAAATGCAAGAACAAAATAGTAGGTAAAGGCAGCCTGCTAAACATAGGCCTCTTCCATTCAAACTCAAACTCAAAGCATTTATTTCAAATAAACCAATTACAGACACTTTTGAATTGTAAAGGGGTCAGTCACTCAGAAAAATGAAGCTAGTTGTCTATTCCGAAGCGTAGTATCTTGCCCGTTCTTCTCCATAGGTACCTAATCTATGGAGAAGAATGGGCAAAAAACTCCACAACACCACTCCCATTATTTTAAATGCTACGCCACAACACCTTATTCTCCGCCTTCCGCTCCCAGTCTGTCCCAGTCACTTTTCGAGGTCGTCGGTCCATCTAGCTGGGGGGCGTCTCACACTACGCTTGCCGATACGCGTTCTCCACTCCAGGACTCGTCCGCTACATCGGCTATCAAGCCCTCGTCAAACATGGCCAGTCCAATGCCACTGAAATTTTATGAAACATCTTTTGTGTCTACCACATTTTATGCAAATAAACGATTTTGATTGATTTTGAAGGAATCAAAAGTGAAAAATGAATTGATTGATGTTGTGTTTCGGCAAAGGAGCGGATTGTTAATAATTTGGTCGGTATCCTGTGAACTATGAATAAGTAATTGTGAACGTGGAATAGAACAAAAGTTAACCGTCACTCAAAGCGTCTGATCTCGGCATTACTGACCGACTCCTTGACGATTCAAAAGTGCCTGTAAACGTTTTTATTAAAATAAAAATTTTGCTTTTCTCATACGCTCCGGTGTGACAGTCAGCCTTGGTAACCCCACTACATTGTACTCCCGACAACCAATCGATCACAGCTGTTGCTACTATATTATCGAGAAGATCCCGCTGCATGCTAGGTTTAGAGTGTTAGATTTCAGGCATGGTAATTGAGGTATCAATACTCAGCCGGATATAGGTTTAAATTTACAGGCAATCAAAATTCAGTACTGAGGTAACCCTCAGTACTGAATTTCGATTCCCTGTCAACCCGCTGTTATAAGACTGCATGGGTAACCCCACGCAGTCTTATAACAGCTAACAATGGCAATAGCTTTCAGTTTGACAATTCACAAACATTAATTGCGTTATTTACGTTGTTGAGCAGACTTTGTCAAACATATAATACAAGGATTAGCAGGGATTTTTTTTTCTCAGTTAGTTTTAATGATAATGTGGCAGTTTGAGTAGTTTACTTTGGAAAACTGCAAATATTTTGTGTAAAAGAACCATAGTAACATAATTATATTGGGGAGTGACCCAATATAATAGTATAAAATAACATTATTTTATACTTAATTTATACTCATACAATATTGAAGTTATTCTTCTACTGTCTTAGTCACAAAAAACAATGATTGTACCTACTAAATGACGCAAAGTTACGAAGGCATTTTTGTCCCGTGACGTCAAATGGTAATAGACCATCTGACAAAAGAAAACGCCACCGCTGTGATGTCTCTTTCTAGAAAACTACGCAATTTTTTGAGATATACTACGCAATAATATTTTTTACTGTGGCTGACTATTAGAAGTAGGTACTTCTAAGAGTTAGCCACAAAAAAAATTGTTAAAATTGACTTCTAAGATTTTTGTACACGTTTAGTTAATTACAAGTTAAGCTAATAAAATCATGTTGAAAAGAGACAAAATAATGATAATTAACATGCGTCATTGAGGAAAACACTGAGATGTTACTAAACCAGTTATGATTTGACGCTTGTTGTTAGAAGCGTGTTGCCGTTTTTAATGAATATTTTATAATGAGAACTATTGGGTATTGAAGTTTTAATTTAGTGAAAAATTGCAATAGCAAATTTATCAGTGCTAAAAATATATTTAATAAATAACCTACTAATATTGCAGTGTTACTAATTGTACTAAGTTTTTTTATAATAATTTTATGTATTATTTGAGTATTAACGTTTGATTGATCTGGTTTTTGATCAGATACTTTACGGTGAGTAATGTTATATATTTTTCCTTTCAATATCTGTCTAACGTTTTTAATGACGAAATTTCTTTGTTTTTCCTCATCTGACTTAATTATTTGTGTGGTTAGATGAATGCAGTATATCTATCAGGTACACTCAGCAATCAAAATCGATGAACACTTCAGTTTTTTTTATATTATTTTATAATTACTGAGCAATTTTTTTAATTTAATTTTGAACAGGAGTAAAATTAAAAGAATAGTAACTATTACGTATTATAATTAAGCTTAAAAGCATTCCTAATGACTACCAAGCAAGCAAAGTAAAACAACATAGCAGGCAGCAAGCAGGCAAGCATGCCTACCTACCCATTACTCTGCCCTGCGGACGGAGAGTGATGAGTAGCTCACCGTCCAATCAGGACCAGGCCCGTGCCGGACGGCGCGTACGTGTTCCACGCGCGCCTCAAAGAGATGTCAGCATCATTTGAAGGGGCCCGTTAGGGCTGAAGCCTGCCGGATCAGCGGGATTATCCGAAAGGGTTACCGCTGGCTCGCAACATAAAGAGCTAAGGAAGGAACACGGGTGGATTTTTGTCAGTATGAGTCTGACACTCCCTTCCGCTCCACCCAGAGCAGGAGGTGGTCACTTGATGATTTCCAATACTGAAAAAAAAAGCATGCCTAACTGGCTTTTGCAAGACTACTAGGAAAATATGGCTGAACCTGTTTCTCTATCATAATTATATCACCATGTACTCTACCCATATTTGCGAAATAAAATATCTTTATCTTTAAGTAGTCCATCGAATTTCAACCCGTGTTCCCATCGGCAAGAATGACGAACTTCCATACAAACTTTCACGCCCCTGTATAACCCCTTTAGGGGATGAATTTTCCGAAATCCTTCCTTAATGCTCATCTTCGTTATATAAGCAACTTTTGTGCCAAATTTCATGCTTTTAGACTCGGTTGAGAGCAATGGTGGCCTAGTGGTAACGGCCGCGACTTAAGATTTGTAGGTCGCAGGTTTGAACCCAGACAGGCGCTTTATTTTGTATAAATTATTTTATCACCACTGCTCTCAAAATGGTGAAGGAAAACATCGTGAGGAAACCGGCATGTCCTATAACCAAAAATTCGAAGACATGTGACATCTACCAACCCGCACTGGGCCCGCGTGGTGGATTACGACCCACTCCCTCTCACAGAGAGGAGGCCTGTGTCCCAGCAGTGGGAACATTATAGCCTGATTATGAGACTCAGTGGTGAAGGCAGTGCGATGTCTGGTAGTGAATGAACGAATTTAAGATTTTTATTAAGTAGATTTAGAGTTCATCTAATGTTAGATATTATTGGATTGGTAAGAAGATACAGAAAATACGTTTATTTTGGGCAAACATGGCAAAGTAAAGAAAACAAAGAAACAACACAAAACAGAACAAGTTGGGGAAAATATGCGTCACATCCACGCAAAACGGCTATCGCTCAGCATAATACCACAGATAATACTATGAACTTCTGTGAGATAGAGCCCCAGCGCTGATTTTTAGCGACAGCTGACGTCAACCGGTGCGGCCATACGATAAGATAAAATAACAAAATAAAATAAATAAACAATAATTATAAATGTTTATATTATAAACTGGTAACATTCCGGGCAACGTTTTTACCCACTTAAACAAAGAGGAGGTTATGCATTCGGCGATTTTTTCTTGTTTGTACACTGATTTTTACTGACCTAATGAACCCTTTACTCTCTTTCCAGATTACCACAATTCAGAAACAATGATTTGGCTACTACTAATCCTGGTAAAACCTGATGAATCAATTAAACTTGGCATAATAGGAAACCCTTTAGCTCAATACCATACTTGTGGTGGTAATAACAACTTTGAAATGGCAACAAGGGATGAGAATCAGTATAATTTGAATATAGTAGAACAAAACCGGACACAATCTCAGATCGATCATTTGAGATTTTATTCTAACGCTACTGTCATTTTGGTAAGTAACTTTAAAACTTAGTGTATATTGGTTAGAGGATAATGTGGCTAGTAAGAAAAAAGTATTAAGGGGCTACAGGACCTAAACACAAGAAACGCAAGTTTTAGAAACAATAAGAGTATATGATCGACTACAGTAAACAAAATCAGAAAAATATATGATGTTCTTCAGGTTATATGCTAGATAGATAGTGCGTTGAAAATAGAATACAACTAATTTTATATGATAGAAAAAATCATGAAGATGCCTCTAAAAACTTTCTTTTTACAATAAAAATCATACTATTTTAATATACACACAATCATTCTGATTTTTTGTCACATTATTCTACAAGCAACATACTAAAATACTAGTGTTTTATTTTTTTAGTCTAAACAATAGATTTTTTGTAATTAAATAATTGCTTCATTTTTTGCAATAATTTACCGGCGTTGTGTCTTCGCGCTTCTCTTTCTTTTCTATGCAGTCCGACAGTGATCGCGCTTTAGGTCATGTAAGCCCCTTAATATGCATCGCATCGCAACGCCTACCCTCGCTGTTGGTTCGTTTTTCAGTTCTTTATTACTATTTTTGCTCAGCTCTTAAGAGTCCTAGATTGATGTTAAATATATAACTTTCCTCAAGAATTAGGCTATCATTGCAAAAATATTTTTTTAAATCTGACTGGTAGTTTCGGAGATTAGCGCGTTCAAACAAACAAACTCTTCGGCTTTATTATTAGTACTTGATTTAATTCAAAATATCATTGAAACAACCAATTAGGCGTCGTTATCGGCACTAAATTATGAATTTGACATTTAATTAGTATTACAATTGATTTTCTAGGTGTTCGAAACAATTGTCCGTTCTGAATTCGACGTGAATACATTGAATAATGACGTTGCTTTACTGAAATTGAAGTCTGAAGCTGTTTTTGGTGATTATGTACAACCAAACTGCTTGCGGGAGACGAGTAATTATAAGAAACTGCCTTCAAACGATGTTTTTGGGAAGGTAAGTAGTGGATTTCTTAACAACTCTTGCTTGTTCATTAAGCCCAGATTTGAGCTTATTACCCTGTGTCAAGGAGACAACATAGACCAAACAACATAATGCTCGCAATGCTCGGGCGGTTTTTAATTATTGAAATAACAAACCTAAACACAACTGGAATAGAATTCAAAATAGCGTACAATAGATGATTTCCTGTCGCATGTGTTCAATAGCAGTATGCTCATTTTCACTCAAGTAGCAGTAGCAGCCCAGTCTGGATTTGTGACCGATAGATGGCATTAGGCTTGAACCCTATTCCATGGGACTTAAAGATAACTGGTGAAATATGGGTGTACTTTAGAATGTGGAGACGACAATATCTACTATAACAAATGAAAACGCTGGCAATACTAATGCATAATAGTTATTTATCGATGCCTTAGAGTGAAAACCTCGTAAGTGTAAAAGAAGTAACTTGTCGGGAGGAAGAAAGAACTGCGTGCTGTAAAATTTTTGTACTGCGTCTTTTATGTTTTTTTTTACCGACTTCAAAATAAGAGGTTCTGTATTCTTATTAATTAATATGGAAATTTAACCCGCTTTAATATCCAGAACTGTTCGATACTATAAGATTATCCGAAATGCATAAAATACTACTTACATTCCCGAGGATTTCACTCTAAGGCGACGTTATGCAACTGTTATATAATAAGGGGTATTAAAAGACTCATATGATAATAGTATCACATAAGTGTTTTAATACTTAATTATGTACAGTACCCATGATATGAATCACACTAATATTATAAAGGCGAAAATTTGTGAGTGTGTCTGTGTGTGCTTATAATTATGTTTGTTACTTCTTCATGCTCAAACGGCTGGACCAATTTTGATATACTAATTTGGTATGGAGGTAGCTGACACCCTGGATTGACATATAGGCTACTTTTTATCCCGACATTTCCACGAGATCAAAACTTATGCAGATGAAATCGCGGGGCACAGCTAGTCCTCTATAAAAGGTTCTGAAACAGCTTTTTGCAATACTAATTTCGAATAAAAATGGCGGCCGGCGGGATACGACGTGAATTCAAGTAACCTATAAGTTCTTTTTTCTTTAATTACGGCGCTGTGGTAGTGAAACGTGCGTGCATGACTACTATCTTTTTTTGAAAAGGAGTTGCATAATGAAATTTAGTAGAACATTATAACACTCGTTTGGATGATATTATGGTTACTATGACACTGGTTGTTTTAAGGTTGGCAATAAGCTAACTGTTTCAGAACCTTTTATAGAGGATTTATAGCATAGGTGTAGATACAACTATTTTGGAGCTATCATAATATTATAAATCTTATCAACGAAATTAAAAAAGTGATGATGACTATGGGTTTTGCCAATCTTTGAGTAGGTAACTATAGTGACTAAACTAATGGATATTATTTTATTGTATTTTCATAATTATGCAGACTGGGAACGCTTACCGTCAGGATGGCTGGACCAAACTATAATTAATATAATTATGTACAGGAGACCATGTGCACTGTTTAATACCTATTTGCTCCTATTTACTACCTACCTAATTAAATATTTGCAACCTTTGCGCAAAAAATATCAAAGAAATAAAGTGGTCAGCTATTCTGATGTCAGGTTGACTAACCACTTCCATGTTCTCATAGTTTTAGCGTTGCATTAACAGCGTTGTTAATGTAAATATTTACCACCTATTTGCTACCATAACATATATTTTTTACACAACTTTAAGAAGCTGCTATAAAAAGTTATTAATAAAAGCCATTAAAACGCCTGTACATCATTTAATTGCGTCTTTTCTTCTCAGAATATTTGCTAACAATGTTTTTGCAGGCGCTTAGTGACATAGAGGGCCGAAGGCTCCTGGTGGGCTGGGTTTCAGCGCAGGTTAAACTACTGAAATCCAAGCCTCTGAGGTGCTTCTGATGCCATGTGGGGGACCACGTTGGTGTCCAGTACACCTCGGAGGTACACCGCAGAACACTGTGCTTCCGCAACGCTGCGCCGCACTGCGTCGCATGTGCGGCTGCTGGCAAGCCGGCCGATCACCGGGCGGGGAGCAAGACCTGCGCTCTACGCGCCGGAACCAGGAACAACTTGTTTCTTAACATATATCTTTTTACACAACTTTAAGAAGCTCCTAATAAATGTTATTAATTATCGTTAATTCTGAAAGTGTCTGCAAAACCATTATTAGCAATTATCTTACGAAAATAAGACGTCGCGTAAATAATTTATGTGCAGGCGTTTTAATGTCTTTAATTAATAAGATTCCTTGTATATGTACACGGACATGATTGTAAAATATCGCCATCACTCTCCCCCGCCATTGAAACTACTGAGACTAAAATAAAATTTTAATCACTCTCCTGTGTATTTGGAAGGCTGTCAAAAATAGAAAAACAACAAGATATTCGAAACTATATATACGTTCATTGAGTACATAGAGGTACATGATTCAAAATAAATATCAAAATTTCAGTACAATTTGAAAGTTGATTCAAAAATTGCTGTCAAATTTTAATTAGGTATATTACACAAATCAAAAGTGTCTAGGGTATAAGTACATTTTTAACTATAAAAAATTATCCAATTAATATTTAGGTACCAAATCTAGTCTTCCAGACTCGCTTCTTACTTTAATATATTTTATTTTATTATTGAAATTGAAATTGTTAACATATCACTATATTTTGTAAAAATTAAGTACGGCATTAGATAAATATACGCAATTGAATTTATTGAATTAGAGAAGAGAATCGCACTGTCGACAGCACACTATATCTCTAATTTGTCTGTCTCCAATTTAAATTGATTGAATTTTTTTTTGACATTATTGTTTTATGTTTTTATTATTATTTTATGACATTGATTTTTTATATTTTATATTATTTTTTTCACTTGAATGTAATTTGGATAATTTTAATAATTTAAATATGGATTGCATGCATGATGTTCTTATATGTATATTTAGTTATAGAAATTCAGACACAATGTAAAAATTGTTATTGAATAAATGAATTGAATTTGTATAATAGGCGCACTTCTGCCTAACGCTTCCGGGAATAAAAGCGTGATGTTATGATGTTACGTGCAACTTCGACTTATTTTGTGGTTGTGCAGCAGGTTAATTGAAATTATCATTATTTTAATGTAATAAAGACTTTATTTTACAGGAGGCAGGGTTGAGATTCAACTACAAAGACGTTTTATTATCAACACTACAACAAATGAGCATTCATATCGTATCAGAGTTGATTTCTTTGAAGAGTAACCCGTTATTCTTCCATACGAAACTTGTCACTGACAATTACCATAGAGACACTGGTTAGTATGTTTTATAACTATTTTATAATTGACTGCAGACACATTATTACCCAGGAGCAGTGTAATAATTATACATATATTGATAATATTAGATATGTTATGTTAACTATTTTGTAAAATTTTTTGACAAGTTTCTGACCATGGAAATAATGGAATTGTTTCCTCGTGGTCAGCCGCTAGGGTCGGTCTTCAAGAATAAGCAACGCTTGCCAAATTCAGTCCGTTGATGTGTTATCATCCATTTCATAACTTCGTGCAGTATATTCGCATAACTCGTCAAAATGTAGTAAATAGATGATTGTTTTGCGATTTCAGAGATGCTCCCATAGTAGAAGTGTTTCATATTGATGTGTATAGTCAGCCTCAAAAACATGTATACATCGACAAAAAAAACATTTAATTGTCTACGTATTGTGTTCGATAATACTGTCTCAATGTGTAGCTACAATTAAGTACCCAGTCTGTAAATAAGTTTTCTAACATATTTGCTCGTAAAGGGCCTCTTATTTCACCAATTTCAATATCGTAATGTATCTCATTACACACTTGTGCGGTAAAGTAAATCGCATGGTTTATCATGATGCTCCGTCCAAACGAACGGTACTTTTTTAAATCTTAGCAAAGAGTTTTTATTTCAGAAAAGTAGTCAACATTTTATGAATAAAATTAACTTTGGGAGATAAAATATAATAAATAAACATTTAATTCTTTAATTTAATTAATTTTGACAATAAATTACAACCATTAATATCTGTAACAAAAACAAAAATATTAATTTACTTTATTAATAAAACTGGCTGTTTTGTGCCTATGCCTGAAAACAAAGCGCGAACGCGCGCGCATCGCTTATTTGTTAAGAAGTAAAAATTATTCCGAAGTCCTACTTTTATTTATTTCCTCGCAAATATGTTATAAAACGTCGTATGACATACGTGCACTTTGATAATTACAGCCTCTGCTTTCTTTTAGCCCTCGCCTACGGCTCGGGCAAGCAATATCGCCTCGGCTGTAATTTTCAACTTACCGCACTTATATCATAATGTACTATTGTGGTTACACATTGATTTATTATTTTAACCTGTGATGTCCCACTCCAGGGCAAAAGCCACCCTACTTTCTTTCCACTTCTCTCTGTTCAAAGCTGGTAAGGACCATTCTTGTTGAATGAATCCAGCTCATTCCACCATCTCCGTCTGGTCCTGTCACGATGTCGCTTTGGGTCGTAAGTTTGGCCCATTGTTCGTCTGACATGCGGCAGATGTGTGATGTATCCAGTCCATTCATTTTAGCGTGGCAGTTTTCCAAGTGACATCAGTTATCTTTGTGATGGAACGGATAGTCGTATTCCTAACCCGGTCTGTTAGTTTGATACACAGAATACTCCGTTCCATAGCCTAATGGCAAACCTCGACCGAGGACACACATTGATAAAGAACAAAAATTGTAGACAATGTCAAAGTCAAAGCATTTATTTCAAATAGGCACATAAAAGGCACTTTTGAACGTCACAAATTACAACAAATAGAATTGATTCTAGTCGCCCATTCCAAAAGGTAATTTTCGTATGGAGAAGAACGGGCAAGAAACTCCAACGTTACTCTTTTAAAATTCTTTAAATATTTTGCATACATTTTATATATTCATAATACCTGTGTGAAGACGATGCACCCAAAATAAAATTACTATACCACAATAGGTAAAAGAATTAAAAATGAAACCATGACAAATTAATTATCTGATAGATACATGGTGCTCACATATTTACAAACATGGTAAAAGTAAACGATTTTCATTTAAATAAAAATAAAAAATTACAAGTAATATGTCAGGGTGTGAGTTAAGTAGTTACAGAATGTAAATCAATTTGAATACATTAATTGTCGTAGCTCTATGAATCTTGAGACTGATTATACATTGCCCTTTTGTCAGGTTTACAGCAGGGTTGTAGGGGACATCGACGCACAACTTGTTACCATGGATGCAGAACATGATTCTGAAACCTCCTGTGTTGAAATCAACCGTCGATTAAAAAAAAACAGCTGGTGCTTGCATTTTGACCGCATAGGTATTGCAATTTTCTATGAAACAGCAGATTTTTTTTTATATCAACGCAAAATTTTCTATGCTAGATGGTCTAGAACCATTATCTGAATTCATGGTTGCCATTCGCGCGTCGATGGGGATGC
The DNA here is from genome assembly GCA_963855955.1 of Luperina nickerlii. Taxonomy (NCBI): domain Eukaryota; kingdom Metazoa; phylum Arthropoda; class Insecta; order Lepidoptera; family Noctuidae; genus Luperina; species Luperina nickerlii. The sequence continues at coordinate 14,981,365 of OY979686.1, read as the reverse complement.
CGTCCTCAGATGTACAGTTATATAATAATCTATGACACCTTGTTTTTTTTTTTATAATTATACCATAAATTTCCTTTCACAGAAAATTCAGTCTGCCGCGGCGACAGTGGCAGTGGGATGTCAATAGTATCTGGCTGGGGTGTCGCCACTACCAGAGAAGTGCTGCCTACCAGGAGGTGTCACTGGCCAGCGTTCTGGCTTGTGGTATGCCCGTGGTATGGTATGCAACACTGCCAGTCGAAAATATTATGATGCTGCTTATTTGCATGATAATGCGAAGGGAATTATTTAATCGATCCTTCAAATACGTTAATGACCTTCGTGATGTATACTTCTTTTAATAAATGAGCCTCTTAAAACTTATTGGTCTTTTTATGAAGTACCTTCGCTTTTTGTTGCTCTTTACAGGCCTCCTCTTTATAAAAGGGAATTAATAGTAGATTATGCACCGAGGGGCTAAAGTTGTGTCTTATGTCACGGGCGTCATATTGAATCTCGAGCGCAATGAAGGATTCGGGATTTAACTCCCGAGCGCAGCGAGGGAATTAAGAGTTTAACTCACGAGCGAAGCGAGGGAGTTAATACAAGAATCCTGAATGCAGCGAGGGATTCAAGCTAGCCCAAGGCAAAGACACCTTTAGCCCAGAGGCGGATACTCTACTTTTTACACCTACTGTGAGAAAATAATAGCCATAGTACAAAAAACAAAGTATTTATTAAATAAACAAACAGTAAGAATAACATATTTAGAACTAGTTAGTTATATGCACTTCCATTCCTTTTAAAAAATGGTTCGTAGTTATCTAATTATTCTTACAATATTATGTCTTCGAAAACATGGCAACGATATGAAGAAGCAGTCGTTATGATTTTGTAGGAAATCGAGAATATCATCCACGCGTAGTAAGGGTATCGAGAATAGCTTTCCTCTTTCGGGCACCAAAGGCTGTTTGTTAGTACGGTCAGCATCAAAAGTCGATTAACACTTCAGTTTTTTAAATCTTAGTTATTGAGCAAAATATTAACACTTCAGTTTTTTTAAATCTTAGTTATTGAGCAAAATATTTGTTGAAAATTGCATCGTACTTCTGCTGCAATTTTGAATAAATATTTTGCTCAATAACTGACATTAAAAAAACTGAAGTGTTAATCGACTTTTGATGCTGACCGTACTATACTGCCAATTTAGCTGAGCATGTGAGATTCCAAATTCAAATCACATTATTGACCAGCGGGTCATAATGAAATCCAGTACAACATTATTGACCGGCTGTGCCCCCGGCCACTAATGACTCACTTTAGGTTAAGGTTGCTTTACATATAATTTGACATTTTCGAGCAGGTGGTGTGAAAAAATTATTATTTACTAGAAGCGCCCACGGTTTTACCCGCATAAGTGTCGATTTCGTGGGAGTATCGGGATAAAAACTACCCTAGGTCCTTTCCCGGGATTCAAACTATCTCCGTACCAAATTTCATCTAAATCCGTTAGGCGATTTAAGCGTGAAGAGGTAACATACAGACAGACAGATATACAGACACACTTTTGTATTTATAATATTAAGTACGGATAATAATTCTCTCTGATACGGTAAAATATAGCAAGACATGGTAAGATACGGTAAATTATGGCAAGACATGGTAAGATACGGTAAAGTCTGGTAAAGTATGGTAAGGTATGGAAAGACTCAGTAAAGTATGGTAAAATGTGGTAAGGTATGGTAACGTATAATAATTATTTACATTTAGCCAAATATTGCCATCGCCGATGTTAAATGTAATAGGTATATTTAACATCAGCGATGGCAATATTTGAGTGGACCAGATTAAACACTATATTATAGTGTTTAATCTGTCCAGCTGGGTAATTGCATAATACACTATTAGCTTCAATTTTGACAGCTCAACAATATTCAATGCGTTATTTACGTTGTTGAGCAGACAAATTTTCGAATCAAATACGAGTATAAATGAAGCAATGGATTAACAATATTGTTCAAAATGGTTTAGATAAACATTTTTAGTGTGTTACGCAATTAGGCTTCTGATTTAGAAACGTGTATTATGGCGCGATTAATCCGGGCTTACCTATCATTTAGTTGCCGAATGCTACTTGATCACTTTGACCAGTCTTAAATTGACTTAGATGTGTGATGTTGTTTATTTAGAATATGGTTAAAAAATGTTCATAATTTAATATTTTAAAGTTGTAATCAATTAGAATTCAATAAAATTTAATGTAAGTAAATTACCGAGCTCAAAGTGTTGCTGTAAGTGTACGTTTTGTGTTTTATTAAATTTATTTTATTAACTTTGGATTTTACTACGGTGAGCGATGTGATCATGTTTTGTTTTTTAATCTTAACATTATTTTTGTCTCAACATTTGAAATATTTTTTCTCGTAAAACCTGTATTTTTAATATCAACAATTTATTGAACATATCATTATAGTTTTTATTAATCCTTCGTTTTAAGCTGACATCGTATTAGTTTACTAGAATAGTATTTTATATGTGAAGTGCTGGACCCTGGATACATAAAGATATAAGATACCATAGAGTCTGTGTATAAAGTTGTAATAAATAATGAATACTTAGGGTATTCATTATTTATTACAACTTTATATATTATAAGATAACCGGTCAAGTTATTTTTTATGGTACGTACGCCGGACGTAAACGTAATGGAAATTTGAAAGATTTTTGGAGCGAAAATACAACTAACCTATAGAATTTTGGTTTAAATTTTTTCGATAAGCACAATTAATACACCCATAGATATAGTTAAACTCCTAAAACTAAGTAAATAATATTATGTGCGAATCGAGTATTTTCAATATTAAAATCGTTCGAAGTGCCGTTGCGTTCACACCAGGTGATCGTGCAAGGTCCAATAGAGCCGAAGGGTGAAAATATGGCGTCTGTAACTGTACTAGATATCAAGAAAAGTCACATAACACGTGTGACAATAACCTTTATAAAAAAAACATACAGTAAATTAGCTCACACTTGGCCGGTTTCGAACGTTAATTCATTTTTCCACGTATGACCTGTATTCTGGGTGTGATATCAAAGTCGTCACACAGTGGGTGCCTGAAGATGAGTGTCGTCTCTGAGGAAGGCCTAAAAACCGCTGGCGTGACGATTTGGACTCGTATCCGATTGGACGGAGAAGACACAGGACAAAGAAAAGTGGAAAAATATGTGAGATATCTTTTCCCAGTAGTGGGACAACATAGGTTAACGGAAAAAAAAGTGATATCATCATTATATCCATTATATGATTCCTGGTACGCTGGGTGCGGGCGAGCCCCAACATTGTGTTGCGGTGTATCGCGAGCAGACTGGACCGTTTGTATGTGAATCGCTGCTGCAAACTTTTCACATCGGTGTTGAGCTTGTAGCAGGGATTCCCATGAACTATATTGCAGTGTTAGGTTAAGTGTGTAAGGTTAAGTTTGCTAACGTAGTTGTTATGAAATATTGTTACTAAAATATTTGAACCCTTTGTTACTTGTTATTAAATATAAATAAATTATTATTTATATTCAGTTCCAGAGTTCCTTCACCACATAAAAATGACTTGGCTGCTTCTAATCCTTTTTATACCTGGTGGATTAAATCAGGAATTGGGCCAAAACGTTCTAGGACCCGCAACGTTTTCCGTAGCTCCTTGTGATGATTTTAGACTTACTTTTGTCACATCACCTATAATAGGAAGAAGAAATCAGTACAGTTTGCAATTAAGTGAATTACCTCACTTCAATGTTTTGTATCTGAAATTCAATTCGGAAGTCTCACTTGAGTTGAAACAGGTACAAGTTTGCGTTACTGAGTTGAAAATATTATAGTAAAAAAACTTAAGATTTTTCTTTCGTCTTAATCACTTTTGTTTCAGCCAAAAGATTCAACGAACTTACGAATTCAGAAATTTATTGTACCGAAGAATACTTACCGTATAGATAATAATGGAACAACAGATTACATTGAAGTGCAAGTCTTTGGTCCTGCTAGTGGAACCATACCTTATGTGCAAAGCATTATCGCGGATTATGAAAAGGAGCTTTGTGAAAATCCAAAAATTGTAAGTACTTTTGTATTTTTACACTTTGTTCCCTTCTAAGTAAAAGTCAAATCATTTATTTAACTAAGTTAACAATGTTACCTATTTAAAGGTAAAAAAGAAAATATTACATGTAGAAAAACTTTAATTGAATACTTAAATTAAATTAAATCTATTAAAAATTTCTTAAATCCTCCTTACACTGTTAATTTCTAACAGAACACCTAACTATCACGTCATATCACAGTAAACTTGTCTTTTTCAGGGCATCTTGGATTACTTAGCATACATCAGAGAAGAAGATGCAATTGAAGAAGAAAAACATACAGAAGAAATCAATACCAGTGTATATGAATCTTGCGGAAGACGCAAAGTGGTACATACTGAGCTGATAGTCCTTGGACAGCTGACCAAGTCTGGAGACTGGCCTTGGCATGTGGCTATATTACGGGTTGAAAAGTCTTCCCTCAGGTACATCTGTGGAGGAACCTTGCTGTCTAATACTTTGGTTTTGACAGGTAAGCAATGTGATATTTTTTGTTAGGATAAGAAATCACAAAACATCAACAAAACAAAATCACACAAACAAAATCACAAATCACAAAACATCCATACTATATATGTATTTGGTATGGATGTTTTGTGATTTCATATAGTATATGTATGTACTTATACTATATACAACCCTCGAGAGTTAACTTGAGACTTCGCTCGGATGACGTAAGCCCATGGTACTAAGGCGTCGATGGTGAGAGCAGTAAAAGCGCGGGGGTCGGGAAGGGTCTCTCAGGTCTCAATATACAGGTTTACTCATTATTTGACGTATATCAGTCGAATTACAAGTAACCCTGTATATGTAATATACCCATACTTCCATACGAAATTTCTTTACAGAATATCTTTTAACGCCTTATTGACTGAACGGATTTTCATTAAGTTTGGCCCTAAGGTTGACCATGACTTTGGTTAGGACATAGGATCAGTGGCGTAGCTACCTAGGGGCTAGGCGGGGCAGAGCCCCGGGGCCCTCAAGCTCAGGGGGCCCTCGAATCCTTACCAGATAATCTCGATCGAACTGAACTTTTGAAAATTTCTCCCATTTTCAAAATAAATATGACAGGTTGCAACCCGACTTTAATCATGGCAACTCAGTTGAGAGAAATTCGAAAGTTATACCTAGGGATTTCCCCTAAATTCTTTCTGTGGGTTGGCAGTGTTGTCAATTTGACGGATAGCGATATGTGCGTTTTATTGTGAATTCGAGTCAAGATTTTTTTTCGAGAACGGTTAAAAAATTAATGCTGTATCAGGAATAAGTAAGCTGATGTTAATAAACTTTTTAGTACTGGTCAATATAGTGGTTCAATTTTATTTTATTTTAGTACCACTCATATTGATGTCTGTTACGTCAATCAATCATGTCAAATCTATGGATTTCGGCTACTCATTATATAACGCGAAATATCGTGAAAAAAATGCAGGTCACCTGCAGTAGGTGCATTAATTCAGGTCCGCGCGCGAGGAAATCTTTCTTGGTCTCCACCGTTGAATGTGGTAACACTAGCGGCGATAAAATGTTTGCCGGGGATTCCCCAACGACGTCTTGTAGCGTATCATTACGTTTCTCCTTCCTTTTACTTTTAACGTCGTCAGTGAACAGTGAGTACCTACTCGAGCACAATCTAATATAAATATTGCATAAATAAATTAGATAACTAAAATTATGGACAAATAGAAGAATCCCAGTGGTGCATTTAAACGCAAACAACGCCAAGAAAGAGAACATAGTAAACAAAAATTGCCCAAAATTGACAAGTTTTTTAGTCAGCCTTCTATAAGTACTTCTGGACAAAATATTTCTATTGATAGTGACTCAAATAATGTGGTAACTGCAGTGTTGGTTGAGAAGCCTAGTGAAGAAGATTCGACAATTATTGCAGTTGGAGATACCTCCGCCACCGATCATGTGAATGTGGATGATGATTGCATGGCACACATAAGAGTGGAGGATTTGGAGGAACCACAGACCTCTACATTTTTCGAAAATGTGTACGATAAATCTTCTTATGACTTGGGAAACTTCACGAACAAAATATTAAGTGATAACGAAAAACGTCAAATTCTTGATTTGGGGCCTTTACAGCCTTCAAGACCTTTTCCAACAGACATCAACCAGAACAATAGGTGTTTTTCAAAATCGTACTACGTTTCAAGATCTAAATATGGACCAGTTAATCGTTTTTGGTTGTGTTATTCCAAAATACTAGACGCTGCCTATTGTCAACCCTGCTGGTTATTTGCTTCACAAAGGAATAATGTTTGGTGTACAGGAATTCGAGATTGGAAGCATTTATCAGTTCTATTTCGTTTTATTGCTCAATACCTACACCAAGTATTAATTGTAATTTATGTTGTTATTGTTTAATATTTTTATTACCTGCCCTGCAGTGCATGAAAAAGAGCTGATGATAAAGTAGCTTAGCATTTTTAAAGTATTTGTATATTTAATAATTTTACTTGATAAAACCTAACCAGTTTAGATAGCAGTGGGGCCCCATTTTTTGATTTGCCCCAGGGCCCTTGGTTACCTAGCTACGCCACTGCATAGGATATTTTTGATTCTGAACGCTCGTTCCCATGATATAATTTCCGGCCTCCGGTGAAGCCGCTGACAAAAGTTGGTAAGAAATGATAAAAAACTATTTAGTAGGGCTAGTGGTTATTCCTAGAAATCTGGAGTGTTAGTCTCTTGAGGGGACCCTCCTCCTTTGCTGATAGCAATCTTTTTCTTCTGCCTAGCCTTTTCTCAAATATGTTGGGATCAGCTTCCAGTTTAACCAGTTGTATGCCGTAATTACAGAAAACAATTAAAAACCATTGTGTCTCGCGTAGATCTACGCTCCCGGCATACAAGGGGTTAACCGGATGTAGCTGAATACCAGCGACTGTCTATTTGACCGTCACAACCTAGTAACTGGGTAATTCAATACCCCTTGGTAAGACTGGATGTCAGATATTTGGGGTCCCGACGACCCGTAACGACTGCCAAAAATTCACAAACAACAGCCGGGACCGACGGCTTAGCGTGGTTTCCGTGGCATGGGTGGATTTTGATATGTAAAGAAGCTCCCAGGAAGCTTCTGTGCTTTTGGGCGGAGCTAGGCTGGCTGTGTTAGCCAGAATCCTCACGCACAACGGACCGAATGGGAGTCTAAGTGCGGATAAGGTAGTACCATCATCATCATCATCACCATACTACATGGTCAGTCACGGACCAACCGCGGCATACGTAGCATAACCTGATCGATCATTCCGTGCGGCAGTTATCACATAGCCAGAAGCACCTGTTGATAGCGATCACCAGAGGAATTTAATGAGTAAAAATCCCACTCCACGGAATACCTAGGAGTAGGAGTTTCGGCCATCAAAAAGATAAACCTGAGATGAAGATTTTTGATACTTTTCCCCGAAAAACTATCAAAACTACGTCTATGAAGAAGAATACTTTTTCGATCCAAAGTCTTTTGTCGAATCATCCCATTCAAAGTCCATGTTTTCTTAATATTTTCTTTACCGCCTTTCAGCTGCCCATTGCGCTTCTCTAAGGGGTAATGCAGTTGTACCGGACGTTTTGAGCGTTGATCTTGGCAAACACAATCTTATAGGTGATGATATAGGAGCACAGAAAAGAGAGGCAAGTATGCCATTACTATAATTGGGACAAGAGATATTATGACATAATATCTCTTGTAAGCTAAGGTAAGGTAGTTTTTTATCAAGAATAATAATAGTGAGTTTAAACTCAACCCTATTCTTTGAAACAAAACACATTGATACAAAATCTTCAAAGTAGACTTACGGATATTATGTATTGCTTTCCGAACGCATATTTCAAGAGACAGGCCAAGATCGCTTACCTTGCAACGCAGCTATGGCGAAAACTCTGCGTTAACTGAGATGATGCCTGAGGTAGCTTCAATTTGCGGGAGGGGTGTGGGGGGCTGGGGACGGATCGTGAGATCTCAGTAATTTATCTGCTGATAGGCGTCAACACCCCTTCCGCACTGCGGAGCTACGTCCAGCACTGTCTCGGTCAAACAGTAGGCATGTAATGACAATTTTGACACGTAATCAGTGTTGCATTTTTTTTTTCTAGGTGTTCAAAGTAATCATCCATCCTGAATTCGACGGCAAAACACTGGATAATGATATAGCTATACTGAAACTGAAGTCTGAAGCGGTATTTACTGATTATGTTCAACCAGCTTGCTTGAGGCATAAGTATGCTACTGTCGAGAAGGTTCCTGTTAGTGTTGGAACGGTATGTTATGAATTGTCTTACCTATACTGCTTTGTTGTCTCTGGGAGTGGCTCGTGGCACACAGGTTGATTGAAGACTGAGCTACCCTTGCCGAGGTCGGCAAACGAATCAGAACCTAAATTAACTAGGGATCAATTATAATTAGCAATTGTAATAAAGCTTATAAAAATTTTCAGGTGGTAGGTTGGGGATTTGACCACCAAGACTTACTGACCTCCACTCTGCAACAAATAACCGTTCCTATAGTATCAGAGTTGACCTGTTTGAAGAGTAACCCAATATTCTTTCATAAAAAACTGAACACTAACAAGTTTTGTGCTGGATTTGCTAATGGTGAGTATGCATTATAAAGCTTCGGCCAAACCTGCACGTCAAGTTCGCAGGACGCGCGAAGCGAAGCGGGAGCGTCAACAACACGAAACTAAACGGGAACACCTGCGCGACTACAGCAGTCATTTAGGTTCAAGGCGCCAGAGATAAACACGAGCAACGCCCGCCGCGCGACTGACGATCCCGCTTCGCAGTCGCTTTGGTCACGCAGGTTTGGCCCAAGCCTTAAATATTCAAAGAAAATAATTATCTAAACTAACTTTTACCGAACTAACTTTTAAAAACCAGCTTTCTCATTTCATTTTACCTTGACAGTAGGCTACCCACTATGTGGATCAGTCACGGGAACTTGCTTGATACCAAACGCTTTGAACCAATCGACGACGACCTTTGGGGCAGGTTATGTCAAAAACCAGACGTCTTGATTTGAATGATGATAAAAAAATTGTTCGTATCTTTGTAGAAGGTAATCTCTGGAAATCATGATCCAAATATAAAACAAGTTATGAACTTTTTTAAAAAGTCTTAATCAAAATATTTTATTTCACATAAACTTACATAGAAACATCAGAAGCTAGCTGTATGATTCGTAATTTTTTGATTTTGAATTGATCGTTTCCTATGGAGAGGATTCAGAATGAATAAGTGCCTTTTCACACGTCCCGGCATCCGGGTAGCCGGTGCCGTCTATCCAATGCCAGGCAAACTACGCCGATACGTGTGAAAGCTAACGCACATGGCTTCATGGCTAACGCACGCATTTCGCCGACGGGTACCTGCACCAGCACCGGCTATTCGGTTGCCGGAAGGTGTAAAACGGCACTTTTTTAAGAATAAATGTTTTTTGAAGTGAAAACTTCTTTAGCGGCGCTGTGTACTTTTTTTGGAATGGGTAAAAACTTCTAAATTCGCGTCAGGTCACGTGACCCTGATCGAAAATTCGTAAGACGTGACGCGCGTTGTTGAGGACAGCGCCATCTATGCACATCGGGAAGAACTACGAGGGCCTCGCGTACTAACTACGTAGGCCTCGCGTACTAACTACGTAGTTCATCCAACAACGACGAGATGGCGCTGAACCACGGATATATAACTGGCGACGAGCAAATCTGAATAAATTCCTTTCACGAGAAGAATAAACCAGTCACTTTGGTCATCATACCTGATTTGCAAAAAACCCTATAAAATAAGGAACACACCTTAACACGCGTGTTTTGTTTATAAGACGATTCACAAAATACACTCGTAATTGTTCAAGTTTTCACTTCTGTCGGCACTACCGGAGTGCCAGTGTTTTTATTGTTAATGTATGGTATATGTATATAATTTAGGGTATGGAAGGCCAGTATAGGCCGGTCAACAGGTACTTTGCAAAATAAAAGATGGTCCACAAATCTACAGCCTACAACATTCTTACATTCATAAAATATAAAACAATCTATATAAAAGATAAATAAAAACCTATTTACCCAAATGACATGATAGCTATATTGCTCCCGTGTGACATACGATATTTTTAAATCCAGAAAAATACACATTTCCTGTGGAAATCTCCATGCAGAAGTGACCGTGAAACCGTACGGCGCCACAACTTAGTAAATAATTAACTATCATACTCTTGTTACAGGCACCTCAGTCTGCAACGGTGACAGCGGTGGTGGTCTCATGGTCTTTGTACCAGACAGGGCAGGCGACACTGGCAAGGTGACAGGTGCGTGGTACGTCCGCGGGATAGTTTCTATTGCTCCTAGTAGAACTGATGCAAATATCTGTGATCCTGATCAGTATACAATCTTCACAGATGTAGAGAAGTATCGGGATTGGTTGTTCGAGTACATGAACTAAACTTACTATGGGTATAGTAAATATAAAGTTGTTTAAATAGAGTGTTTTCTTTTATTGCTTATAAGTTATATCTGAAACCGCATTATGAAGTTCAAAGTCACCGTCCACTGCTAAGTATACAATAAATGGTGCCCAGGAATCAAAAGCAATAACATGGAATTTGCCTAGGAATAGAATGCGATATCCGCGCGTCGCTGATTGATAGCACACACACATTATTACAATAACTTTTTGACTCCGAACAAAAGCTGAGGATCAATTCCCCATCGCGCAAGGTTGGACATGGCGTTTCACAAATGACGGTTTACTACCGGGACTTGAAGCTAAAGGCCCAAGAAATACAAAACTCTAAACTAGTGTTAACGTAGAAAAAGATAAGGTCGTTTAAGCCGCAAAAAACGTATTTTAGTACATCCAGTTGACCTGAAATCATGAAATTTGGCAAATAGCAATTTCATATAGCACAAGTACAGGGAAAAATCTGAAAACCTTAAATTTGTACGGAACCCTCGGTGCGCGAGTCTGACTCGCACTTGTTTCTGACTGACCGACTTCTTGACAATTCAAAAATGCCTGTAAATGGGTTTAATTGAAATAAATGCTTTAAGTTTGAGTTTGAAGGTAATGTATGGTAAGATATTATAGTCAGGTATGGTAAGGTTTTGTAAGGTATGTCATAGCTAATTTTATCATTAGGTATTCGTTTTAAGTTAAAGTACCTAAATTAATAAATGGTATAGTATCAAATTAACATTCACGACTGTAGCACGGTAATAATATGCATACAGTACGTCGTCTTCATACAAACGGACGAAACGCGGGCTATACCTACGCGCTTCGACCTCCGTGTGCGCTCCGGCGGCTCCGAGTCGCGACTGTGCTGCAGTGACGAACGGACGGTGTGTTGTTTTTTTTAACAATAACCGCGCGATTTTTTCACTAAAAATAAGTTCAAGTACATATTTAATATGACGAGTAGGCTATATTGTGCTGTTTTTGGTTGCATGAATTCGTCAATAACGCATCCAGAGATAACTTTTTTTAGATTACCTGGAAACTCTGAAAGGTAAGACTATAAAATAATTTTACTTACTTGTAGGTAGGTACATAATGTGTGTATTTTTAATGGATAAGTATTTCATTTTATCTCCCGAAAAAAGATGTCTGGATTAATAAATGAAGTGTATAGAGTAAAGGAAAGTGATAAACACGAGTGAGGTAGGTAGTTATAGGCGGTTCATGAATCATTAAACGGTAGGTACGCTTGTGTTAAAACCTCGGGGCATGTGTGTTTTGTTAGTTTGTATAATTCAAAGTAAAGACGTGGTTTTTATTATTAATAATAGTTGTTTATTGTACTGTGTGTATGAATAATACTAGAAAAAAATTGGTTGTCTGTAAAGTCGATTTACGGACGATAGTTTAACGTGACAACATCATAACAAAACATTAATGAAATGATTGCATACTTTTATGAATAAAATTAATTATTTTTATTGAATTATTAATATTTTGTATGAATACAAAGAAGGAGTGAAATGAAATCTACAATTTAATTGATAAATTTACTTTTATTTGCACTCATTAATTTAAATATGTTTATTACTTCAATGAACAGATTATTTTAATTATAATTTTTATATTATACATGTTTGCTATTTAACTTCTTCCAATCTGTGTTATTCTGTTAAGGATAGGACGATGATAGGAAAGATTAAAAAAACATTAATATACAAATTTTAAATTTTATTTGTAGTTCTTGAACGTTTGATTTAACTATAATAATAATTAAACATAATTTGTTTAGAAATACAGATGAACAAGTTTGCATAGAAATAAACTGTAATCAGATTAATGTTAAATAAATGGTTAATTCGAAATGACGAATTATTTTATTATTTATGTACACACAGTAAAATACAATAACAAAACTAAATGGAAACACAAAGTAGGCAAATGTAATTAAGGGCCTTACTCTCGTTTAGTACCGTAACACGGTCACTTTATGAAGCTTATAACTTATTAACGGTTTGGTTAGAAGGTCTGTAAAAAATATATGTTTGCTATAGATTCATGTACAGCATTTTTGAAACAGGGTTTTTTCATAAAGCTAATACTTTTGCCTTAAAAAAATATTTACCAAAACGCTATTTTGGCTAATATTTCCTTATAACTTCTAAACGGCTTTGATGTTTGGAAATATTTTTACACTGAAAAATTGATGGTTAGAAGTACTACATATTTGAAATAGCGTTTTTAAATCAATCAACAGTTGCAAAGACAATGCCCCATTTTGAGATAGAGCTTCAGAGGTGCTCTGCGCGGGCGCGGGCGGCAGTCGTGCGTTAGCACTGAGACGGGGTGGCTGTGTCGCTCGCTGCTCCGCCCGGCTATCGATCGACTACGCGCGTTTGGCTGTGTTAGTGCAAATATTTATGAACGAATTGTATCAGTATGCGTTTATAGACTAGCTCGCTGCAGAGGGCCCATTTCTATTGTCCGCGTGGACGCTTTATTAGTGGTGCCATTTCTAAATACTGTTTTTGTTTATTTTGTAAATATAAGATAATTTGTAAATAAATAAAAATGCCAAAGCAAAGCAAGTCAAGAAAAATACTTTTTCTCTACGACGACGCACCGTTTTATAGATATTAGCGAAAAACTCAAATGTGGGAATTTTTATACCCCCCACTCCGGCTCACCTCCTAGACGCGGGGACTTTTAGTACCTATGTTCACTCCCTAAGCACTCTGAACAACTTTGTGAAGAAATCGCTCAGGGCCCAGCTCACGCACTCTACACCTCTTATCTCTATCTCTTAATAGTTATTCGTTGAGTGGACTAATAAGTATCTATCTATCTATACGAATAAATAAAATTGGAGTGTCTGTTTGTAATATTAAAACAACCGCTTCTTACTAAATGCATATGAATGTATACACGGTACAGTCAACCTCTAGACGTCCACTTACACCGCAATGACCATTATCGCCTGCGCTATACGGGCTGCGGCGTCTATACACAATGCGCATATTTATCCGTGTGAGTGATGCTCCAACGCTAACAAATTAACATGCCGTGTAGCATCGCTACGAGTAGTTAAAGATGTGGTCAATGCTAGACAAGGATGACAATATCAGTAACTTGTTTTTTTTATCGCCATCTGATTATTTTTTTCATAGTAATGCAAAATTTCGATAACATAACATAAGTAAACATTAGCTAGATCGGTAACGAGGCTGCACTCGCTAATGTGATCGGGATAGATGTGAGTTCAAATCCGAGTTGGGCCAGTTTTTTTTGATGTTTTATATAATTATTATTATGTGTTAGTACTTAATTTATTTTTGTAAATTACTTTGAACAAATAGATATTACAATAAAGGTAATTTATTATTATAATATGATAACAAATGAAATAAATTTTGATGTGGTAACATTGTAATATTTTTTATACATAAGAAATCCTTTACACTTACTTATGTTATTATTATAGTATTGAATGTTAAAAAACACACCTTAATTACTAAATAACGGAAACAAATAAAAGTAAACAACATAAACATAAAGCAAAGTATATAAAAAAAACAATTAAAAATAGAACAAAGTAGGTATACCAAAAAAACGAAATAAAAATAAAACAAAATGTCTTGATTGACGCAAAGAAGATCCTCCGACTGGGATCGAACCCACGGCGAGAAATCTTAACCAGGCACTATGCCCCGAGACCAACTGGTTACTTGTATCTCGTGGCGAATATGTTGATCACTATTTCACGACGAATCGAAATAAGGCAGCTTTATCAATTGAGGCCGGAATACTTATTTATGCCTGAACTATAAGGTTTTAGGTTATATGTATATTATGGATATTATGAAAATTCTGATATCATTTAAGAGGTTACAGCTTAATTATTCATTTTCTCAATGAAAAGAGGATTGAAACTTAACCTCAATATTACAATAATATAAATACTAATTTGGTAAGTTACGACCACTATGTCCCCTGACACAAAATTACCCTACCTGTTTAGGATTTTTAATATTTCGTGTGACCTCCGTTAGCCTCGATACAGCTAATGAGACGTCGACACATAGACGCTACAATATTTGCACAGATATTTTTGCCGCGAATAGTGGAATAATTTATGTGAACTAGTAAAGTAGTTAAAAAATTAGGATAGATTTGAAACAGAGTGAACTTAACACTTTGTTTGAAATCTACCCTCATGTTTTAAAAACGACGCTAAGATTGAAAATAATTGTAAAACAAAAGAATCTTCGTTTAGTTGTGGAATATTTAACATAATTATTGGTTAGCAACTCGGCATTCTAATTTCACATGTAATACTTAAAAAATATTTTTCATGTTCGATGTGAGACTCGAACCCGAACGTTCGCCATGCGAGGCACAGTGCTAGCCACTTTGGCCACCGTAACGCTTACCAAACTTTTTGAAATTTGTAATAACAATCATGTTGCCAATTTGTAGTGTTGTCAAACGTTCTTATAGAAGGTCATAAGTACTAATATTGCTATGCCATAGTTTTGTGAGATTGCTAGTCGACTTCTGACTGTTAAATTGCACATATACCAAAATATTTTTTTTTTACAATTTTTGTCTGTCTGTCCGTCTATCGTCTGTTTGTTCCCGCTAATCTCTGAAACGATTAGACCGATTAAGACGGGACTTTCACTAGCAGATAGGTGAATAAGGAGTTACTTAGACTAGGTACATTTATTTTAGAAAAAAAAACAAAATAGGTTCCTACGAAAAAAAAAATAAAATCAATGAAATGAAATATTGAATAATATCCGATTCAAATAGGGAGGTTGTATTATACTCCGTTTAATTAAGTACTTCCAAATGTAATCAAATCATAATAAAGAAACGGAGTATAGTTATGTTTATAAGTGGATCCTATACGTGAAGATTCCTTAATCTCCATAGAAATTGATTGAATAAATAATATAATAATATACTTAGTGTTTTTGTTTAAGAAAATCGTACACCAAATATTGTATATAAAAAGGCTAATACGAAAAACTAAAAATAAATAATAATTAAACTAAAAATGCAAAAACGATCAAAAAGAACTAAATGGAGAAATATTAGAAGAATTTCATTAAAATTAGCATAGGTATTTCTTTACGCGGAATACAGAATTAATAAGTTATCGTAAACTCTGCGAACTCAACAATAACTTTTTTCTTAAATTCCACGCGGACGAAGTCGCGGGTAACAGCTAGTACAAAATATATCAGTCTTGCATTCGCCATTCCCTTCTGGAATCGTAGGCAAAAATGGCGACCTACGTGCGGCATGTCTGCGCCTCTGCATATTCTTTGATCATCGTTTTAGTGTAGCTCGCCACCGCAAGCATCGGGAGTAGGACGCTTAGCTCCGCCCACATGCACAAGGTCAGTGAGCCATCTTTACACCTTAAAATGCTGGAGGCGGGCAGCCCTATCGCATGTTTACGTACCGCGCGGCTCTAGGCATTTATTTCAAGGTTACGGCCGAGATACAATACTGTATGTCTTTATTTATACTGTGGTAGTGTCTAGCATCCCGCAAAAATGTTACTTGACCACTTTGGCCAGTCTTCAGTTCACTCAGAAGTGTGATGTTGTGTAGAATATAGTTTAATAACAACACACTTTACTATGTTTAACTTGAAATCAATGCGTAATAGATTATGAAAAAAATATTAAATTCAATAAAACAGTGTTTTAATCTAATATTTATTGTGACTTGTTTAATTGTCTTTAGAATTAACAAAGGTGAGTTTGGTGATCATATTACTATTTTTATCTCAACTATTTCCTTTTAAAACCTGTATTTTTTGGATCATTGAATGTCATTCAACATCATTATAATTATTATCTTTGTTATTCATTCGTTTTTATCGGGTGCTATTGAAAAGCTTATTCACTGGATTTGTATTTTATATTTGTAGTGCCTGGACCCTGTTTGTAATTAGAGCATTTCTCAAATAAATATTCGTATGACACCGCTATCAAGTGCCTAATACCCAAATATTAATGATGTGTATAATTACTGCACACATGTTGCACTTTAACATAAAACTTAAACATTTCAGGGCTACTTTGACCGATACATCGAAAATCCCTAGATAGCTAACGTTCGTCAAAATGACGAGCATCTAATAAATATCGTCGTCTGCCTTTCTCATCGTTTTACCTACACACTCGCGGTTTCGTGCCAACTTAGGGTCTGCTAGACTGTGTCGCGTGGTGGTTGTGTTTAGCCGGTACGTACTTTTGTTTTTGAGATACCCACTGCGTACTCGTCATTTTGACGAATGGTTAGCTTATGCGTAACTTTTAGCTTACGTGCTTTGAGTTGATTTTTGCTTCGTTTTTTTTAAATTATTTAATTGACAGTGAAGAATGGCTGTGAGTTTAATCACAGTTGACGACATAGTTCGGGCGTTAGATGATGAAGATTCTGTCAACACAATGGTGTTTTTGATAGTGAAAATGAGGATGGTTTGTTGACTGATGACGTTGAAAGTGACTTTCAGTAAGTCCACCGTTAGATATTGAAAAGGAAAAGACAGGTCACCTTCCGATGTTCGTCCACTCAGTGAGGATTCATCATCTGCTTCCAACAGCATAATCCACTTGCCTCAACCTAATAGTCGTGGCAAAAATAGTCATGTGTGGGCAACTCACAAAGGAATTTCTTCCCGAACTTCTGTGATGTATTGGTGTCTGGAGGTAAACCACTGACACGAAGGAGCTATATGAAACAACTGCATGAAAAACTCGTTGAACCATGGCTAAAACGTCGACTGGATATACCAACAAGGCCTCGTAGAATGAAAGACAAGTTAAGAGACGTCATGGGTTTGAACCATGGGGATCGCGCTGAAGGTCAAGGTCAAGACCTTGAGCAATCTGGTTCTGGAAGTAGTCCTCTGATACCTGAAAATACCTCAACAAGGAAAAGGAAAAGCGGCAGTTTGTGTTCCTATAAAAAAGGCGCATAATCGAGAAGCACTGCAATAGTTTCAGAGTTCCCATTTGTGGCGAACATACGGTTGACTTTTGCCCATCTTGTGCTAAAAAAATCTAAGTAATTTGATACTCAAGATTAATTTTAATCTTTTTTCTATATTATACTACAAATAAAAATAGAAATTTTTAAACAATACTTAGTTTCCTGATTTAGTCAAGATTTAGTCCCTTAATGATCTCAATGAAACATGTGCCATTTAAGATTTATGATTTAGTACTTAAAAGTTAAATGAATATTCATTTTTGTTATAATGATATTTAATTTACATCCCATATTTCCTATAAATATAATAAACCTGATTAAAATAACAATTTTTTTAAATAAAAAAACACGTTTAAAAATGGTCGTCAAAATGTCGAATGGTTAGCTTATCATAGAAGTTTATGAATGTTAGCTATCTAGGGTTAAAGTACCTACTAGAAGATGCAGAGGAAATCAGCCCTAGTCTAGACGAATCTTACAGAAGACGCAAAGTTGTACATACTGAACTGATAGACCATGAACAACTGGATAAGTCTGGCCCTAGTATGTGGCTATATTACGGGTTGAAAAGTCTTCCCTCAGGTATATCTGTGGAGGAAACTTGCTGTCTAAGACTTTTGTTGTGATAGGTAAACAATGTGGTATTTTTTTCTTGCGATGATAATCTCGTAAAATATAAGAAATTATTTTCTCTCTGTGACTTCGTCCATTGAAATACTAGTGCTGTGACATTCTGGCTACTTATTGGTGATTTGAGTTTGTAGGTAACACATTTTTTTTTGTAATAAGTATCATGGACGAAGGGCCTTATACAAACTAGATTTGACTTTGTTTTTCTAGGTGTTTGAAATAATCATTCATCGGCGAATTCGGCGGGGATATACCAGCTGACATTTTTACCGTCTGGACAAAAACAGGGTATAAAAGTTTAACGGAATAGGAGCCTGTAATGCTATTCTGTAAAAATCTCACCATGAAAACTTAGGTGAAGTGAGCGTGGAGTGAGCTGTCAATAGTGTTATTTCCTAGCAAAAACAAACTCACATCACTTCATTTTTCACGGTGAGATTTTTACAGAATCAACCGGCTGTTTTTGTGCAGACGGTAAAAAAGGTAGCTGGTATACTAAATAATGGCAAAACGGACGCGCGGGCTCGCGAAAGATGGAAGGAGTGGAGGGAGCTTTTGCCACGGAGTGGGACAGCGTAGGCTAATTAAAAAAATACAGATGTTAAGCCTAGTGCTTAACTGAGAGTGCCTGAGGAAGCTGCACGGTGCGGAGGGGATATGGGGAGTCCCCATATCCCCCCCGCACCGTGCAGCTTCCTCAGGCACTGTCTTAGGCAGTCTCCTCAGGCACTCTCTTTACAATAAAGTGCATAAATGCTTGAACCTGACAAAGCAAGCCAATGTCAGGTCAGGTTGTCAGGTTCAAGCATTTATGCACTTTATTGTAATAATTTTAAAGTTTATTTTCAAGTGCGTTAATAAAATCCTCTCCGCTGCGCTCCGTTCTGTCTGCGCTGACCCTAAGCCAAACAGAAGGTCTGTAATCACGATTTTGACACATTATCTTCCTGCATTGAGATTTTCCTAAGCAAGTAATGAGTCATTGGTATTGGTGGTGTTCTTCAGAAAAGTCAGGTGCGTAGTACTCGCCACCGGCGTGCGTGTATGACCAGTGCATGAACGTAAACGAGGCAAAAGGAGTATGTCAGGATCTTAGTAGGTGGCGTTCTTTAATGTCTCTTCCTTTTGTGTAGTTCTACCTCTATGAGAAGAGAAGGGTTGAGTTTATGTATGTATGTATAAGTCATGTTGTGAGTAATCATTCTAATTGCGTAACACACTGTCAATTTCAATTTGAATAATTTTGAAGCATATTCCTAATCTATTGCTTCATATGTTCGTAAAATTTGTCAGCTCAACAACGTAAAGAACGCAATGAAAGTTATTGAACTGTCAAAATGACACCCATTGCTACTGATAGTGTGTTTCGCAGATCACAGAATATAAATAAAATTGAATGTCATAAAAATAATCAATTAAACAAGTTTGATTTGGTCCTTTTGGATCTTAATATAAACCAGTCTTGAAATGTCTTGAAAGTGTAATGTTGTTTGGAACATCAAATCAAAAAAATCAAATCAAATTATTTATTTGCTAGAATGCAGGTAAGAATACAAAGGTCGTGAATAATTAAAGTTGAGCCATACATTCCGCCCAAGATTCGACATTCAAAATTTAAATAAATGAAAACGATACTTTAACTAATAAAAAAATAAGAACATTTAAACACAATCATCGGATAAAAATTAACAGTCCAATACAATTAATAAATACTTAATAGTCAAGATAAGATCAAAATGTCAAAATACGTTTAAAATGTCAAAATACAATTCCATTGTCAAAATACAAGTAAAATGTCAAACAAAATACAATAAAAAAGTAGTTGTCGTCGTTTAATGACTTATTATAATGAACTTTAATGCAATGAGAACTAGATTAAAAAAACATAGTTAACGTAAGTCAAACAGTAGGTATGTTACGTATTACTTACCGACATAGTTTCTAGTTTTTAAAATATAATTGACGTGTAAAAGTACACCAGCATATCTGTCAAATTTCTACTACAATCTGTCAAATTACTTTAATAGATTTTCAACTTTATCCATAAAGCACAAGTTTCAAAGTTGATTGGGATAATTTGACAGTCTCGGGTAGCTTGATGTGCTGGCGTCTGTACAAACTTACTTAGGGCTAATTTTTCAATCGACAAATAATTTTTACTCGTGGAATAAAATTGACGTCTGACAGATTTCGTATGGAAGAACTGTCAAACATTTTAAATTATTCCTCGGATAAAATTATCTAGCGTTGGAAAAATCAGCCGTTACAGAAATAAAGTCATTTATAATTTATTTGAATAAATCTTGGTTTCTAATAACATTCGATTTTAAAAAGGTGAGTTTCGTGATTATAATGCATTTTGTTAGTTTTGTTTACATATTTCTGTCTCAAGAATTGTGATTACCGATCTCGTTGTTTTTCCTCTTACAACTTGATAAACTTGTTCTATTGAATAAAACGTTTAATGGTTATTATTTTTTCGTTTTAAACGCCACGTTCTAGTGTAACCCACGGAGTTGTTACGTTTTTTGCAATTTGCCGGACAATATCAGTTTGTATTTTAAACGAAATATAATGTTTCGCGACTATAACAAATAGATATTCAAATAATTATAATAATTTAAACTATCAAAACAACCCTCATGAAATAATTAGTGCATATTTTCATCCATACTATAATAAAATTAATGATAACATACGAGTATATTATAAACAGGTAAAAGTTTGTATGTAAGAGGTAATCTCTGGAATTTCCAGTCGGATTTGAAAAAAATATTTTGCATTTGATAGCCCAATTAAAGAGGAAGGCTATAATTATGTTATTTAACATCACGCTATGACCTTTAAGAGCCAAGCAGAAAGAAAGAACGCTAAGCGAAAATGAACGAATGAAGTAGATATTAATATGGTTTTTATTGTAAAATGAAAGTTTATAGAGGTATTTTCATGATTTTTGTCTATAGTATCAAATTATGTTTTTAACACACTATCTACCTAGCATATATCCTGAAGAATATTATATATTTTTCTGATTTTGTTTACTGTACCCGATCATATACTTTTATTGTATCTAAAACTAGCGTTTTTTGTGTTTAGGTCTTGTAAGCCCCTTAATGAAATTAAAATATCATAAAAAGAAAACTCGAAATCATATACGTATGTTAAAATAATGTCGCTATTAAATGGGTGTGAAAGTGAGCACAAAGGAAGCATTTTTTGAAAATTCTCGTCCTAAAGGGGCAAAAGGGAATGAAGTTTGTATGGAAGTTCGCCATCTTTGCCAATCGGAAATCTAGTTAGAAGTCACTGCTTCATCGGACGTGACGAAGTTCTGTTGAATAGAATCACTTTCCTGCTAATTTCTTACATCGAACTTTTCACTCTTTTTATTTGATTCTTATTTGTTTTTATCTGATATACCTATACCGGCTCTGTGCTTCTCGCATCCAACGGGTTCCTGCGGCCTTCACGAAGTCGTCGGCCCACCTTGTGGGAGGCCTTCCAACGCTACGTCTTCCGGTACGCGGTCACATAATCGGTCTATAATTTTCCCACTGCTGGGACACAGGCCTCCTCCCGGTGAGAGGGAGTGAGCCGTAATCTACCACGCGAGTCCAGTGCGGGTTGGCAGATGTCACATGTCTTCGAATTTTTGGTACTAACACAGGCCGGTTTCCTGACGATGTTTTCCTTCATCGTTTTGAAAGCAGTGGTGATGAAATAATTTACACAAAGTAAAGCGCCTGTAATTTGGGTTCGAACCTACGACTTCCAAGTCGTAAGTCGCGTCCGTTACCACTTGGCCACCACTGCTGCGCGGTCGCCACTCCCGAACCTTTCGGCCCCATCGGCAATCCAATCGAAGTGGAGGTGCTTGGGGGAGGCCTATGTCCAGCGGTGGACGTCTTTCGACTGAAAATGACGATAATGTACCTATAGTCTGTGTGCCTTTTAGTCTGTGCTAAATAAAGGTATTTTTTTTTTATTTCCTTTCTTTTTTTTCTACTAACCGGTCTTCAATTTATTTCCAGTGTGTAACACCACCACATAAGCAATGATTTGGCTGCTTCTAATCCTTTTAACACCAGCTGATGGACAAGCTCAGGCTATTCTCGGAACGCTCACTGTTTGTGATGATACCCTAGATTTATCAGCTTTGTTTGATAGAAAATTAAGCCCTAAAAACCAGTACACATTAACATATCTCGGAGATAGAGAAATTCAGGCTGAGTCAAAGCTGATTTTGAGATTTGATTCGGAAGTTTCACTCAAGTTGGTAAGATACTTTCAAAATAAGAGCTTGTAATATTTAAATTTCGCCCTCACTTCCCGACGACGCCATCATTATATCTCGCTTGTAATATCAAACTGATTCGTGTAGGTTGAAACTACACACTATTCCAGGACGCACCTATGCTTGGTAATAAATTAAAAACCTATAATAACTAAAAAAATTAATTGTTTCAGATACAACCAAGAACCGCTCTAATCTCGAAGTTAGACGACGATTATCAATTCGTTGTAACGTTTGCTGACAGAACATCTTATCTTCGCATTCAAGTCTTTGGTCCTCCTTCTGGATACAGTATACCTTACGTCCAAAGCGTTATCCTGAACGGTGAGCAGCTTTGTAAAGAACCAAAAACTGTAAGTGCACTTTCGAATCGAAAACGACATTGTTTCCATCAGGTTTCTCTTTTTAACCCCGAATATTTACTTTCTTTCTCTAGAAGAGAATAGAGGTATAGAACTTCTATACTTATCACTTATTTACTTATAATATTATAAAGGGGTATTTGTTTATATGTATATAGGGGGTAATCTCCGGAGCTAATGATCCAATTCTTAATTTTCTAACAAGTTGGAAAGAAACACCTCTTAAAACAGAATTATTTGCATGCGCTGCCTAAACAGTTGTATATAGTTAAAAACAATGTATGGCCATCTGGTCCGCCTTAAATAATTCTACAAAAAAATCCGGGACACCATATTTCTATCTTGTAAATTTTATCTTTTAATATCTCTTTTATGTTTAAAAAAAGTATTTTTTCGACATAGGTTTGGATGAATATATAATTTTTAAATAAAAATAATAATAAGAGATAAGATTTTTCCTTTGCAGTATGTCGACTGGTCATAAAAAAGAAAATACATTTATTTAGTACAGACTAAAAGCCAGTACATCAGAGACATACATCAGATAAGAACAAATAACAAAAGAGTAAAGTCCGATGTAAGAAATTAGCAGGAAAGTGTGCCTCACGGCTGCGCCAAAAAGGCCCAGTTTTCAACGGAACTTGATGTGCGAGGTGATGGATGTAAATCAGTTATATACTGCAACGTGACGTGTATAAATCATCATCATCTCCCTAGCCTTTTCCCAACTATGTTGGGGTCGGCTTCCAGTCTAACTGGATGCAGCTGAATACCAGTATTTTACATGAAGCGACTGCCTATCCGACCTCCACAACCCAGCTTTACTAGGTAATACGATACCCCTTGGTAAGACTGGTTGTCAGACTTTCGGGCTTCTGACTACCCGTAACGACTGTCAAAGACCCACAAATGACAGCCGGGACCAACGGCTTAACGGGCTTTCCGAGGCACGGAGGGATCTCGGTATGTAAAGATCCACAGACCAACCGCGGCAAGCGCAGCTTAACCTGATCGATCGACCTGTGCGGCTGTTATTATTTAGCCACATGACGTTTATAAATATGTATACTTAAATAAATAAAATAAATTGGTGTCAGATAAATACAGTAATGAATATGTGAACAGTAATGACTCTTTGAAGCCGAGGAGAAAGAAATAAAAACAGTGGCACTCCGGGAGTGCCGACAGAAGTGAAAACTTGAACAATTACGTGTGTATTTTGTGAATCGTCTTATAAACAAAACACGCGCGGTACCGCCTACGGCCATCCGTCTTACGAATTTTCGATCAGGTCACGTATCCTGACGCGAGTTTAACATTTTTTACTCATTACAAAAAAAGTGTACAACGCCGCTAAAAAAAGTTTTCACTTCAAAAAGTCAGAAAGAACGCTAAGCAAAAACGAAGTAAGAGTAATTAAATAGTGGTCGGGTCGGGGGAACCAAAAATTCCACACGGACGAAGTCGCGGGCAGAAGTTGGTTAGAGATTTATTTTACAAGTAGCCACGAAGGTTGCACCGTTGAAGCTGCATCGATACCGCGGCTCGAACTGCAGGCCGCGGTAATTGGAAAGCAGACGTTGCCAGACGGGCGTTATCCACGGACGCGAGGGGTGACGGGAAGTTGTAAGTTTCCCCGTCGGCGCTGACGTCCTACACCAGTAGGTTCGGAGCGTTTCATTCAGGAATTCTGTAGACTAGATGTCTCGCGGATATGTACTAAAGAGTTGATGGAGTACGGCTATCTTCTAAAGAGTTATTCTAACGAAGTAACTTGACAAATGGCTTCCTGAACTCTTATAAAAATTCAACATAGCGCATTTTATTTCAAGAAACCCTTCAGGCATAAAAACCCCTCTGCTGTTACAACTCATTTGCGCTAATACGCGCAGCTGTCACGGTGCTCCCTTGTCACCGTCACCAAAAGAGGAATGGAGAGAACATAACAGTGTTTCTTTCATTTCAGGGGTATCTCTTCTATGCAACTGAAAAACCCCCAGAAGCTACAGAACTCAGCCTTAACAACAAATATGCAGCTGAAGTGGAAGAATCTTGCGGTAGACGCAAATTGCTACATACTGCGCTGATAGTTAATGGACAACCCACTTACGCTGGAGAGTGGCCCTGGCATGCAGCCATATTAAGGTTTGATGGGTTGTCCCTCAAGTTTAGGTGTGGAGGAACCTTGCTCTCCAAAACTTTGGTGTTAACAGGTAAAAGACAGAATCATTTTTTTTTATTTGTTTGCTAACCAGCCTGTTATTCATATATCCTGTTGTATTGGCAATTTTGATATAGGTACAAAAGGTTAGTGTCCAGGAACCAAAAGCGTTTGATATCATTGATGACATTGAACTTACCTAGGAATAGAACGCGATATCTTCGCGCCGCTGATTAATAACGCGCCTAATACGCACATAATATTATCACAATCACTTTTTCAACCTGTGCATCACCAGAAAACTATAAAATATACTATACAGGATAGCAGGAATATTAACGCGCAAACTGAACTTATGAATTCAGCACATGATTTATAGACATGATTTATAGTGTAGAAATTTTTCACCGGTTAACAAAAAAAAAATCTGGTGTTTCATAGAAAAGTGTAAATGTTTGGAACACCAATTTTTTTTTAATAATCGGCTAAAGAAATTTTTCTCATGGGGTTTCAGAATCATGTTGTACTGAATCCATACTGGTTGCGCGTTGACATATATATACATATATATCCTGTATATTCATTGCGAAAATCTGGGACGCAAATAATAGCGATAATCTAGGACGATTTTGGAATTCATATACTTACTTTAGTCAAAGTATGAAATTTATTTTAGTGAATTAGGTGATATGACATAAAATAATTATTTACAATAAATTCACAAAGAGGATTTAGTACACGTTTATAGAAACAAATATAATCTCGTGTGTGTATAACGTATATTAGCGTCTGGAAATAATAGGGCATGATAGAAGTAAAAATTTTGCAATTTTCTTTTCATAAAATATTTTTTTAATCGTCTTTTTGAGCAAAAATTTCAAAATAAATACAAACGAAAATGATCAGAATCAAATAATTTAGTGTACTATAATCTAAATTAATATTATAAATAGAAAAGATTTGATTTTTTCCATGTTTGGTTTTACAAGCAAACATGCAAAGAATCAAATCTTTTATCCATTACTGGATAAATTAAAAAAAAAACTTAATTGATTTAAAAAAATATCTTATAAAAAGCTACATTATTAGCGAGTAATATGGGCTGATATTTTTTAGTATATTACTGGTATTCGGCTGCATCTGGTTAGACTGAAAGCCGACCCCAACATAGTTGGGAAAAGGCTAGGCAGATGATAATGTGATTTTTTAGTATATTGTGGTGTCTAACGACATCCACACGGGCGAAGTCGCGGGCAGAAGCTATAAACTCAGTCTATTGCAATCCACTGCAGGACATAGGCCTCTCCCAGGCTACGCCACAAAGCAGGGCACAGGCCACAGGCCACAGGGCAGAAGCTAGTATAAATATAATTGTAACATCGAATATCCTTTAAACTTAAAATATATACAACCACATTCCTGAACGAAAAAAAAAACAAAGTAATTGTCGAACGAAAATTGTTGTTTACATTTTTGGCAAATTTAGAAACGCCAGGGATAAACCAATTGTAACATCGATTGTCCTTTAAACTTAAAATTTATACAACCACATTACTGAACGAAAAAAAAAACTTATTAATTGTCGAGCGAAAATATTGTTGTTTACATTTTTGCCAAATTTAGAAACGCCAGGGATTGAACCAAATTGATTAACTTTGATTATAAGGATTGAATTAGCCAATATTGGATTAATTAGCTTTTGATTGATTTTCAGTTGTGCAGGTTTTTTTCTTTAATTTTTGTGTTGAATTTTGTTTCAAAAAATAGCACCGTAACACACTATCAATACCAGTCTGAATCATTTTGCTATTCCATTGCTTCATATGTTCAAAAAATTTGTCTGCTCAGCAACGTAAATAACGCATTGAATGTTGTTGTACAATGCGTGCCACGTAAGAAGAGACTTGACACACCACGTGGTTTGACATGCGCAGTACACGATTTTAAGTATCTTTAGCGGTATGAGGTCTGAGTGCGGGACGGGACTGGACGTCATAGGGGCAGTGGAAAGAGGCGGGGGAGGCGGGGTCAAGTCTCTGTCAAAATGAAGGCCATTGCTACTGTTAGTGTTTTGCAATTACTCCGCGGATCTTAGGCCCGCTTGCACCACAAATCACTAAATGCGTTTAGCGCTAAACGTATTTAAAACATACAGTGACCTCAAAAAGTTAGTTGACATTTTTCCACTTCACGTTTAACACACCCGTTATGATTAAAAGTTTTACAGTTAAGATTAAAAGTGATACACATGTTTGAACTGCTATAACGTTTTATCGTACTATTTTTATTAATCTATACTATATACTATATACTATTATACTATATACTATATACTATTATACTATATACTATATTTACTATACTATATATACTATTATACTATTACTATATACTATATAATATAATAAAGCTGAAGAGTTTGTTTGTTTGTTTGTTTGTTTGAACGCGCCAATCTCAGGAACTACTGGTTCGAATTGAAAAAATATTTTTGTGTTGGATAGTCCATTTATCGAGGAAGGCTATAGGCTATATAACATTACGCTACGACCAATAGGAGCGGAGCATCAATGAAAAATGATGCAAAAACGGGGAAAAAATATTCCTTTTGAGAGCTTTCGTTGCGTACGCTGCGTAAACGGTTAAAGTTACGCAAAAATCATGTATGACGGAATTGTTTCCCTTTAAAAGTTCTAAAAAAAAGTCCGCGACAGCATATGTCTATCTTTTAAGGTTTACTCACTATAACCTTTTTTATGGTAATCAAATTTCTTCTAAACTAATGCATTATTTGCGAAGGTTTTCTTTATAAACATGATATTAATCCTTATCAAAATAAATACGTTATTCATCACAAGTATTTAATGTTGAATAAAATTGCCCTTGACATCATTTGATTTCAATGAATATCTTAGGAGTTGCATAGTTTACAAGTAATATAGTCGCATAGTTTACATGTATAAGTAATAATCTTAAGTAATATCTTAAAGTAATGGAATATATTTTTTGGAATATATTTTTAACCGACTTCAAAAAAGGAGGAGGTTCTTAATTCGGATGTTTCTATTTTTTATTTTTTATGTATATTCGGGCATAACTCCCTCATATAATATTATGTATAGACAGACGGATTTGCAAAAATTTTTTTGTTCGAAATATTTTTATTCCGGAAATATTTTTACTCCGAAACTCATCATCAGATCTTTATGAAATTTAAACAGGACCAATTTAAATTTCATAAAGATCTGATGATGAGTTTCGGAGACAGACAACGGAACTCTTCAATAAATGCCAGCAAATCAACCGCGATTGCTGCTATAGCATATGTATGCATTGTTTACGCAATCACACAACATAACATTACGCCTGTACCTTTGAAAGGGGTAGGCAGATGTGTTCAATAGCTTCCTGTCACTGATATTCACATACCAAGTAGTGTTATATGAATTTGTTTGGGTAGGCAGGTACAACTAAAAAGTGAAAAATAAAAACTTAAAAATAAAAAAAACAACCGACTTCCAAAAAAATACTACAAAGTGAAAAATAACTTTAATTTCGAAAGTCGGTGTCAAAAAATGAAAATACAGAACCAACGACACCGACTTCCGAAATTAAAGTTATTTTTCACTTTGTATTCTTTTGGAAGTCGGTTGTTTTTTTTTTGTCAACAAGTTTTTAGTAGGTTTTTTCCTGAAATTACCGCGGGTGAAACGGCAGGGCACAGCTATTATTAAATAAAGTTACCTTTAGCAGTTAACAGAACAGAAAAACAAACTGTTGTTTGTTTGTTTGAACACGCTAATCTCTGGAATTATCAATTATTTTTGCATTAGATTGTCCAATCCATGTGGAAAGCTTAATCACGCCAGGACTCTTTGGAGCTGAGCAATAAGAAAAAGGTCAGGAAGAATGCTAAGAGAAAACGATGTGATAGCGCGGGCGGGTGATGCGATGCGATGGGTTGGGGGAGCAAGAAATTTCACGCGGACGAAGTCGCGGGCAGAGGCTAGTTAGCTATAAAAATAACAAAATTAAATTCTAACTTAACTAAAACTATACAGAAATCCATCCGCATCGCTGTCGACTGGTAATGTACCCAAGGGACTGGCGGCATTACACACGTTGTATGGCGATGCTTAGCCTCTGGCCAAGGTAAAAGCCAGCCCTTGGGTCACGGGAAGTGTCAAAGTGTCACATTTTATTTACTAATTCAACTACCTTTGACTTATCATCATGTAATCCCTCAAGATAAACTGATTTTTTTTTTAATCATAAATTGGCATCACAGCTAAAGTGAAATAATGTTAACTAACTTTTGGAGCCCGTTGTAGTTTTGTCTCAATCATCTTCAAATGAGTGACAGAAACAGAGCGTTTGTTTTAAATACGTTTAGCGGTGAACGTATAAAGCGCTTTGTATTGCAAGTGGTACTTAAGGCTCCTACAAACAGGCGCGACACGCGATAAAATCGTTCGCAACATAAAGGCACCAAAAGTCGCGCAACAAGCGGTGCCTTTGTGTCGCGCGCGATTATATCGCGTGTCGCGCCTGTTTGTAGGAGCCTTTAGTTTCTGAACTATTTTCGTTTTCGCCTTTCAGCTGCCCATTGTGCTATTGTAGGATATAGTGCTATTGAACCAAGCTCTTTAAGCGTTGTTCTTGGCAAGTACAATCTCGTCGGTGGAGACATAGCAGCACAGGAAAGAGGGGTTGGTATTCCAATGTTTTTTTTTTATTAGAGGTTGAAATGGAGAGAAACGAAACTGTTTCTTTGTTTTTCAGTTTTTTTTTTTAATACTATTAAATATATACTTATTTTTGTTGCCGATAATACCAATATTGTGTCAGTTCTGTAAGTCCAATAATATAATAATATTATTTAATAATATTATGTCAGTATTACAATTGAATTCTAGGTGTTCCGGGTAATTATTCATCCTGAATTTGACGTGATAACATTGAATAATGACATAGCTTTACTGATATTGAACTCTGAAGCGGTATTTAATGATTATGTACAACCAGCCTGCTTGTGGCACCCGGCACTACCTACAGATGAGGTTTTTGGTAAGGTATGTAGTTCGTATTCTCACCTATATCCCTTTTTTTACTGCAGCACTGTTACCCTCTTTAACTTTATAGGGTTCCGTAGCCGAATGGCAACAATAGAACCCTTATAATTTCCCAAAAGATGACGTATGTTTACTGGAACAGGAGGAGATTTTTTTTGTTTGTTCTTTTTAAGGCTCCTTCAAACAGGCGCGATTCGCGATAAAATCGCGCGCGTCACATAAGCACCGCAAGTCGCGCACCGAGCGGTGCCTTTGTGTCGCGCGCGATTCGCGTCGCGCGTCGCGCCTCTTTGCAGGAGCCTTTATGCGTCATGTTTACCGTAAATAAACGTATTTTCTTTCTAAAAAGTCATAAAAATGGTTAAAGTTGTGGTGCAAACTGGACTTTATCTGTGGATATTAAAGTTGTTTTTCCAAACACATATTTGTTTACAAAACTGGAAACTAAATAGCAAACACAGGTTACGTGCTCTACTGTCGGACAATTATTGTCATGTTTATACATTTCACAGGTTGCAGGTTGGGGATTCAACCATCAAGACAGACTGTCCCTCACTCTTCAGCAAACAACTGTTCCTATAGTATCAGAGTTGGACTGTTTGAAGAAGGACCCAATATTCTTTCAAAAAAGACTGAACGTTAACAAGTTTTGTGGTGGATTTGCTAACGGTAAGCATGCTTTATAGGTGTAAATAAAATAATTTTGAACCTGGAATGGGTTCATTGTAGGTATACCTACATTAGAGTACCTACAATGAACCCTTTTCAGAAAAAAAATTTCATGATTATTTGTTTTTTTTTACTATGGCACCAAGCAAGAAATCTCAAAAAAAATCAGCTGCTCCATACATTTTATGCTGCTCCATCCATAACTCGACAAAATGTAGAAAACAAATGATTTTTTTTTCATATTAAAAGTTGTTTATAGTGACGGAGTACAATATAGCCCCCAAGGTTTTCAGTTATTTCACGGCAACGCTAAGAGGACGATCCAGCCCACATTTTCTTATAAACGTAACTAACAACAGATTTCCTAAGAAAAGTATGCGTATCGGAAATCATCGACTATTTTTAACCGACTTCAAAAAAGGAGGAGGTTCTCAATTCGACGGTATGTTTTTTTTTTTGTGTGTTTGTTACGCGATTACTCCGCCAAATGTGGACCGATTTTCAAAATTCTTTTTTTGTTCGAAAGGAGATACTTCTGAAGTGGTCCCATAGTCACCAAGTCAGGATCTGATGATTGGATCATGGAGAAATCGAGGGCAACCCTCAAATTTTATGGGCCCAAACATCGTTTTTCGCAAATCTTATGAAGTAATTTAAGTACTTGCGTATGGTGATCATCATCTCATGTAGCTGAGCTGATGATGGAAGGTACGACTCCTTAACAGTAAGGAGTAGGCATCGACTGATTAAATTATTTTTTTTTTTTGATGTTTGGAAGGGCGTTTGCCATTTTGGTCTCGTGATCATCAGGTCAGGAGGTGATGGACTAGCCATAGACGATAGAAATCTTTAAAAATCGACAGCACATGTCTCGCGATTGCTGCGATTGTTTGTGTATGCATAGTTTAAGCCATACCATAACATAACATTACGCCAGTTTGCTTTTAAGGGCGATTACGACTAGCTTGTCGCATAATATCTAATCGAGTCGCTCTGGATTCGGCAGATTCATTGGATAGACGCTCGTATTGCACGTGTAGACGACGGGAACTTTGGTTCTCGGTTTCGTTTGATAAGCGCTCCTGAATCAAACCGAGACGATGAGAACGTTGCTCCTCGGTCTCGTGAGACAAACGTTCATGAATGATATCAAGACGATGAGAACGTTGCTCTTGAGTCTCGTTTGATAATCGTTCACGAATCAAATTGAGCCGCTGAGCATGACTTTCTGGACTCTCATTAAGCCTTGATAATCTCGTGTTTGCTCTCTTCTGAGAAAGTCTATACGCTCGCTGCTCATCACTCTCATTTAAAATGTTTCTAGTATTTCTTTCCCTACTTTTCTTTAAACGTTCTTCCTTTTCGTCGTTACTTTCTTCCAAACGGCGCTGTCTCATTTGAGCAGCGCGTTTAGTAGGCCTACCCATATTATACAAAATTAATTTTCTTTCTATTAAAAATTGAAAAAAGAAACTTCAAACTATGAATTATGTACAAACTTAAACTAAAAACTAGAAAATAAAATTATTTTAAAAAAAAAACAAAAACCGACTTCAAAAACCTAATAAACACTAAAAACTTAAAAATAATATTAAATTGAAACTATAATTAAGAATAATTTAACCTAAATAACCTTACCTAACTTTAATCTACACTATATTTTACAATTTAACAGTTTTTGGAGTCGGTGCCAAGCCCGCACTCACAAAATATTAACCAAAAAAAGGTACTATATCAGCAAAAAATATTAACAATCAACAAAACAAACTAAAAAAGAAAATTACAACACAAGACAGAATATCAACAGAAGACGGAGTTGTTTTTGTTCGGATAGTGGCGCGCTCTTGCGGACGAAATGTGAAACTCGTAAGTAATACAATTTGATCTTCATAGGTTTCTCGGTAACGAAATCGTGTCGCGATTCAGAATACGGTACAACGCCATCTATCGAGCGCTAACTAAAACTTTTAACAGCTTTGTAAAAATATCAGTACCTAATAATATGATATTAATTTACTCTCGTAAACTATTGTAATAAAAATTAAGGGAGAATATTTTATGGCCCAATTAGATAGATACACTTGGCTTGGCACCGACTCCAAAAACTGTTAAATTGTAAAATATAGTGTAGATTAAAGTTAGGTAAGGTTATTTAGGTTAAATAACTCTTAATTATAGTTTCAATTTAATATTATTTTTAAGTTTTTAGTGTTTATTAGGTTTTTGAAGTCGGTTTTTGTTTTTTTTTAAAAATAATTTTATCGGAAATACGAACGCGCGATGATGAGATCTAATAGAGCTGTTACAACCATGAATTATTTACCTATTTCGTATTACTATGATTACAAAATTATAGATTAACAGCTCTATCTAATTCCAAAAGTCTTTTCCAAACAACTGAGAATCAGATGACAATCTGCGACTGAGGGAATACTTCATACAAACGCACTATGATAGGTGCCCAAAGCGCGGTAGTACTTACGAAGATTACCGAAAGACATGACCCATGACCATATCTTCTTAGGATCACCAGTACACGTACGTACAGTACCCGGCGATAAATATTGCACATCGACCTATTCGATCCTATCGATTTTATACAAAGAATAAAAATAATTATCAAAAGAAGCAAATCATAATTGTTTTAACAGCTCCTAATAGATACCGGACTGTTTGTATTTCGTGCGACAGAGATAAAGCTCTACGAAGCCGAAATTAGCCGATTGTCTCTTTCCAAAGGTCGATGTGCAATATTTATCGCCGGGTACTGTAGCTTAGTTGTGGGCCACTGTAGAGCGGCGCCTTTATTAAACCATGGAGCGCAACAAGTTAATATGAACTATCATTTTCTTCTTTCAGGCACCTCAGTCTGCAACGGTGACAGCGGCGGTGGTCTCATGATTTTTGTACCAGACAGGGCAGACGACACTGGCAAGGAGACAGGCGCGTGGTACGTCCGCGGCATAGTTTCTCTTGCTGCCCGGAGACATCATGATTCAAATATCTGTGATCCATATCTATACACAATCTTCACAGATGTAGACAAGTATCGGGGTTGGGTAATGAAGTATTTGAGCTAAATCTGTTAAAGGTATAATAAAATACTTGTCTAATGTAAAAAATATTTTATTTATTGCATTTTCCTTACTTAAAGAAATTAGAATTTTTATTGATTATTGACTCGGCTGTCCCATTTCAAAACCTAAAGTCTGTTTTTTAATCTCGTAGACTAAATTGACACATGCAAATGTCAAATTTACAAATAATGATGCCAGCTCTTTTGTGCAGTGTTGTACCTACGATACCGGTTTGTTGAATCGTAACTTTTTATCTATAATAGACGAATTTAATTTTCATTCAAAGTTTTATATTTAAAATTCACGTACGTACACACGGCTGCACGACGTGCTACAAACTGCCAGGGAAATCTGACCACGCAACGCCATACGTAATCCGACCATGTTTCGATGCCTTTAAATTAAACAAAAAAAATATATAGACTCCATCAGTGTTGTTCCGGTACGCGTTAAAACGGCAATCTTAACCCTTTCCTATTACGAAACGGCAGAACTTAAAAAATACAGCAATTATGGCACTTGACATCATTTATATTTGACACACTTCTATTTCATATGACGAGACAATGTTAAAGCCCGAATTAAATGAAATTGCCCGAAAGCACAAAAAAGCCCATGAAAGGTAAGTCGTCGACGAGATGGCTGCTGAACGGGGTGTCACTATTTTGCGACTGCCCCCTTACCACTGCGACCTAAACCCGATTGAGTTGGTCTGGGCTCAAGTAAAGGGGCATGTCGCTAAAACATTCAAAATGAATGAAGTACGAAGCCTTTTTGAAGAAGGGCTTCGTCAAGTGACCCCGCAGCGGTGGAAAGACTGTGTAGTCCATGTAATTAAAATTGAAGATCAAATGTGTCATCTGGGCCATATAACCGACGACATTACTGATAGGTTTATCATAGAAGTAGGTGGCAATTCTGATGATTCAGAATATTCCTCAGACATGGAGTCATTATCTGAATCAGATTAACGCGAATACCTGTAATTAAGTTATGTAATTAAAAATATATGTTTTACATTATTAATTTTGTATTATTACGTTTTAAATAAGTACCTACACATTATTTCAGGATAACTTATTGTAAAAAAAAATTATTAACGCTACGTTTCGGTTGTGCCACATCACTATTTAAAAATTGCAATAAACTGACTACACTCGTAATGTCAGTTTAGTCTACGAGATTAAAAAACAGACTTTAGTAAGGGACACTTTTTACAAAAATCGTTTTATTCCATAATCTTGCTAACCTAGAAGGTCGCTACCAAATACAAAAACACCAACGTTTTAGACTTACATAAAAGGAGATATATTTAAACATCGATACCTAGTAAGTGCACCTTTCACTCCCTAGTGACCATTTAAAACCTAGTAAGTCACTTTAACTTATTCAAAAAAATACATTCCATAGGCTGACCAATATTACCTGTATGGCGCTCTCTTGTAAAATTTAATTTTAAGTCCTTACTAGGTTTTTAAATGGGGCAGCCGGGCTAGCGTTATAATTGGCTTATTATTGACTTCTATCCATCGTTTCTCTGGTCTTCCCTACTCATATAGCCATCGACATTTATACTCGTGAGGACAGTTTTGAGTATGAAAGTCGATGGCTATTATAAGAGTAGGGGAAGACCAAAGAAACGATGGATGGACTGTGTGAATGATGATATGGTTATAAAGAGATGACGACTAACAGAAATGGCAGAAAAAGACACATTGCGCCAACTGATGATGATTGGCTTCTACTATAACCGAATGCAGCTGACAACCAGTATTAGACATGGAGCGACTGCCTAGCTGACACGACAATCCAGTTACTGGATAGCACTTAACCTTTTCGTTAGAGGTTGCGATTGTGACTTGGGGCTTTTAGGCTTATACATCATATGACGACAGTTGAATATCTACGAATGGCCGCCGGGACCGACTGCTTCATACAAAAACTATTTAATCATTGTAATACAGCTAAATGCAGCAACAAGAGGATTATATAAAGAGCCTTATAAAACAATATTCGGTTTAGTTATTTCATGAATGGAGAGTGAGCCATATATCGTTGTTTGTACACGTTAACATTAAATATTGATAAACGCCTGCTCAAATTGTTATAGCAAAGTAGTCGATCGTAATGAATTTACTGAATAATGTATGAAGGCGTCTTCTTTACAAATATTAGCATCTTTCCAGTCTGTTGCTGGAGGTTGTTTACTAAAAATACAAGGCATACATAAATGGCAAAATGTAGTTCCATTATTTTTTTGAAAATAGACCCAGCCTTATTTATATCTCAATTCCAATTACTAATTTAAGACCTGTCCTCCTACTGCTAAATATTTATATGAAAATGATATGCGTGGTCTTACATATAAAAATATATATTATATATACGCGTCGACTAGAGAACCTCCTCCTTTTTTTCATCGGTTAAACAACAACTACCATTTAATATGGATCACTGTGTCTGACTTAAATAAATTATTATTATTTTTACGTCTTTTAATATTTCTCGCGACCCTGGGGTCCCGGACCTTTGGAAGGCGTACGAAAGGAACGAAGCCAACTCATAGAGGCCTGTTAGACGTTTTTGATTAATTCAGACATCAATCGACAATTATCCCTGTTCGCACTATGCAAGTTCACCCAAGGACAACCCCCGGTTGGTGTAGGAATATTGCAGGATATGGAAAAAAGATATTGGATTATAGGTTTGGGTGGCTAAAGTGAACTAATTATTTAGAACTATGGAAAGTCTATACCACTGCCTGACCAATGTTCTACATAAATTACACAGATAAAATGATAGGCGGTAACTTGCACACTCAATAATGGGCCCCCGAAAACGGTTGCTAGCACATAGTGTCGTAGCAACAAGGGGGCAACATGTCTTGAGGTGCATATGAGGAGTGGAGAGGTATTCCACGGCTATCAGGACAATCCCGGAGTACGGTCAAGATTCCTACCAGCTTCTTACTGGAATACTTCCTTCCTTCGATCACGTAAGCTCTTGCGAATCTCCACTCAAGCCGGCCAATAAAGGCAAGAATGAGGTGGGAGCTCTATTTCTCGTAATTTTTCACTCCAGCTGGCCGGTAAAGGTAAGCCAGAGGTGAGGAACAAGACTTCTCCCGGGAGATGGGTCCGTTGGGTCGCTACTACCCAACAGTTCACCACATGCTGCCCTGCGGGTTTCTGGATCTCTCTTGGTCTGACTCCACAACCTAGACCTGTTCCGGCAAAGTAAACTCTTCCGGCGCAGGCCTAGAGTTCGGAGCACGCAAGCCCTACCAACGTCATCGTAGACATATAACGGTGGGGTTATTATTATTATAAAAAATAGCTACGCCATTTTAAAATTCGCAATGCGACCGTAGAGCCACATCACAAACAATGCCTGACCTCTGCTCTCTGTGCAAAAACACCTGCACTATGAAGGACCTTTACGTACGAGGCCAACGCTAACGCTGTCCATATGGCTGAAATCAGCAACCTAATTGCGTAAAACTGTATCAATCTCAATCTGAAGGATATCCGGTCTCGATAACAACATCGCGCAACTGAGCGACTGCTTCGATGCTGCATTCCATTTTGATGACCAACTACGTGTGGTCAGTCGGTGTGCGACCAGGCGTTACCTACAGTGTTGAAATGTACCTAAAAATATCATACTTTATCATGTCATACTATACCTGCGATCCCAGAGAAAGGTGAAAAAAAACACTGTATTTTTATTAATAATATATAACACACATCAAAAGTGTCTAGGGATCAAGCATTTTTATGCGGATTTCTTGAGATTGAGATGTGGCTTTGTAATAAATTTATGATTTTATAAATTTATATGGATCCTTTTTGGTGCATTTCATAATTTGAAACAGGAACTGTTAATCAAATTCGAGTAAAAGATGAAAATCAGCTGTCAATATTTTCCCTATAAAAACATACAACGCATTGAAGACATTATTAGTGCTACTGTTTCCCTACTACTGATTAAAACCAACGTTATTATGGAGCGGCGACGTCATTTAAGCAGGGAAGAAATGCTCAGAGCCGTGGGAATGATAGAAGCTGGTTCCCGGCAACGTACTGTGGCTTTAGCTCTGAATACAAGTCAGAGTGTTATCAGTCGACTTTGGACACGTTACCGAAGCACTGGTACCGTGGCTGAGCGCCATGGAGGACGGTATCGCTGCACCACACGGAGACAAGACCGATACATTCAAATCTTAACTCGAAGAGTTCCAACAATAACCGCCATGATGTTAGCCGTGAGCCTTCATTCCCGAAGACCGCTACGGGTACCACCTATAGCAATGCACAATCGTAGGATTCGATATCAATGGGCTCTTGAACACAGAAATTGGGCAGAAGAACAATGGCGTTTCGTGTGCTTTTCTGATGAGTCTCGTTTTGGTATGAGACCGGATACAAGACGTATACGACACTGGAGAACCCCTGGACGCCAACAGCGATTAAAATCCTGCCAGGAAGTCCATCCTTATAGTGGTGGAACCATCATGGTATGGGCGGGTATTTGGATCGGCGGAAGAACTGAGTTGATTTGGATCAGAGGCAACCTCAACGCTCAAATTTATGCTGAGACGATTTTATCTGACGTCATCGTTCCTCTACAAGTACAAATCGGTACCTTATTTCAGTTAATGCATGATAATGCACGACCGCACACCGCAAGAGTTGTAAGACGGACTCTCGTCGCAGCTCACATCAATGTCCTGCTCTGGCCTGCTCAGTCGCCAGACTTGAACCCGATTGAGCATGCATGGGATATGCTACAGAGAAGAGCTCTGCCGAATATGGAGGGTATCCAGTCGCAAGAAGACCTTTTTTTGTTGTTGCAACGAACATGGGCGGCCATTCCAAAGCGTGATTTGGATGAACTCATTTTGAGTATGCCAAACCGATGTTCTTGTGTTGTTAGTGTTCGCGGTAGAAACACGGATTATTAATTGTTTAAGTTACCCAATAAAATTTAAAGAAAACTGTTATTTCAGTCTTTTTTTCGAACTTTAATGTTAGTGGTTCAAATGTCAAAAATCCCTTTATTAGGAAAATGGCAAATTTCTTTATTAATGCAAAGGTGACTTGGTTTATCGTTACTGTGACAAACGAAAACACTTTATTTGATGAATCCTTAAAGAAAATTTTAATTAATATCAATCAGGAGAAAAGTTATTGCAAAAATATATGTTGATCCCTAGACACTTTTGATGTGTGTATTTTTATTTTACTAGTCCTAGAGTAGGTTCAATGCAAATACTCCATCACCCAATCCCGATACTTCTCTACATCTGTTTTTCGTCGTGCATCGTTCATGACCTTGGCGGGACGTACAGCCTGATGGACCGTGTATAAGATGTGTAAACACTGTCTCATTCACACAAGCGGGGTAACTGCTGTCACTGTCAGTCATGAGGGAAAACAGTGGCGAGAAACAGTGAAGCAGGATAAATACGACAGCGGTTGATATGATAGTGAGCCAGTGATGTGATTCAATATGAATCCGGAGTCAACATCCGGAAACCGGATTCTAAGAGTGAAGACGAGGATAAAGGTCAGAAAAAAATAACAAAGGATAAACCTGTATCACAGACGGTACGTGTTCATACAATTACTATTAAGAGGAAATGCGGTCGGAGACACTACTTTTGAAAAATCTTAGGAAAAATTCTAAGATAGAAGTCGTAATTGGAGGTTTGACTCTCGCCTATTTCCTCCTCCAATATTGAACCAATTTAAAAGATATTTTATAAACTGAAT
This sequence comes from Luperina nickerlii, assembly GCA_963855955.1. Classification (NCBI taxonomy): domain Eukaryota; kingdom Metazoa; phylum Arthropoda; class Insecta; order Lepidoptera; family Noctuidae; genus Luperina; species Luperina nickerlii. Next base: position 14,941,744 of record OY979686.1, on the reverse strand, counting down.
AAGAAGAATATATACTGTGTCCTTATGTTTTTCTTTTTTCATTAATAGTTCTAAAATTTGTACACTAGGCCTCTGTTGACAGCGGTTTAAATCGGCATTTATTGAGAGTTTTAGTGCTTATAAAAATAATGTATCATCAAAAAGGAAAACATAGGGATATACAAGTAGTTAATATTTATTATTCTGTAAAAAATCATTACATTATTTTACATTACATACATTAACCAGAAAGAAAACAGGCGAGAGCGTTTCTATGGAGAAACGACCACCCGCATTTTCTCTTAGGGCAACTGATTTGAAGCCCTATGTGATAGTACCTATGTTTATTTAATGAATGAAACATTTTGTCAAGGTATTAATTTATTGTTATTTTTATATAACCGCTAACTGTTGCCCGCGGCTTCGCCCGTCATGAACGGTCCCAAAAAAAGGAAACAAAACTCGCGTTGAAGTAATATATTTCACCGTAAAACTTTTAATGCGGCATCATTACTCTTCAAGAGTTTGTTGAAGCAAAGCGTTTACTTAACAATGTACCTTTTTTGAAAAATGTATCAACTTTAGATTACATCGTTTACGTTTTATTAAAAATGGGGCCCCTCTTTATGGTGCTTAAGTACGGAAAAGAAGAATCTGTAGGCTTCCTGAAATAAATGAATAAGCAGTTGTCAAATACGAGATGCATCCAGGGTAATTTGATTGTTAATCTGTTGTAATTTCCATAGTTATCACACTGTAATCCTATTATCATACTAATCCATACTAATATTATAAATTCGAAAGTAACTCTGTCTGTCTTTCTGTTTGTATGTTACCTTTTCACGCCTAAACCACTGAATGGATTTCGATAAAATTTGGTAGATAGATAGATTGCATCCCGGGAAAGGACATAGGATAGTTTTTATCGACATACATCGCGGGCGAAGCCGCGGGCGGAAGCTAGTCTTTAATAATAAAGCTGAAGTGTTTGTTTGTTTGAACGAGCTAATCTCTGTAACTGAAAAATATGTTTGCGTTCGCGATTTATTTGCCAAAAATGTAAATAAATATCAATTAATGGAAATATAACTTTAATAAGAAACTGAAACATTATATAATATACACATAACAAGGTGTTTAACCTGAAAAGGGTTCATTATAGTTACTCAACATTATGAAATCGATCATCATGGAGAAATCGCAAGCAAATCAGCTGCTGTTTGCCTAACTCGACTAAATGTAGGAAACAACTAATTTCTTTATATAATATCTTTCAGGCTCAGCCTGCAACGGTGACCAGACAGGGCAGGCGACGCTGGCAAGGCGTCAGGCGCGTGATACGTCCGCGGCATAGTTACTCTACTTGCTTTCAGAAGAACTGATGCAAATGTCTGTGATCCTGATCAGTATACAATCTTCACGGATGTAGACAAGTATCGGGATTGGGTGATGAAGTATTTGAACTAAATCTGCTGCAGGTATAAAATAATATCCTATGTATACAATAATTACCTGTTGTTATAAGTGTTTTATTTATTACATTTTCATTACTTTACAGAAAGGACATGGCTTGATGAACCCTTAGCATGTATAGAAATATCTCACTTGCTCGTAACATTCACATATTCATTCATTCATTATTACGTGTGTAGAATCCTGTTGATTCCGTATCTATGTCGAATATATCACTTCAGTGGCTCACTACCACACTAAGCGCTATCGTATATCTATATGCCCTTCGCTATCCTGTTTCTGCTTCACTTTCCCTGTTTCCCGCCATTTCTCGTGACTGACAGATGCTAATGTTTTCCAACTACAATGTCAAGTTTGTTCTTGGGATCTGGGGTCACGTAATAGCCCCGCCAAGACGACCCAAAAACAAAACCCTAGAATTTAGAGTAAGGGGCTTTTTTTTTTGCCCCACATTAGATCTGATAACTTTTAACACTGAAATCGTTATGTAAGTCTTGACAACCTACTTTACATTAATTTTTTTTGGTGGGTAACATATTTACTAACTAAACTCGCACTTGACCGATTCTTTTCTGTGTTATCCACATAGCATGTAGGTAAGTCTACACGAATTCATTTGTTGCAACTACTACTAAAAAATATTGATTTTAATATATAATATGTGAGTTGAAAAAGGTTAGAAAGGTTCTGGAGTGGCGACCGCGTTCCGGAAGACGTAGCGTTGGAAGGCCTCCCACAAGGTGGTCCGACGACCTTGTGAAGGCCGCAGGAACCCGTTGGATGCGAGAAGCACAGAACCGGTCGAAGTGGAGGTGCTTGGGGGAGGCCTAGGTCCAGCAGTGGACGTCTTTTGGCTGAAATAATGATGATGATGATGAATATGTGAGTTATACCACAGAATAACTAACATGTACTTAATAGTTATACCTAATTAAAGTATGTGCATTTTCTCGCGGGCATTGAATTTTTTTGCAAATATGAGATACAGTACAGTACCCGGCGATAAATATTGCACATCGATAAATAATAAAAAAAAATAAAAAACAAAAAAATGAAAATAATTATCAAAAGAAGCAAATCATAATTGTTTTAACAGCTCCTAATAGATACCGGACTGTTTGTATTTCGTGCGACAGAGATAACGCTCCACGAAGCCGAAATTAGCCGATTGTCTCTTTCCAAAGGTCGATGTGCAATATTTATCGCCGGGTACTGTACACAAAGGAATGTCATCTGTATGGCTTACATTTGGCGACTATTTTCGTAAATAATATAGAGCAATTATTGAGTGGAAGATTGGAAGCGAAGGAGAACTGCCCCGTCTCAATCTTCATAATTTTACAATGAACAATGCATACACTCCTTCCATTCCCAATATACTTCGTACTCACACCAAATTTCCTCGAACCTAACTTTTTCAAAAACCCCTAGTATCCCCGCTCATCCTTTGATAAAGTGCGGGACATAAAACTGGGGCATAACGACTGTACTGTCAAGAGCAAGGGGGCAATTTATATTTTTTTTTCACCCCTCCCGGGTTGTCCTGAGAAAAATTACGGCCTCTCTTTATTAGAAGTGAGTAATTTTTGACGTTAAAATGTCACCAAGTGAGGTATTTGTTAGGGAATTAATTTGCTGCGTGTCCGTTTTGATTTTTTTTTTGTGGTTCTATGATGTGATTTTTAAGGTTCCGTACCCAACGGGTAAAAACGGGACCCTATTACTAAGACTCCACTGTCCGTCTGTCTGTATGTCTGTCACCAGGCTGTAACTCATGAACCGTGATAGCTAGACAGTTGAAATTTACACAGATGATGTATTTCTGTTGCCGCTACAACAACAAATAATAAAAATGAAATGAAATTAAAATTTCAAGAGGTATAAATTAAACGGTTTTTTGGCGTTTTATGCCTTGTGGTACGGCTTCGTGTGCGAGTCTGACTCGCACTTGGCCGGTTGTCTTTTATTTTATTTTCTGGGGTAAGAATTATTTGATAGATGTAAAACTGGCTGTGAGAGTACCGGTCTTCTGACTACCTAACAACGACCTAACGACTATCAATAACAGACAGTTCTCTTTTTATGTGGTTAAAAATACATTGAATAACAATATTTGTGTGTTAGACCAATCTGTCTAGCCTTTCCCAACTATGTTGAGGTCAGCTTTCAGTCTAACCGAATGCAGCTGAATGATAATGATTTTATATGAAGCGACTACCTTCACAACCCAGTTACTGGGTAATATGATACCCCTTGGTAAGACTGGTTGTCAGACTTTCGGGCTTCTGACGATCCGTAAAGACTGCTAAAGATCCAAGAATGACAGCCGGAACCAACGATGTAACGTGCTTTCTGAGGCACGGACGAGTCTTTATACATATATAAATATTATGGTCACCCATCCACGGACCAACCGTGGCAACGTAGCTTAACCTGATCGATCGACTCCGTGCGGCTGGTATTACTTAGCCAAATCCCCTCTTGTGTGTTAAACCAATCACAATCATCACTTAAAAACACCAACTAGATGAAAAAAAACCTTGCAATACAATATTTGTTTTAGTTATTACATGTCTAAGGAGTGAGTCATACAGCATTGTCTAAACATATAAACATATTTTAATATTGATAAACGCCTGCTCAAATTGTTATAGCAAACTGTTGTAAGCGATCGTAATGAATTTATTGAATAATGTATAAAAGCGTCTTCTTTACGAATATTAGCATTTTTCCAGCCTGGTTTGCTTGCTAAAAATAATGTGTGCACAGAAATGTCTACATTATTTATATGGATTTATTCAAAATAGACTCAATCTCATTACCTAGTCAGTAAAAAATAATGGAGCTTTTCTTGGCTCACAGCTTCAGCCGGTAGTCCCGAGCTCAGAGGGTTTTTGAGAAAAATATGCAGGACGAAAAGTTGATAGCTGAGTAGGTGCGGCATGATGAGAGAACGCTGAAAATATATTTGAAAGTTTCATATAGGAGCCCTGGTCAGGAGTCCAGTTTCAGATTTCAAAAAAGAGCCAATAGTTAAGTGATCTTCAGAGCCATTGATTTTGGTATGATGGTGTGGGCCTAACCCATAATGACTTAAATAGGCAAATCTGATGAAGAAATATGGGCTTTCTCATCTGACGACTATGAAAACCCAGAGATGGATAGAGAATATATATATATCTGACTGATTGATGGAGCCTTTTGGCAAATATGTCAAAATTTCATTGATTCACAAAAGTACCCAAACGTAGTTATATTATTGAATATATCTATCTCTATGGGCTGATGTTTCGAACGCCAAATAATTTTATCCGAGGAATAATTTTGATTTTTCGACAATTCTTCCATGCAAAATCTGTCAGACGACAACTTTATTCCACGTATAAAAACTATAAGTATGTTGGTTGAAAAATCAGGCCTAAATCGACAAACCGAATGGCTTTTATTGCTATTTGTATTTGAAGCTGACTCTTTTGTAAAGATTTGTCAGTTTGTCAACCATTTAAACAAAAGGTCTAGTTTTTAAAAGTGTCTACCTTTTTCTGCGACGTGAGAAAAGCCAGTCAGAAGCCTAAAAGTCTGACAACTAATATTATCAAGGGTATCGTGTTACCCAGTAATTGGATTGTGGAGGTCAGATAGAATTCAGCAGTGCGATTCTGTAACCATCTCACCGTGAAAACTTAGGTGAAGTGAGCGTGGAGCTGTCAATAGTGTCAATGTCTAGCAAAAACAAACTCACTTCACCTAAGTTTTCACGGTGAGATTTTTACAGAATCGACCGGCTGGTGTATCCTGTTAGACTGGAAGTCGACCCCAACGTAGTTGGGAAAAGGCTTGGCACATTGATTGTATGAAAAACATCAGGAAAATGATAAGGATGATGATTCATGGTCTTCACGAAACAGGCTCGACCTAGGTGTGGAGTTCATAAGCAAAATGCTGCCTTTGTGTCTTATTTTGTTTTTTTTAGGGTTCCGTAACTCAAAAGGAAAGACGGAACCCTTATAAGATCACTTCGTTGTCAGTCTGTCCGTCGATTAAGATCCTTTTTCTCAGGAACGCGTGGAGCTAGCGAACTGAAATTAAAACCATATACTCAAGTCTAAAGACCCTTAAATCTGTGAATAAATTAAACTTCTACGTTAACGTAAAATAAAGATACGGCCGTTTATGCCTCAAAAACACGTATATTTCGACACTCTCAAAAGGGAATTAAAACTTATAGGGTACTTCCCGTTGACCTAGAATCATGAAGTTTGGCAAGAAGCAATGTCATGTAGCACAAGTAAAGGAAAAATCTGAAAACCGCAAATTTGTAGTTACATTACAATTTTTTTTTCCCGTGATAAACTATTTTAGCTCTTCTCGCCTGAAACACAGGACTACCTACTCGTAGTTCAGGCACGTAAGTCTTAGCAATATAATTTTTATATAAGCAAAACTGTACCTAATAGTTTTCATGTCTTATAATTTTTTAATAAATATTTTTTTTTTTTATTTACATACCTACCTACAAATTTGTACGGAACTCTCGGTGCGCGAGACCGAGTCCCATTCGCACTTGACTGGTTTTTTATATAAACCTAGCTATTAAAGTAGACTATAAGGAAACGTTTGCCAAGCGTCGCGATAATGGCAACCCCCCCCCCCCCTTTTTTTGAGGGAGGCCTATGTCCAGCAGTGGACGTCTTTCGGCTGGAATGTTGATAAAGAAACGCAAACACTGTTAAAGAAACATTATCTTTTCTTAATAACAATTCCCGTACACACATTATTAATTAAGCTAACAAAACTCTCATGTGTTATGTTTTCATTTAATTCAAAACCCATCAAAATGTTAATTATAAAGTTAAAAATAAACAGACTCCGTAAAGCGAGAGAACCCTCCCTATATTTTGGGATTTTAATGAAAAATAAACAAAATTAATACACTGAAAAACAGTTGGTATATTATTATTCGTAATTTTTTTGTTTATTTTTAATTGAAAGTTTGTATAAAAGATTTACCCTTTTAGGTATAAAAAATATCACACTCTTTAAAAACCCTTTTAATTTAAAAACCTATTTTTAGGGTTCCGTACCTTAAAAATAAAAAACGGAACCCTCATAGTATCAGTTGGTCTCCGTCCGTCCGTCTGTCTCTCAGTCTGACAAGATCCTTTTTCTCAGGAACGCGTGAAGGTATCAAGTTGAAATTAATATCGAATACGTAGGTCACAGGTCTCCTCTCGGTGAGAGGGAGTGGGCCGTAATCCACCACGCGGACCCAGTAGGGGTTGGTAGTGCCACATGTCTTCGAATTTTTGGGTCTAGAACATGCCGGTTTCGTACGATGTTTTCATGTAAATCAAGTAGGTATAATGATGATTAAGGAGAGAGGAAGTGCTTTTTTAAAAGTGGACAATGATTGAGCACGCCTTACCGACACGGGCAAGTCATTCCATAACCGTACTGCTTGAACAGTGAAAGATTTGTCATAGAAACTGGTGGAATACATCGGCCATCTCTAGTCTCATGTTTTCCGATGACCTCAGATATCTTTATGGGTGTCATGAAGGAACTTGAAACTTTCTTTAAGATAAGAGGATTAAACAAAATACTGTAGAGCTGAAACAAGATATGAGAGTTACGGCGGAGACGTATGGGAAGCCACTTGAGCTTTGTACAAAACTCAGATATGTGATCATAATATTTGCGCAGACCAAAATGTACCACTTAATTTTAAGTTTTTCGAACCTAACGACTATTCAAACTTTTATGAATTTTTACTGAAAAGCAAAAACTGAACTGACTGAAAAGCAGAAACGTTTTAAAATAGAAAACCAATAAATGATTACTCGACCGACAAGATATTGCTTCGCCAGCTGCCGATTTGTAGTGTGTGCTTCAAATTATGGAAAGGACAATTTTATTACAGTTCATCATTTGGCAAGCTTTATCCTAACTATCTTGAGATCGGTTTCCAGTCTTACCTTATGCAGCTGAATATCAGGACATTTTTACACGTTTACAAAATAACATGAATGTTTACTTTGTAATGTCTTATTTTACTTTAATTATTGTGAATGTGAGGACTATGTTGGTCATCCTTTTTATTTTTTGTTATTTTTAATGTTGGTCTGGCAGTTTTGAGTACTTTAAGTGGCCTACCCAAATGCCCTTTCTTCGGTATTGTCCGTCGAGTCGTTGAGCTCCTCAAGTTTTGAGTTGACATACACGATTACCGACAAATGCTTGCACTGACTGGACTAGTCCGCTCAAATCTGTGTGGTACTTTCTTCAAAAGACCATTTCAGACATCAATCTACATAGTCTTCACTTGATCTGACCAAGATTATGTCTTGACTTTAAAAGAGACAGTTTGTTTCGGCCTTACTTCTCAGAGTAATCAGATAGGAAACGCCAACCTCATGGTCGGCGCTAATCCTAACTAATATTATAAAAGCGAAAGTAAGTTTGTTTGTTACCTTATCACGCCTAAGGGTGCGTTTCCACTGAAGCGGAGCTGTGTTGAGCAGAGCGGAGACGTACAGGAATCGACCAATCACAATGGTTGAAATCCTCAGCGCGTCACTCGTCTCGTCTTTGATTGGACGATTCCTGCACGTCTCCAGGACGTGTCCTAAATCACGAAACCGAGCATCTTAAAATTTTGCTTATACATTGTCAGGTGTACAGAAACGGACATAGGGAAAAAAGTCATCCCGAAAAAAAGTGCTGTTGCCGAGGAAAATAACAATAACGTTATTATTATCACAGATGACGCCATATGTCTTTCGAATCAAAAAAAAGACAACGTCTGTCGGGTCAGCTAGTATTTATATGTAGATCTGCAAAGGCTAGATCCGCAAAGGAGGCTGCTGCATTGTTTGAAACTAAGTTATGTATTTTTTTTTACGTTCAGTGATTAAAGACGATATTATAACAAAAAAAATATCTCCATACTGTGTTACCTAATACATCGTCAGGGATTTCCAATAAGGAAATATTCAAATTAGACGCCCCAGCCACTGGCAACCGTCACGACAAGTATTTATTACTTTTTGTAAACGTAAATCTGTAAGCCCTGTCAACGTAAAAAAAGTAAAAGTATTTTTAATTCGATAGGAAAATACTTTACGCTCTTTCACTATGAAACCTCCGCAGAAACAATCTCGACAAATCCAGTATCGACATGTCTCATCCGAGTAAGATGCCCCTCACAGTATGATAAATGATTTTATTCTTGTGAGTAGGTTTGTACTTCAGCGGGATTGTCCGAAAGGGTTACCGCTGGCTCGGAACATAAAGGGCTAAGGAAGGAACACGGGTGGATTTTAATCAGTAATAGTCTGACACTCCCTTCCGCTCCACCCAGAGCGGGAGGGGTCATTTGAAGATTTCCCATCCTGATAAAAATAAAAGTAGGTTTGTACTTTGATACGTCAACCATACTATTTTCTTTCTAGAATAGCCGAAACAAACTCAGAGGTCACAGTCTCTTTTAAAGTCCAGACATAATCTTGGTCAGTTCATGTGAAGAACATTTCAGACACCAATCTATATAGATTGGTGTCTGAAATGGTCACAGTCTCTTTTAAAGTCCAGACATAATCTTGGTCAGTTCATGTGTGTGTCTTTTGAAGAAAGAGCCACACAGATTGCGTGTAGCTTAGTAATCGTGCAGCTCAATTCAGAACTTAAGGAGCTCAACGATTCGACGGACAACACCAAATAAAGGACATTTAGGTATGCCACATAAATTACTCAAACTGCCAGATCATGATTAAAGCAAAAAGAAAAAGCAACAGAAAATAAGCTACAAAATCCTCACATTCACAATAATGAATAATTAATATAAGAGTATAATAAAAGTATTAACATAACATATACGCTTTGTAAAGACAAAGCGTATATGTTACACTTTCTTCCTTACCCCTATGCGATTAAAATGAGGGAAATAATGTTGCATTGAGATCAAACGAAAAAGATGTATCGACGAAACACAGCAGGCTGCTTGACGCTGGACTCCGGTGGGAGGGTGGTCGCAAACCAGGGCGTTAGTCCTACCGTAAGGGAAGAATTGGCCAGTCAAATAAGGTGTTGGGTGTGACTGTCCAGGATGCGCCGAGCGCTCGATTCAGTTGAGTAACTGGCGGAACAAACTGCGCTACACGAGGAGGCTTCTTCATGCACTTTTCCCGACCCGGGAATTGAACCAAGGACCCCATGCTCAGCAGTCGCGCTTGCGTTTACAAGACCAACGGGGTAGTCAGTAAACAAATAGCCAGTCAAACAGGTTATAGCAATGCTGATTACCCAGTGTTGATTGGCGAAAACAAGACCGGAGTATCGTACATTTGTGCTCCCTAAGCAGTGGTGGCCTAGAGGTAACGGCCGCGACTTGAGTTGTAAATACGAACCCAGACAATCACTTTACTCTGTGTAAATTATTTCATCATCACTTCCACAAATCCCCTTAGATGATCCCCTACTCAGCATCGTAAATCGTAAAAAGGCAATGAGAACTTAGGATGCAAGAGCGAGCGAAGCGAGCTCGGGACTTGGGGCACCCCGACTCGAACAGGTTAGGTTCGAAGGGGACGACGGGGGCTCAAGTGAGCGAGCAAACTAGCCCCCGTCATCTCCTTCGTGTTAGGTTCCTTTAAAGCCTGGAGACGGAAATAGAGACCCCGCGAGGCTGGACTCCGTCGACTATGCCTTATTATTATTGCTTGGAAACCGTCTTATACCCGCCAAGATATCTTTTTCTTGGATCCTAAGTTCTCATTGCCTTTTTACGATGCTGAGCAAGGGATTATCTAAGGGGATTTGTGGAATAAGCCCTCTCAAGTGACATAAATTAGAATTTAGGATGTAAGTATTCAAATAATTCCATTTGTAAGTGACACTACAATTAGACATCCACAGTTAGGTATTTTGTGACTGATTCGTTATTATTTTCTTTATTTTTGGAGCAAAGTTTAAAAATATTATCTTAGCAGAGAGTAGTAGTGGTCCAGTAGTATCACCAGCGACTAACGAGTCATAAGGTCCTGAGTTTAGATCCAGACATGCACTTTAGTTTTTGTAAGTAACTTCATTACAATTGCTCTCAAAACTGTAACGGAAAACATCGTCAGAAAACGTCCTAGAACTATTATATTGGAAGACATTTAATTTTGACCTCTACCACCCCGCACTGGGCCCACGTGGTGGACCACACCTGCTGACAGAGAGGAGGCCAAAATATGTAACCAATACTTTGTAATAATATTTTGAATTAAATGAGTGTCCTTGGAGTTTTTTTCTCCATATGTACCTACTACGCTTTAGGATGGGTAATTAGCTTCATTTTTCTGTCTGACTGATCCCTTGACAATTCAAAAGTGCCTGTGATTGGTTTATTTGGAAACTAGCTCTCCTGGCGAACTTCGTACTGTTCTGCCCCTGCTTTTTAAATCTCTGATATCTTCTAAGATATTCATTTTAATATGATATGTTATACAGGGCAATTTTGATCTACATGAAATGCACAACTTATCTAATTTATTTAAGTTTATAAGGAATAGTACTGTATTTTTTTAAACAGCTCGTTAAATAACCCATAATTTTTTAGTAATAAGTAAAAGTTAAAAATGGTTACTGTGGGTTATCCTTAGGAGATAAACATATACCATCGAAGACGTTTTTATAGATATTTTTAAGATATACAATGCCGTAGCACATTAATTTGATTTATCTCGTAAGGTTTAGCGAGCATTTACAATGTAAGCGCACAAAAATATATTTGTTACGGCATCACATTAAAAATCTTTGAATTTCTTGGCCATTTTCTACTATAATATGCGTGTATTATTCATATAAACCTTCCTCTTGAATCACTCTATCTATTGCTGACACATGCATTAAAATCCGTTGCGCAGTTTAAAAGATCTACAGACAGCGGGAGCGACTTTGTTTTATACTATGTAGAGAAAAGATAAAGACGACTTTGTTTTATATACTATGTAAAGATAAATGCTTTGAGTTTGCCATTTTTCTATTACAATTTGAGGAAATTGAAACAGAAAAATGGGAAATTTTCTTTAACGATGTATATGAGGATATAACACATAAATAAGAAACAAGTACATAGTTCCGACACACATAAAAACTCAGGTAATAACGTGAGAGTCCACCACGTGTTATGTAGCACAGACACTTAAGTCTAATGCGCCTGTTCGACCCATTAACTCTTTACCTGTTACATGAATGTTAGATACCTGGATCTGCCATCATTTTTTGTAGAGTTATTGATAGTGTTGAAAGATGTAGGATAGTGGTGATAATATTTCCTTTGAAATATCGCTGGCGTTTTAATGAGTTCTTCACAAACCGTATGGCTTCAATTGATCAATATTAAACAGTATACATAATATGTATATCGTCACTGGAAAGGAAAAAATGCTGAACCGCCATTTGGGCCAAAATGAGTTATATAATATATCGTTAGATTCGGTTTCTCTTCTGCGTCGATCTGTTTAGGTTTCAAGAAAAAAATCCAGGTAACCAGGTTCGGAGCCAATTAAAATGGGCTCAGATTGTCTTGCCAATCTTGCATCTTTCGTCACTGTTAAATATAACTTTTAATATGTTGTGGAAAATGTCATAAGTTATAGGTACAGTACATGTACTTATAATTCTTATGTATTTATAACTTAGTTTATGATTTTAATGTATAACTGTTTATTTTTCAGAATAAATAGAATAAAATGATACTTAATTACAGGAGCAACACGTCACGCACGACATGCGTCGACTTCAGAGGCAACTGACTCTGTAGTCGACGCGTGTCGCTCACACGAGCGACTTATGCGCGACTTATGCGACTTATGCGCGTGTAGCACGTGTGTATACACATGCACACAAGCGACACGCGCATAAGTGTGAAATGTAAAGGTTCAACTAACCAACCTTATCCAGTACATCAACATCCGCGTCGAAGTCTCGTCGCTCTCATTCTCATTAGGTACTACAGTCTATAATCAGACAGCTACAAAACGGGGCACCTTCGGATCTCTTAATTCCTATTTCTTAGTGCTCCTTGCTGCTGTTAAAAAGTTTTAGTCTAGCTTTAATTCCTTCATTAGTTCAGGATTCCAGGATTTTCTTGAGAAAATCTGTTTTGTTAGTCGGATAGGGTGAATTTTATTTAGTAGGATTTTATAACGAGGGGGCAAATATGTGCAGTACGCGGCGATAAATATTGCACATCGACCTTTTTACACAAAACCATTTTATACAAAGAATAAAAATAATTATCAAAAGAAGCAAATCATAATTGTTTTAACAGCTCTTAATAGATACCGGACTGTTTGTATTTCGTGCGACAGAGATAACGCTCTACGAAGCCGAAATTAGCCGATTGTCTCTTTCCAAAGGTCGATGTGCAATATTTATCGCCGGGTACTGTAACACACGGAGATATTGAAGGTCAAGTTTCCAACTTTTACTAACAAAAAACTTTTTTACAAAAAAAAAAACAACCGACTTCCAAAAAAAACTCTACAAAGTGAAAAGGGCTAAGGAAAGAACACGGGTGGTTTTGGTCAGTAAGAGTCTGACACTCCCTTCCGCTCCACCCAGAGCGGGAGGGGTCATTTGATGATTTCCCATCCTGAAAAAAAAAGTGGTACCCTAGAGAAAGCAAAAGAAGTAGAGGAAGACAGTTAAAGCGATGGGAAGATGATTTTAGGAAAGTAGCAGGCCTGGAATGGTTACGTACCGCAAAGGACAGAAATTAGTGGAAAGCCTTAGAGGAGGCCTGAAGCTAAAACAAGCTGTTATGAGGCGAGACCAGCCGAATAGTTAATTCGTTTTCTTACCTCTATGTTCAACTTTCAAATAATTGCTTTTTCAAATAAGTTACAAACGAACAGTAATAAAGGCTTTTTTTATTGATATACCAATTGAAATAAGGCACTTATGAAACTTTCAAGAAAAAGACGGACAATTTTTTTTCGAACATACAATCTGAAATAATTTATTTCTTAACAAAAATCTCGGAACTCTACAAACCGTTTAAATAACACCTTTCCCGATTCATCAAACTATTTGCATTAATTTCCATTGAATACCGGAATTTCCATTCGGATAAGAAACCCTTTTCCCAAACTAGTATTGTCAATGGGATCCTCGGAAACATGGCGCTATAAACCGGTTGCTCTATTGTATAAAGCAATTGCGGTTTGAGATATTGGAAGACGCGGAAGGGAGTGCTCTGAGTGGAACACCTCTGTATTTCGTTCCGAGTTAAGGCTCCTGCAAACAGGCGCGACGTGCGACGCGAATCGCGCGCGACCCAAAGGCACCGCTCGTTGCGCGACTTGCGGTGCCTTTGTGTCGCGCGCGATTTTATCGCGTGTCGCGCCTGTTTGAAGGAGCCTTTAAAGATTTCAATATGATCGGGGAGATTTGGAGGGGCTCGTGGTTAAATAATAACAGCCGCACGAGTCGATCGAAGGTTACTAAGCCACTCTTGCCGCGGTTGGATCCATTTACATACCCAGACCCCACAGTGCCTCAGAAAGCACGCTAGGCCTTTGGCCCGGCTGTCATTTGTAGGTCTTTGACAGTCGTTACGGGTACCTAATTCGACTACCTAATTCTTCTTATTACCACTACTTAATTATTTAAATATATACCTTAATCTAAGCAGGTACTTTAATTAATAAAAATTAGTAAAACGATTTCGCTGACAGTTCCCAAACTGTTTCTGTTTTAAAAACTATTGAGTTCTTTTTTCGGCTGTCGTTCATAGGTATTTGACAGCTGTTACGATTAGATTGAGTCAACACCGGCTGTCGCTGAAAACCAGCGCTGGGGCTCTGTCTCGTATAGGGCCTTAGCATTATGCTGAGCGATGGCCGTTTTGCGTAGATGTGACGCATACTTTCTCCCAATTTGTTATTTTGTTTTTTTTTTCTTATGCGTCATGTTTGCCGCAATTAAACGTATTTTCTATCTTTCTTTCTGACATCCAGTCGTTTCAAAAGCTATCGTGTTACCAAGTAACGTGGCTTTGGAAGCCACTCCAGGCAGTCACTCCATGTGAAATACTGGTATTCAGCTGCAGCTATTTAGATTGCTATAGATGTAGAAGAAATAGGGTGTAAAGTTCATTCATACTCCATAGAAATGGGAGGATCCTCCGACCAGACGGGTGTCGTGTCTAGCGGGCAACTGCCCAATGATTCATGGGCTGATGTATATATATGCTAGTTGCGCGGTAAACTCTGCTTGCGAGATGCAGAATTTTGCGTGACGTCAGTATGACGCGTTGTTCGCATGTGGCGTTGTAGATACTACGGAGCTACAATGTCAATTCTGTTGAAAATTGTAGAATTACGGAACGCTTTGAAAACGACGTCATGATATCTAGATCCTTTGTTAGGCATTTTGTGTGTCATAAACTATCGATAATGGCATATGCAGATGATACGAACTGGCTCTTAAAACCTTTTTCCTGTGGTATTTTTTTATAATAATCATGCACGATTATAATTATTACACGATTATATTATAATTATAATTAACAATCACGATTATAATTTTTGTGGCTAAAAATTAATCTGTATGTACTAACTACTAGTTGAGACTGTCCAAATTGTGTGAAAAAAGTTAAATGTTAATAAGATCCATATATTGTGAACTAGCTTCTGCCCGCGACTTCGTCCGCATGAAATTTCACCCTCCCCCCATTCACTTTTTAGGGGTGAAATTTAGAAAAACTATTTCTTAGTGGATACTTCTTTATACTCTTCACAACGAACATACCCTCCAAAATTCATGTTTCTAGGACCAGCGGTTTAGGCTGTGCGTTGATATACATATACAGACGGTCAGTCAGGGCTTTGGATTTTATACAGGGTGTTATTGACAGCCCTCCGCAAACTGATAGGGTGGCTTCAGTACATCATATTAAGATAACCGGTACATGAAATTCATTCAGGAACATTAAGGGAATCCAAAAAACTAGATTTGTTTTATTACCGTGCACGCAATGTATCGTTACCGTGGCAAAACGCACGTAGCGGACGGCAGCGCAGCGAGCTTGAGCGAGGCTGCCCCCGCCCCCCGCGCGCTCCCCGGCGCAACATCCATTGCTGTTTTTTTGAATACAGCTGTTTTATTTACATAAATGGAGTGTTGCATACAGAGAATGTAATTTTACATTGAAATAAAGGAATATCAGCAGAAAAAACGGCACATATTTTTTTTTCCTGAGAAAATTTTCAGTGGGATATGATTCAGAATAAGGAGCTGAATCAATCCTGTGTTTTTGTGGAGGGCTGTCAAAAAGACCCGGTATAATAACAAGCTGCGCCACGCGGTTTCACCCGCATTAGAGTCGATCCCGTGGGAATATCGGAATAAAAAATAGCCTATAAATATGTTAATCCAGGGTCACAGCCACCTCCATCCAAATTTTATCAAATTTGGTCCAGCCGTTTTAGCGTGAAGAAGTAACAAACTTATAAACACACACACACACAAACTTTCGCTTGTATAATATTAGTGTGATATAGATAGATAAAGAGCAAAGATATATGTTAAAAAATATAAATCCATTACTTTTAAAATAGTTAAACAACCGTTCAGATTTCTATAAATCCACAGCGACAAACTGCCAAGAAAACTTGGTTGGACCTTTCACAGATCTGTGAAGCGAAAATCAAACGGTCGGTTACACCTGAACTTGTAAGAGAATCTGTTCGAAATCTAACTAAGCAAGCGAATGGAATGGTCGAGCGAACTGTGAAATTTTCTTTAAAGATTTCTGAGCTGTTGAAGCGCAAGAATCTTTCGGATGACTGTACAATAATTTCAAATAGTGGCTGTGATTTGAATGGAGGTAGGAGGTAGACAAGTTTTGTAAAGGGTTATAGGAAGAATCAGGATTCCCGCAAGTATTAGAAGATATTATGTAGTTAGATAGTAAGAGAGTTCTTAGATGTTTTGGTCATGTTGAGAGGATGAACGAATGGCAAAAGTAAAAATATTGTATTGTGTTGTGTTATGTTGGTGTTGTGTTGGGCCCAGTAGGACCTCAGTAGTGCAGGTGTATGGACATTTTGAAAACACAAACATGTGGGACATGATTTGGTCACGAACACCGCATTCGCATTGGCTGCCTGCTGGTGCCTAGGCCCTAGCCTGACTGCCGTCGACTCAAAAATAACGTTGAATCTGTGTTTTAGAGCGCAATGTGGTGTTGCGAATATCGTCGACTCAAAAAGAACGTCAGTAATCTGTGTTTTAGAGCGCAATGTGGTGTTGCGAATATGGTCTCTTAAATTAAAACTAAAGCGTTAAAAATATAAATCAAATTAACAGCTTCTGAATGTTTTAGTTATGAATTGTTTTACGGAGGGCTTTTTTAATTAGCAAGAAAGATTTAATATTAATTATTTTGTAACACGATATTCCTTTCACGGTTCATAAAATATTAAGATCTGAAATTAAAAGGGATAGATGTATAACTACAGTACATAAGGTTGAATGTCACTTGCACTTTATAAAACAATAAGGACTATTTGTCTATGTGAGAGTTCGATAATTTCAATCTTATTGAAGTTTCAACTTATTGGGAATTGTTATCAAAAGTGATAAAGTAATTACGAGATCGGATATACCAATAGTGTCATAATCGGCCTATGAGATTCCCACTGCTGGGACACAGGCCTGCTTCCACCAGTCCTCAACCAGGCTTACCAAGGCGTTTCGTATTACCCAGTATCTGGGTTGTGGAGGTCAGATAGGCAGTCGCTCCATGTAAAATATTGGTACTCAGCTGCATCCTGTTAGACTGGAAGCAGACTCCAACATAGTTGGGAAAAGGCTAGGTAGATGAGAATGAGAAAAATGAGAATAACTATTTCATGAAATCATCATTCTTTGGAGTTACGTGGTCTTACAGAGTTGTGTTGATGACTTTAATGATTGTAATTCTGTAAATACATATTTGTTACGGCCGCGAATCATATTTTGATCGACGTACAACTTAATACTGACCAGCAAATTGCAGAAAACGTAAGAAAATTTTAATTTCGCGGGCTACCTTAGCGCTTCCCCCTTAAGAAATATCTTCCAGCAGACCTGCGAAAATCCACGCACAGTGCACAGTGGCACAGTGGTTATGCGATTGACTGCTGCGCTGCGTGTCGCGGGTTCGATTCCTGCACGGAACAAATATTTATAACAAGCAGTTGTTCCGGGTCTGGCTGTTTGTGTATGTGAGTTCAAATGTTTGTAAACGCACCCAAAATACAGGAGAAATTCTTAATGTGGGGCAACGTTTAAAAAAAAGTCCTAGAATAAAAAAATTCAAAGTCATGTAACATCCACCAACCCGCACAGGGGCCCACGTTGAGGATTATAATCCACTCCCTCTTACAGAGAGGAGGCCTGTAACCCAGCAGTGGGAAGGTGGCTAATTACGTTATGTTTGTGAAATCTAAACCTTTCTCCTCATTCAGTACGACCTACCAAAATTCAGACGGACTTGCAAAAACAAAACATTCAGTATATAAACCTTTACTAAATAAACATTTTGGTCTGATTTCCTAACGTTAATTAAGTAATAGGTAATACAGGCTGGTGTCCGCAACTCCATGTCAATGCGCGTATTTTCCTAACGTTAATTATTTTGTTATACATGAGTTATTTGACATAGGCACATCTGTGTCCCGAAGGATCTCATTATTTTCTAAATTATAACCTTCCCGTGCCTCTATTTGTGTATATCTCTGTAGATATTTAATTATATCTGTGTAATATTAAGTAGGATATTATTATATTATACCTTAGATATTACGCACATATTCCCCGTATAAAGGTATATCTCGTATAGTGGGTAAACACACATGACACCAGTTCTATTTAAGACACGTGTAATGAGAGACGATGCTTCAATAAAACCTGCCTCCAAGCTGCTACTAAGAAATGATTAGGTACTGGAATAATTCATTAATTTTAGACCTGGGAATCCAACACACACACACTTTTTTTGTGATGTTCATTTTTAGTTGGGAAATTATTTTTGTGAACCTTAAATGTGCGTTTTCTGATATATTATGTTTTGCAGTCGCGCTTGCTATCACACTAGACTAATGACGTAGTCAAAAATAATAAAAACCAGCCAAGTGCGACTCGGTGTCGCACACGAAAGGTCCCGTACCCTAAGGTAAAACACACCGAAAAAATGATTATTGTACGTTAAACTTTGTTTTAATGTTTTTATTTTGTAAATTTCAACTGTCTACCCATTACGTTTAATGACATACAACCCGCTGACCGACAGACAGACGGACGGATGGACAGCAGCGGCTGTGTAATAGAGTCCTGTTGGCACCCTTTGTGTATGAAATCCTAATCAGTACGTAGCAAAGATTTGATGTCCTCTTCAAACTTGATTGTTGTCTACCTAAACTCTTCTATAGGACTTTGTTCATATTGACTTTTTTTTGCCGTTAATGTGCTACTACTGATCAAAGGCCTCCCTACTGTCTTTCCACCTCTCTCTGTCAGAGCTGCCGAGGACCAATCTTTATCGTCGGAGTCCACTCATCCCATCATCTCCGTCTCGGCCTGCCGCGATGTCGATTGCCTTTAAGTGGGACCCACTTTTCATCGTCATACTATAAATTCACACCCCTGCTTCGCATGGCTTTTACGACTTGACAAAATCAAAAGTCATTTATTCAAATTAGACTGAGAATCGAGAAACTTATCGAACATCAAAATTAGATAAGACATCAATCCACACGCCCTTCACCATTTCCTAGTGCTTTAGTTGAGAAGTTTCTGCGCCTGGTCAAATAGTTTCATTCCTTTCGTGTTGACGTGTTCTAATGGATTCAATCGGATACGACGACAGGCGTACGGAGCCGATCGCGCGTCGCAACATACTTTCGGCTACGATCGCGTGTCGCGGAAGACATACACCCGCGGTCAAGCTGCTGTGCGCGGCTTGGTAATTATACACTTAAAATACTGCGTACACGATTTAATATCGTTTAAAGATTGTAAAATCCGTTCCGATCCGATGCGGTGCGAGCCATTTGGTGGAAATTATCCTTAAATGTAAAAAAAAAAATATTTAATAAAAAAGTTTACAAAAGTGAGTTTATTTCGGGCCAGTCGTCAATGAATGCAGCTGCAATGATTTCTTACTTCAAAACCATGTCAATTCCTTAGCTGATTCCGTCAATCTCATGTTGATTTCGCGCGGTCTCGTTCATTGTGTCATAAAGAAGTACGACCCTATAGATGAATCGAGTATCTATTTCAAGTCTCTCTGAGGGATAGAGTCCGGAATTAGGTAATCCGGCAGAGAACCAAAGTTGTCTCATGGCTAATAAACAAGGTGAAGTGCCAATGGGCCGGCCATATTAGCCGTAGAACAGATGACCTTTGGGGCAGACGTGTTCTTGAGTGGAGACCGTGAATCGGCAAACGTAAGGTCGCTTTCAGGCTACAGCCCTCAGACTTAGGTGGAGCGACGATTTTCGCAGGGTGACTGATAGCAGCTGGATGAGAGTTGCCAAGGAGTTAAATGGCGTGCAATTAGAGGGGCCTATGTCCATCTGTATACTGCTGACTGTAGACTGATGATTGTAAGGTATTTGTGTCTACTTTTATTATTCTGTAATGTGGGCGGGTGGGTGTGTGGGGTGTGTGGGGTGTGTGTGGGTGTGTGTGGGTGGGTAGGTATACTGCTGACTGTAGACTGATGATTGTAAGGTATTTGTGTCTACTTTTATTATTCTGTAATGTGGGCGGGTGGGTGTGTGGGGTGTGTGGGGTGTGTGTGGGTGTGTGTGGGTGGGTAGGTATACTGCTGACTGTAGACTGATGATTGTAAGGTATTTGTGTCTACTTTTATTATTCTGTAATGTGGGCGGGTGGGTGTGTGGGGTGTGTGTGGGTGGGGTTCTGTGTGGTGTGGTGTGTGGGTGTGTGGTGTGGGGTGTGATAACTATCTATCTAACCTTGTCCATAACCCAGTTACTTGACAACACAGCCCCAATGACCAGAGCCTCGAAATATAAGCCCACAAATATGTTGCCGTGCCATCTTCAAAATATTATATTTCTCCTAATCCTACACGAAACGATACTAACATCTGATAATATTATACTATAATATTACTTTTTCTTTTATTACTAAATCAACGTGGATAGAAAATATCTGTAAATAAATTGGTTCAATAAAATTTTACGATGGATACTACTCATAACAAACAGGCAGTAGGGATGGGAAATAGAAAATAATATTTTGGGATCGCACTTTCTTAAGAGGAAACGCGGTCCACGTGACCATTTCTTCTGTTTTCTCCCGTTAATAATACTAGTCTTGTTTTACCATATAATGTATATTTACCTCTGCTAAGTATACGTTTTTAAATACATACCTATATATTTATAACAATTTGTTTTTGCCCGGTTTTTGATGGGCCCGTGGCTAAATAATAACAACCGCACAAGCCGATCGATCAGGTTAAGCTACGCTTGCCGTGGTTGGTCTGTGGATGGGTGACCATCTTTACATGCCGAGACTGCTCCGTGCCTCGGAAAGCACGTTAAGCCGTTGGTCTTGGCTGTCATTCATGGATCTTTGACAGTAGTTACGGGTAGTCAGAGGCCCGAAAGTCTGATAACCAGTCTTACCAAGGGGTATCATATTACCCAGTAACTGGGTGATGGAGGTCAGATAGGCAGTCGCTTCATGTAAAATACTGGTATTCAGCTGCATCCGGTTAGACTGGAAGCCGACCCCAACATAGTTGGTAAAAGGCTAGGCAGGTGATGATGATATAATTATCATCATCACCTGCCTAGCCTTTTCCATTTTCCTTTTTTCTTTTCAATGAATGTTGTCATTGTAGTGGCATGTTGTATTAATATTAGAAAATTAATACAACGTGCCACTACAATGACAACATTCATTTAACACATGGATAGGGCTAGTGGCCAGTAATCATAAATATTATATTCGTGTATTCGTAATTTAACAAAGAGCTCTCTCTCTCTCTCTCTTTTCTTCAATTCGCCTACACTCTTTGCACGTTATTCGTTTTAATTTTTAATTGATGCGTGATCCGTGACCCCAGTAAATAACCCCTGCGCTACAGTTCTTTAAGTACTGATTGCTCCAAAGTGCTAATTTAGAAAATGGTAAATAAATAATAACTTTTTAATGGAATGAAAATACGTTCATAAAACGAAAACGCGAAACCGTAATAATTATGTGTGTCAAAACAAAATTATCTAATTCTCCCAAAACACAATATAGGGCCATGGCAGGAGTATGTATAATTATATTAAGGGCTGATTTTTCCATCGTCAGATAACTTTTATTCGACGAATAAAACTGACGTTTGACAGTTTTTGTGTGAAATAACTGTCAAAAATTCAAAATTATTCCTCGCATAAAGTTATCAAATGAATGAATAATCAGTTCTAAATCGTAAAATAACATTTGGACTAGTATCATTAACCAGGGAGAAAACAGGAATACGTTAGTATGGAATGGACGCCAACGACCACATGACCGTGATTCCTTTTAAGCCGACCGTTCACCGTTCCTTTTACACACCATGTAGGATGTGCATGGAGAGTTTTGTCACGTTAGCTACGCGGTTTAATTGTTTGTCAGACACGCATCCGTGTGTAGCGTGGCCGTGTGTCGCAGTGGACGTACCTACCCGCCTACATTTTCATACAAAGCGAAAGTGGTTGCAGTGGAACGACGCTTTAACAAAATCCACGGACCGTAATCAAAGTTGCAGAACCAGAAGGTTTGCCGACCTTAGAGACGAAAGTTTAAATGTCTTTGGCCTAATTTTTGCCGGAACCTAACTGCGTAACACACACTGAATGATTTTGAAGGATATTACTAGTCCATTGCTTCATATGTTCGAAAAAATTTGTCAGCTCACAGCGTAAATAACGCAATGAATGTTGTTGAACTGACAAAATGGAAGCCATTCCTACTGTTAGTGTGTTACGCAGTTACCCCGCTGTACATTTCTTGATTGGAACACCGTAATATAAAGGAATACCTAATCATAACACAAATATCTACCTTTACATTGAATAAAGAGCGTCTGCTAATAAAACTATAACGCCAGCACATCAAGCTATCCGAAACTGTCAAATTTTCCCAATCAACTTTGAACCTTATGCTTTAGCGATAAAGTTGAAAATCTATTAAAGAAATTTGACAAATTGTAGTATAGTACCCGGCGATAAATATTGCACATCTATTTTATATCGAGATCGTATTTTATACAAAGAATAAAAATAATTATCAAAAGAAGCAAATCATAATTGTTTTAATAGCTCTTAATAGATACCGGACTGTTTGTATTTCGTGCGACAGAGATAAAGCTCTACGAAGCCGAAATTAGCCGATTGTCTCTTTCCAAAGGTCGATGTGCAATATTTATCGCCGGGTACTGTAGCTTGATGTGCTGGCGTCTGTACATCTATCTAATAAATAAAATTGAAGTGTCTGTTTGTAATGCCAAAATATTTTTTTTTACTGAATGCTGATTCAAGATATAAACCGTACTTTTAACAAAAACACAATTTAAAAAATTTTTACTTGTATGTTCCGGCTAATCTCCAAAACGGCTGGACCATTTTGACGAGACTGTCACTGGCAGATATTTTTTTTTATTGTAGAAAAAGAATTAAGGTTCCACGCAAAAAAATGTAAACCTAGGAAATCCAATTTGTTTCCCGACATGCACGCGAACGAAATGCGGCCACAGCTAGCATCACATATATCTCAATATTAAAAATACATGCTTCCATTTTCTGATAACATACGCGAAGTCAGGTAACTCGCTCCCTCGTTAGCAAATACACAGCCAGTCCTCCAAGAAAGAAACTATTACAGCCACTTTAAAACGGAATAAAAACCCGGGAACTTTATCATCCCGTGCCACCCAGAACGTTCAAATCCCACGCCGGGATCACGTGCAGCCCAACTCTAGTTTCATTGCTATAATAAATAAGAATCGGCCTGGTGAATTTCAGTGTACTTTTTATATTTACAGCTTTACAGCCCTGGATCTTGTGAATGAGATTTTTATGTTGTAAATATGAAAGAAATATTGGGAATAACTCGTGGTTCCGGCGCGACATGTGTAAGTAGAAATAAAAAGAAAATGATAGAGTTTACGTTGAAGCTCGCGGCTAAAGGATAACAACCGCACGGGTCAAACGTTCCGCGGTCGATTCGTGTGACCAACCATTACGTATCGAGACCCCTCCGTGCCTCGGAAAGCACTTTAAGCCGTGGGCCCCGGCTGTTATTCGTGGATCTTTGACAGGCGACTTCAACATACAGTACCCGGCGATAAATATTGCACATCGACCTTTGGTGATTGGTGTATTTTATACAAAGAATAAAAATAATTATCAAAAGAAGCAAATCATAATTGTTTTAACAGCTCGTAATAGATACCGGACTGTTTGTATTTCGTGCGACAGAGATAACGCTCTACGAAGCCGAAATTAGCTGATTGTCTTTTTCCAAAGGTCGATATGCAATATTTATCGCCGGGTACTGTAATTGGGAAAAAGCTAGGCAGATTGATGCGTTTGAAGCTATAGAGGTATGAAGAAAGGGTGTATACTGTATAGTTCACTCGCCCTCTATAGAAAAGGGACCTATCCTCCGACCAGTGTTGTGTCTGGTTGGCTACTGCCCGACGATTGACGGTCAGTATGATGGTCAGTTCAATCTGGCAGTGCCGCCACAAAGCCAAATTATAATTTTATTTTTATCGTGCCATTATTTTGGTAGTCATAATTCGTTGATATTTTTTTCTTAGTTGAATATCTATGGGATAATCTAGTAGCAAAACGAAATCACATGCGTTAGGCATGTGATTTCATGAGAAATATATCTTATTGTGAACTTAAGTTCGATTACAAAATAATTGTTACATTGCATCACAGACAATAATATAATATAACAATATAACTTTGTTGGCTAGTTATCGATCTCGAGTTCGGTCACTTTAAGTTTAGATTTTGTGGGTCCCATGAGTATATTGTTTGGAAAGAGAACATTTCACATTATATGTACTAGTGTCTGCCCACGACTTCGTTCGCGTGAAATTCGTACTTTCCTCTAAAATTTTCGAATAAGTATGTTTATGATCTATAGCATTTATTTAGTTAGATAAGTATTCGGGCCAATTTCAAGTTTATAGATCAAAGTTATCAGATTTTACAAATAAATTGTGTAATAATAAGTCATAAAACGTTTTTATTCTAAACAAACGGGTCAAGAGCGAGTCAGACTCGCGCACCGAGGGTTCCGTACCCTCATATGTTTTAAATTTTCATCGGCGAGGCCTATATTCATTAGAGAATTTTAACACTGCGCACTGCGGTGTAGAATATTGCAGTTTTAGGTCAGCGCCATCTCTTGACCGATAGTGGAATTAGTGTAACTTTTGTTGACGATTTCTGAAAAAGTGTGCTATTTAGAGACATGTTTTATTTTTCCTGTAATCTTTACATAAACTTCTATCACAGAATTATTTCAGATTTTTCTCTTGGCAAACTTCGGAGATAAGGGTGGGGAACAGTATTTCTTTTTACATTTTTCATCAAAAGTCGAAAACTATCCGGCTTAAAAAAAAATTTGAGAATGTGCAAACTGCGCTCTTTCATATGATACCCCACATGCCCTAGTAGCCCCACTTCAAATTTTTCAGACCCCATTTCAGTATCTGTTGCAATAAAAAAAAAAAACAAAAAAATATTTCTTTATTATTTGCAAAATAGTTGGGCAAACGTCACCTAAAACTATTCCAAATTTCAAGTTGAAAGCATTGGTAGTTCTTGAGATATCCAGCTGTACCAGACAGACAGACTGAGTCTCTCTATAAGGGCTCCGTTTTACCATTTTGGTACGGTACATGAATAATTGTTTGTCAAATAACACGTTATTAAACAGAAGTTTACCTGGTAATTATTTTGTAAAGTGAACTATTTGGCAAACTTGTTGTTGTATAATGATAAAATGACAAATTATGTTTTTGCCAACCGTTGCTTGTCAAATAAAAATTTGTAAATTATTTTTTTGTGAACTGACAGGGCATCCGCCAAAACAATTGGCAACCCAACTCCTCTATACATAACTACGACCATAATTTTGAATTTGAATAACGTTCCGAGTAAATTTGAATTCGCCAGTCAGACGTGCCTCAAATATCTCGTTAGTACGTATTGTCGGTCGTCGACCACGTGGGGAAGGCCAAAAGCCGCCATTTTGTGAGGCCAGGCTATGACTGATTCAAATCGTAGTATATTTAGATCGAGTTAGTTCAAACAATTTGTAGGCCTCAGAATATATGTATAGCCTATTTTTTAGCTTTGAGTTTGGAAATCATTTTTTTTTAAATAAAATGCTGAGGCCAGGCTACGTTTGATTTATAGCGTAGGATATTTTAAAACTCCGCTTGTATTTTTGCAGTACAATCAAAATTACTGGATGGTAAATTTTAGCCTATAGGTAAAAACGGATTGATATAAAGAAAACGCAAAGCCTTTCGGAAATTAAGGCTTTATTCTACTTAAAGAAATTAGTTTAAATATTCAGAACTAGACTATGACACATTGACAATATTATGGCATTACCATAGATATAAATCTACGTCATTCTTCCCAGCAGGGTTTTATATATTGCAAACATAGTCTCTCAAGTAGCCCGGCGGTTTCCGGGGCCTGCTTGAGTGGCGCCTCTCGTCTATGTCAGGTTCTTCCCGGGCCACCTCTTGTTGGCTTTGAGCAACTTCAGATTCTTGAGGAGTTTCAGACTCTCGCTGAGTAGCTTCTATGCCTGTAGGTGCTTCATCACAGATACCGTCTTCGTCATTAGGTAAAGGAGCTAATTGATTATTTGAAACTGTAGATTCTCTACCGTCAGAGTATCTTATAAATGAATATGCAGGATTAGCTTGTAAAAGCTCGACCTCTTCTACAAGAGGGTCATATTTTGATTGTCGAACATTCTTTCTCAAGAGGACAGAACTAGAGGTTGAAAGCCATGATGGGATTGATTGGCCATTCATCGACCGTCGTGGGTGGTAGAATAACCGTTCATGAGGAGTGGTGTTTGTGGATGTACACAACAATGACCGAATTGCATGGAGTGACTCATGAAGGACGTTCTCCCAGTAAGCTACATCAAATTTTTTTGATTTAAGAAAAAGTTGTACAGTCCTCCATAAAGTGCCATTCAGGCGCTCCACCTGTCCGTTTCCTTGCGGGTTGTAGGGAGTAGTCCGGCTGCAAGCAATTCCCAGAGACAGCAAGAATTGTTGAACACGTTCTGACATAAACGCAGATCCTCTATCGGAATGAACAAAAAGTGGGGTTCCAAACATAAAGAAAAGATCCTTAAGGCTGTTTATTACAGACTCTGCTGACACGTCTGGACAGGGGTAGGCAAACGGAAATCTTGAATATTCATCAATTATAGTTAATATATATTTATTCTTCGTATTTGTTAGTAATGGTCCCTTAAAATCAATGCTCAGTCGTTCGAAAGGGGCTGTTGCTTTTATAAGACTTCCTTGGTTTTTATTAAATCGTGGCTTAATTTCAGCACATACTTTACATGATGACGTTACAGCTTTAATATCATTAACGGAATATGGCAAATTTTTGGTTCTAACCCAGTGTGTCATTCTCGTGACACCGGGATGTCCAAGAGCGTTGTGCAGATTAGCTAAATTATTTGTATTCATGTGAGCACAAACACGGGATAGAGCGTCCGCCGCCAAATTGAGTTTTCCGGGCCTGTATACGACGTCATATTTAAAACAAGAAAGTTCGAGTCTCCACCTTTCTATCTTTTCATTTTTTATTTTACTTGTGTGATGAGAGAGCATAAAAGCAACAGACTGTTGATCAGTTATTAAAATGAAATGCTTTCCAGAAAGTAGATGTCGCCATTTACGAAGCGCTTCTACGATGGCGCAAGCTTCCTTTTCAATTGATGAATGACGTCTTTCGGGTGCAGATAATGAACGTGAAAAATAGGCTACAGGTCGTTCATTTTGTGATAAAATAGCCCCGATTGCAAATTCTGAGGCGTCTGTTTCGACCGTAAATGTAGCATTATGATCAATCGTGTTAAGACTTGACTCTGCTAATTCAGTTTTAAGAGCGTTGAAATAAAAAGTCGTTTCCTTAGTTAGTGGAAACGTATTTACGTCAATCAAAGGCCTTATTTTATGTGAGAAATTCTTAACCCATGGACTATAGTGAGCAAATAACCCCAAAACCCTTTTGAGGGACTTGGCATCTTTTGGAACAGGTAAATCTAACAAAGGTTGAATCCTTGTTTTATCTGGTCTGATAGTCTGGTCACTGATTGTGTGGCCTAAGAGATTAATTGTCTCTGAGCAGAAAGTACATTTATCCTTATTTAAGGTAAGCTTATATTTCTCAGCCGCCTGTAAGAAATCACGCAGGTTTCTATCGTGTTCTTCTTTTGTTACTCCACAAACAGTGACGTCATCAAGGTACGCGTAGGTTCCTTCTAAATTTTCATTTTCAATAATAAATTCTAAAGTACGCTGAAACGCGGCTACCCCGTTAGTGACGCCAAATGGAATACGTGTGAATTCGTAAAGCTTACCACAAGCTTCAAAAGCGGTGTACTTTTGTTCTTTTTTTAATATAGGGACCTGGTGGTACGCACTTTTTAGATCGATTTGACTGAAGTATTTATATTTTGATACCTTCGAAATGATACATTCAATTTTAGGTAATGGATAAGCGTCGAGCTCTGTAAATCTATTGATCGTCCTCGAATAATCGATCACTAGGCGTTTCCGGTGATGGCCCCCTCCTGCGACTAAAGTTTGAGCCCTCCATGGCGAAGTGCTAGGTTTGATGACACCATCCTCTAGTAGCTTTGTTATTTCTTGTTTTACGAATGATTCATCTTCCTCATTATATCTTCGAGATTTAACTGCAATGGGCTTTATAAGGGGTGAAAGATTTGTAAATATCGAAGCAGGGGGCACAGCAGCTTCCATGACGTTACATATTATGTTCAAAGGTTCCTCTTTACCACCAAAATTCAGGACAACTGATGAATGTGTTTTCAAAATATCGTGACCGATGATAATATCAGCGCATAAGTTGTTCACGATCAACAAAGTCTTCTGTTTGTAGACGTGTTTATTGACTTTTATAGTTGCAACGCACGAACCTTCTACAATAGAAGTATAACTCAACGACGCTAAGGTGACCGTCTGGTTGCAATGATTTTTCTTTAGACCCAATGTCTCTGCTAAGCCTTTATCAATAAAGCTCACTGAGCTGCCAGTATCCACGAGAGCGTCTGCAGTGTAGTTATTAATTGAAACAGGGACAGTGGCCTTTTGAAGGCTCGCCGGAGAGGCTGCGATTATGGTTGCAGTGTTTAATAGTTTCTCTTCAGAAATCGCATTCGCCGTCGAGCCACCAACGCTACTGCTACGACATACGTTGGCAAAGTGACCCTTTCTTGAGCAAAGTTGACACGTCGCATGGAATGCAGGGCATTTTATCCGTTGATGGACGTTCCCGCCACAAAAGAAGCAACGTCGTTTCTTATGTCCATAAAAACGGGGAGTAGTAGCAGCTAAATGATTTTGGATCTCTTTTTGTTCTTCTACTTGTGGTTCACTGATATTAATACTTCTTTGAGAAGTAATTGCATTCAGCAATGAGTTTGTGTTTGGAGTTGAAAAAGATAGGGAACTCTTTTCAGCGCTCTCAAGCGTCAATGTTTGATTTATAGCTTCCTCGAATGTCAATGTCATATTCTCCAAAAGTCTTTGGCGGATTTTTTGAGAACATATGCCCGATATGAATGCGTTACACATGAATTCGTTTTGATATTCTTCAGCGGATACAGCACGAAAATCACAGTTTTGCACTAGCAGCTTTAAAGCACGAATGTAATCGGATATAGATTCATCTTGTTTTTGAAGTCTGGTAGATAGAATATGACGTGCCAAGATACGGTTTTTCTGTTTTTCATAGGTTTCCGTTAATGTCCTAATAGCCTGCTCATAATTTGTACAGTGTTTTATTAGTGCGAAAACTGTTGGCGCTAAGTAATTTACTAGTAGCTTCAGTTTCAACTCTGGAGAAGAATCCGGTACCTCTTCGGAAATAAAATTTTTAAACGTACTATACCAGTGACTCCAATGGAGCTCTGCGTCAGAATCACTCGGATCAGCACCAAACTTATCTGGATTTAAATATATCGTTGGACGAACAGCCATTGTAAATTTTGAGTCTTGATTCTTTTCCAGTATGTCAGATGTTTTTTTTTCTGTTAGACATTAGCGAAAATAATTTTTATTGAATAGCTTTGAATAGAGTTTACATAACATTATTTTAAGTAGAATAAATTGATATAAAGAAAACGCAAAGCCTTTCGGAAATTAAGGCTTTATTCTACTTAAAGAAATTAGTTTAAATATTCAGAACTAGACTATGACACATTGACAATATTATGGCATTACCATAGATATAAATCTACGTCACGGATGCAACACGATTTTCCCGCGTCTAATGAATATTGAACAATTTTCGGTTCCTATAAACGAAAATGAATCGTTTTGCTTACGTTGGTAGCATTTTTTATTGCCATTCTTCGATAATTTGACCTGTAATAGCTACTTCCATATGGGAGGGACTACTACGCAAAGCTTTGTTTAATTATTGGTAAAAATACAAGAGTTAATTTTAACCACTAACGGTCCGTAAATAGGGAATATGCATGAATTTTTTTCATGGCATTTATTAACAAAATATGAAAATACCGTAGTAGAGATGACAAAAAGTGAAATTAAAATTAAAATCGGCCAAGAAACACGGCCGATATGAGCATTTAAAACTATTGATTACACACCAATTAGACAGAGAGATCCGACATAGACTGTGACGTCACATGTCACTACGGCCATATAAACTCCGTGTTAAATTTCGTTTTGCGAGAAAGAGATAGAAACAAATCTTCGATGGCTCATATCTTTTTTTAATTTCATAGTTATCCGAAAAACAGTTTTACTAAACTGTTTATTACATGAAGGAGGATTAATTTCTTAAATAAAAAAAAACATGCATATTCCCTATTATAGCGATCGGCCATAGGTGTGCAAAACAAAGAAAAACCTATTATTTATAATAGCGTTTAAAACTGTCATTCCCTTGTTTTTGAACTATTCGAGTTAAGAACATTTTTAAGTTATGAAACAACAAACTGAGTGAAAAATTAATTAATTAATTATTTTTAATTATTAACAAACTTCAAATTCCATTGCAACCAAAAACTTATTAGGACCTTTTTGTTACAAAAGGTCACTCAAAAATCAACTTAGAATACATTTTCCTAAAGTGGATAACTGATTAAGAGCTGATTTTTCCAACGCCAGATAATTTTGTCCGGTTAATAATTTTGAATTTTTAACAGATCTTCTATACAAAATTTGTCAAACGTCAATTTTATTCCGCTAATAAAAGTTATCTGTCGAGAGAAAAATCAGCCCTAAGTCGCGATAGAATATAAATTATCTGAGATTATGAAAGCTGCTATACCTGTTTCTGTGACAAACAAACCTATATTTCATTCTTATCTCTTT
The DNA here is from genome assembly GCA_963855955.1 of Luperina nickerlii. NCBI lineage: Eukaryota > Metazoa > Arthropoda > Insecta > Lepidoptera > Noctuidae > Luperina > Luperina nickerlii. The sequence goes on along the minus strand of OY979686.1, from coordinate 14,910,591 downwards.
CTTAAGCAATGTCCTAGCATTTTACACACGCTGTATAGAATTTCAGGCCTAGTCAGTTTTTACGAAGGAACAACAATGGAATCAAAGTTCAAAGCCTAGGCCGTGTTTGACTCTAAAACCCTTAACGTGGCATTGTATCTGTTGCACAGGAGTGAGCCAAACTGTAGAAACAATCGAATAGATTTTGTAAAGCCTCGAGTTGTCTCATCAGCTTTTTTTATTTCGAGTCAACGAGCTAGTAAACAAGATTTTGTGAAATGAAGTCCATTGTTTTGAATTAAAGTTGGCCTACAGAACCTTGAAACAATTAAATGATATTTATTTCTGTAAATAGGTTGAAAAAAAAAACAGTGGCATTCCGGGAGCGCCAGTAAAAGTGAAAACAAAACACAAACAGATCACTTTGCCATCACTCACAGAAATATCGGATATACATTAAAAACGAGTACATCCCGAGGACAGCCGAACACATCCAAAGCGGGTATTTTTTAAATCATCTTATAAACAAAACACGTGCGGTGTCGCTTACGGTAACAGTGGCGCGAGTTGGTTTCTTCCCATCTCAAAAAATGCCCAACGCGCCTAAAGAACTTTTCACTTCAAAAATATTTTTAAACGTCAAAATAATTTTATCTTTTAAAACTGCGTGAGTTCAGTGTTTCCTCTCTGATTACTCTGAGAATAAAGACCGAAACAAACTCAGAGGTAACAGTCTCTTTTACAGTTCAGACATAATCTTGGTCAGATCATTATGAGGACCATACAGATTCATTAATCTAATAATTAATTAATAATAGTAATTAATTTATTAAGTAATCATCATTATGATTAAACAATAATATTATCAGAGCAGTGCTGGCCCAGTGGTTTCAGCACCGACTTGCGCGTTGAAGGTCGTTAGTTCGAACCCAGGCAGTCACTTTGTGTATTTAATTTTATCACCACTGCTCTCAAAACGGTGAAGAAAAACATCGTGAGGAAACCCGATGTCTTATAACTAAAAATTCGAAGATAATTAACGTGACATACACCAACCCGCACTGGGCCCGGTCTCTCACAGGGAGGAAGTATGTGTCCCAACCGTGGGAAAAAAAAAATTAAAAAAAAATGATAAGCTGATTATTCTTATACTAAACATTATCCATTATTGTATGGTACGGTCTACTAATAGAGTGCTCATTTTTATAATATTTTAGGTAACAGTGAAATTCTAAAGACGTTTTCTCCTAAAGAATTGATTGAAATGTTATGGTAACACAAACACAGTATTTTTGAACCCGTACGGTCGTATTTCAAAGTTACAACCACTGTTATTTCACAATTAAATGATTTTGAATTTAGCTAAGTATGGTTCTATTTCTGCATTACTCCTACTATATTCTCTATTTTCAACTGAAGTCCGATTTTCTAAGGCCATATTCTGCCCCGTCTCAAAAGTGTTCACCGAAGCATGCCATTATTGTCAAGCCCTTTTGTGGTTGAATAGTGGCCTGCACTCACGTTCGGGGCCAAGTACTTTACAATATTAGGACTAAACGTCGCGCTTCGAAATAGAGGCCATTGTAAATTTTATTTTATAACTAGCTTTTGGCTGTGGTTACGTCCACACGTGGTCGGAAAATTCTATCACGGGAACGGGAAAAGTATCCTATGTCCTAACAGCTTAGGTAATAGTCTAACAGAAAAATTTCAAAAAAATAGCATAGACATACAAACTTTCATATTAAAAAATATCAGCACGTTTTGTGGATAAAACATTGACATTTCTTTATAATAATATGTTTTATATTAAACAAGCTAACCCGGCAAACTATTTATTACCTCAGATTAAATAATAAGGAATTTATGAGAAAATGAATTATCTGCATTATTATTCTTTTCGTGAAATTTTCCCATATTTTATTTCAATAGTTATTCTGCTATTCGGGGTGGAGATAAATCTAGCAAATCAAAGATAAACAAAATCGGTCCAGCCGTTCTTGAATTACAAATGGTGTAACTAACCCGACTTTGTTTTATATATACCTACAGATTAATATATTAACTATAAAAACCTTCTGCACTAACTTCTCTAGATACTGGTGAAAACCGTATCAAAATCCGTTGCGTAGTTTTGAAAACTAAGCAGTCACACAGACAGACACCAAAGGTGTTAATTTTTATATACCTATATAATATAACTTTAAAGGCTGTCTACAATTTTGAGAACCTGTGATGCATAAGAATTAAATTATATACTCGATGTTTAGACTTGTTTACGCTAAAAATGCAGTTTGATTTTATAAGTTCTGATAATTATCATCCAGAAGGCGCCTATTTATTTATACCTCCAAACAAATAATTTGTAGCGGTATCTACAACGCCACAAGCAAACAACGCGTCATACTGACGTCACGCAAAATCCTGCATCGCGCAAGCAGAGTTTACCGCGCAACTAGCATAGATACAACGGCCCGACATGAATCAACGGGCAGTTGCCCGCCAGACAACACCCGTCTGGTCGGAGGATCCTCCCTTTTCTATAGAGTATTAGTGAACTTTACACCCAACAAAACTATAATTTAATTATAATAAAGTCACAAAGCGATCTGCACGTCTCTGTGTAACAGACTATCAATCACAATCTGAATAATTTTGAAGGATATTGTTAATCCATTGCTTCATATGTTCTAAATTGTTCCTGTTAAACAACGTATAGGAACGCAATGAATGTTGTTGAACTGTCTAAATGCTTGCCATTCCTAGATACGTGCTACGCAATTACCCCGCAGGACAATAATATTACTACACTGTAAATGCAAATCGTGACAGACTATCAAACCATCATGCATTTCAAGTGACACTACGTGTACCTACACGTAGTAGATCTCCATATGATATACTATCTTCTGCCCGCGACTTCGTCCGCGTGAATTTTCTTGTTACTCCGACCCACCCCGTCGCATCGCATCGCCTGCCCGCGCTATTACTTCGTTTTTGCTTAGCGTTCTTTCTGACTGTTTTTTTTTTGCTCGGCTCCTGAAGGTCATAGCGTGATGTTAAATAGCCTATAGCCTTCCTCAATAATTGGGCTATCAAATACAAACAAGAATTTTTCAAATCCCACTGGTAGTTCCAGAGATTAGCGCGTTCAACCAAACAAACAAACTCTTCAGCTTTATAATATTAATAATATATAGTATAGATTATGGCATAAGTAAGGCCTTGCGGGAGAAAAGCACAGATTACTAATTGGGTATCGTAATACACTCATGTTGTAAATCTCGTCTGAAACGAGGTATACCATCCGTTCCATAACAAAGATAACTGATGTCACTTGGAAAGCTGCCACGCTAAAATGGAATTGGGCTGGACACATCTGCCGCATTTCAGACAACCAATGGGCCAAACTTACGACCCAGTGAATCCCTCTTAACGGCAAATGACATCACGGCAGGCCCAGACGGAGATGGAAGAATGAGCTGGAGTCCTTCAACAAGAACTGGTCCTTATCAGCTATAAACAGAGAGAAGTGGAAAGAGAGTAGGGAGGCCTTTGTCCCTCTTTCTTGTTCCCTGAATAACGATAATAACTTCTTGAGACCATGCTGTATCAGAAAACTACTTTTTAATAACAGCCCACTTCTGTGCAAAAGATATACATGAACAATATTTCTCTGTTTAAAGAAAAAACTAAAACAAAAACACCTTAAAAGCCTAAAAAATCTTTTAGCACCAAATTAATGAAAAAGTAGCATTAATCTGCCTACCCCAGTTTTAAATCCACGCGCGATATGTTTCATTATTCCACCCACAATTTTTCTCAACATTACCCAACTACCCTCGACTTATAAAAATTAATTTCTACGTTCCCTCATATTAACATTCCGAGCTTCGCTGAAGGTTGGAATTTTTCAAATAAATTCTCCTACTAAATTTTGACAGTCCCCATCAAGGGTACAGATCATCTTTCATAAGTTTTGGTCGCTTAGATGTCCGGGGCGGACGTGACGTCATTAAGGGGGACGTGCACACTAACTAAGTTAGGCTTGGTTCAGACTGGTTGGAATATGATTTGGTTGGAACTTTTTTAGGAACTCCGGAAATTGCAATTTCCTATTTGTCAATTTATACTTCTGAAATGGGCTCCTCGAAAGACGAATCATGTCCTTCGGATTTTCCTAGTTTTGCTCCATCAGCGGTTTTCTGGTTGGTTACAGCTGTAGAATCTAGCTTACAGGAGTTGCAGTGGGTATGTGTAATGTGGCAAATAAGAGAATCGAAACACCATCTCTGAGCTGTTGGCTGATGGGGCGTTTAGGCACGTCATGACTAGCGATGTTCAAATCCGCTATAAACTGTAAACGTGTTATAAACTATAAAATATATTCATATAGTCTGTTATTTTATACGCTATAATTATAGCGCGCTATTTCAAAGCTCGCGCGCAGTCTGAACGCGGAGACGCTATCATTTAGCAACACGCTATCACGCTAAACGGACTTGATGAATTGATGATGCACGGTAGATATTACGCGGTAGATATTATTTCGCAACGCGCTATACATTATTTAACATTATAGTCGCTAACGCTATCTTGCTATCTCGTTCTAGCCCCGCTGTGCAAACGCTATCTTGCTATGCTATCTAGTTCTGGCCCCGCTGTGCACGTTTAAACTTTTATTCATTGAGTAGGTTGAGGCGCTATAATATAGCGCGAAGTCAGAGCCGCTATAGCACACGCTATACGCTATGTACAAATAGTCTGTTATATTTTGGCGCTATACGTTTTATTAACCACCACTAGTCATGACTAAATACAATGATCTATTTTATCTTCAGTTTTAAGTAGTGTTTGCTGCCGGAGCAAACACTACGAAAGTAAATCGCTATACCAGATGCCATGTTCAGTCGCGCAATCAACCTAGCCTATCCTTGTCCACTGATGGACATCGGTCTTTCTTAGGCTACGCTACAGCACCCTGGCCTCCGCCTTCCGCATCCAGTTTACCCCCAGCCAACTTTTTAAGGTCGTCGGTCCATCTAGCTGGGGGGCGTCCTATACGACGCTTGCCGATACGCGATCGCCACTCCAGGAGTCATCTACTACTCCGACAGACATGGCCAGCCCACTGCCACTTCAGCTTTCTCACTCTACAAGCTAAATCGGTAACTCCGGTTCTTTTCCGGATGCAACTGATCAGGCTAAACTGACAAAGATATATCTTCATGAAATTTAAGCCTCACGAAAGACACGAAAGATAGTGCAACATAATCTAGCTTCTGCCTGCGACTTCGTTCGCGTAGAAATCGTAAGATACATATTAGTTTCTATAGTTTTATAAAAATGAGACTTGTTTTATCTGTTTTTTTGTTATTTTGATTGTTAGTATATTGTATACTACACAGAAATAGATACACCTAGATTACGAAAGAGCAACCTTCGAGTGCCCAGCTTACGTACAAAAATCGTAAGCCGCCACTTACGCGCTCAGTCCTGTGTACTACTGGCTGGGTGAGCGTGAGCACTGGCGCTAGGCCCCGGGGATTGAGCGAGACGGGTTCCACATGCGGCGACGTCTATGAATCGATTTGATTTTCCCATCACTAAATAGTGCTTGTAACCTCATAGTAGGTAATCAAATATTGTACGCTTGGTTTTCATACAGATTGTTATACTTGCGTTATCTAGGTCTATCTATGTCTGTGGTATACTAAAATAACAGTTACATTTTTATAAAACTCCATCGGCCATCGACCCATCGTCGCATCGCATCGCCCGCCCGCGCTATTACTTCGTTTTTTCTTAGCGTTCTTTCTAACTTTTTACTCAACTCCTTAGGCTCAAATCACACCGAGATGGCAGCGAAGCGGCGAGCAGTTTCAGTGTCATAAAATTTTAAACGTTACCTTTATTACTAAAATACATAGTATCGCTTGAGAAACTTGAGTCGTCAGAGTGCACGCGGCGCCGTGGGCGGCTGCGCGATATTATCAAGTTTCTCAAGTGATATTATGTATTATAGTAATGCAGATAACGTTTAAAATTATATCACACTGAAACTGCTCTGCCATCTCGGTGTGATTTGAGCCTTAGGGTCCTAGCGTTATATCACCTTAATAATATAGATCTATCTTTCTTTCAGCCGCAATGTAAACTAGCCCTTATTTAGGTAGGGTCGCTATGCTCTATGATAATGTAATTTAGTACAAGTATCAGATGATATTGTCCCACTAGTTTAATGCCTATTACATAGTGTAATATGTGTTCTGTGTGTGTGTGACTGTAATGTCCAGATTGTTCGTGTTATCGTGCAAATGTCAGTTGGGAATATGTGTGTGATGCCTCATAAAGGGCTAAGGAAGAAACACGGGTGTGTTTTAGTCAGTAATAGTCTGACACGCCCTTCCGCTCCACCCAGAGCGGGCGGAGTCATTTGATGATGAATAGTGACACACAGATTTCTTTCTTTCAATCGTCTGTTATTTGACTTTCGAAAGAAGAAGACAAAGCGTTGTGTAACTATACAGACGTTATACAACGTTTATTAATAAGGGGGTTTATCTTTTTACATAATATAATACGAAACATGTACGTTTGTGAGGAAGCATAAGGCATTATTTAGTAATGCAGATGATTTATATCCTCGTAACCGACTAGATCCCTACAGGCTCGTACTGGACATCCTTCCGAGACTAGCTAGATATAATAAAAGTTCTATATCTATGCGTGTATGTATATATAATAAGATACCAAGTAATCTCAAGGCCTTAAATATGAGATTATTCAAAAATAAATTGCATAAATGGTTGTATAGTCATAGTTTTTATAGTGACAAAGACTTCTTTGCTATGCTTGTGAAAATTTGTTCGCTTATAACTGTTAAGCAAAAACATGTATGCTCTTGTTATTTTGTATCTTACCATTTTTATACCATTTTTTTAAGCAAATAAATTCTATTCTATTCCATTATATTCTATCTGTAATAGCTTAATAGTTCACTAGTCTATTAGATACCAATTCCTAGGAAACTTGATGAGTACCTATTTGAGTTTCATAAACAGGGTGGCAGGGACAACGACGCGCAGCCTGTTACAGTCCGATTCAAACCAGGGACTCAAACTGTAATAAGTGTTTTTAACACTGTTTTTTAAAACTGTTTTAAAAGTAAAACACTTTTAAATTTAATAGATACAATAATGTTACAGAATCAAAGTGTAACCTTTTATATATGTATGTTAATAAGTGTTAATATGTGTAACAGAAATAAGCATTTCGCAGGTACCTATAATTGAACGATACCATAAAAACGCGCGGCGGACAGACAACCGTGGCGTTGGCAAAATAGCCTCAATCCAGTCGGGATTGCGACTATATTGGCAACGCGGCCACGGTTACATATATATGACTGTTACACTTTTTTTTCACATTGTTTTGGGTTAACACATTAAAAAACACCGTGTCTCGGAAAGCACGAAAGCCCGAAAGTCTGACAGCCAGTCTTACCAAGGGGTATCGTATTACCCAGTAACTGGGTTGTGGAGGTCAAATAGGCAGTCGCTCCATGTAAAATACTGGTATTCAGCTGTATCCGGTTAGACTGAAAGCCGACCCCGACATGGTTGGGAAAATGCTAGGCAGATGATGACATTAAAAAACATATTTTTATGGGTAACATATTTGATTCTGTTATCAACTTAATATGTAACACTTATAATTCTGTGACCTTTATGAAGGTGTTTTTAAGTCCCTGATTCAAACTTTATAGCGGCTCTGAAGTGCGCTACTCGCTGCGCAGTACCTCACCCCTCACCCCCGCTGACACGTGAATTTGATACGCGCAGCGAGTGCAGCGACTCGCCTCATGTTCCGAGCCGCCATAGAAAAACAATGCTGTTCTATACAGTTGACGGCTTTTTTTTTCAGGATGGGATCAAATGACCCCTCCTGCTCTGGGTGGAGCGGAAGGGAGTGTCAGACTCTTACTGACTGAAACCCACCCGTGTTCCTTCCTTAGCCCTTTATGTTCCGGGCCAGCGGTAACCCTTTCAGACAATCCCGCTGACCCGGCAGGCTACGGCCCTGACGGGCCCCTTCAATTGCTGCTGACATCTCTTTGAGGACAGTTGACTGTTTAGGTATTGGTTTTAGTATTGCACTTTTTCATAAACAGCTGATTGGGTAACCGACAAAAGAACTGAATTCTTGGTTACAGTTTGTGCGTCGACGTATGGGAGGATTTTTGAAAGTTCATCCGCTAAAGGGGTGAAGCATGTACGGAAATTCGTCAGTTTCCTGTATATTATGTGTTATGTTCTTGGTATTCTGTAGACTTGTGCGAATTCTTTCGTTAGTTGTATTTGGAGTGGCTCGATGCACAGGTGCTCGAGGCACAGGTCGATAGATCAGGTAAAGCTACGCTTGCTGCGGTTGTCCGTGGATGGGTGATCATCTATACTTACAAACCCCTCCGTGCCTCGGAAATCACGTTCAACCGTTGGTCCCGGCTGTCACTCATGGCTCTTTGACAGACGTTACAAATAGTCAGAAGCCCGAAAATCTGACTACTAGTCTTACCAAGGGGTATGGTGTTACCCAGTAACTGGGTTGTGGAGGTCAGATAGGCAGTCGCTCCATGTAAAATACTGGTATTCAGCTGCATCAGGATAGACTGGAAGCCGAGCCCAACATAGTGGGGAAAAGGCTAGGCAGATGATGACCTTTGCCCCCAGAAAAAAATTGCCAATTAATTTAAAATCAGCCCCTGAAATCATCTTCTGGGCACATTCATACCATAGACCTTATCGCTTTCCCCCAAACGAGATTAAGAGCAGTACCATTAAAAAAAAAGTACAAGTTAGTTATTTATAGATACCTATAACTTAACACAAAAATATTAAGGTGCTAAAACCTCATCGTTAGTGTTGCCCAAATGCAAGACCAAGACAAGACCTTAGCCAGTCTTGGTCTTGGTCTTGCGTCAATACACCTGGTCTTGGTCTTGGTCTTGGTATTGCGCTCTCAGTCTTGGTCTTGGTCTTGGTCTTGCAGCAAGAGTCTCGCAAGTCTTGCGAGACTCTACTACTTAGACTAGACTACATTCAAATAGATACCTATTAGCCTATTGCTCAGGGTGGCAGAGACATCGACGCGCAACCGCTTACCATGTATTCAGTACATGATTCTGGACCCCCCTGCGTTGAAAACTTTCGTCGGCTTTTTCTTAATTTTTAGGTTTTTTTTTGCATTTTTTTACTGTAAATTGTATAAAATCATTATTTTTATCTGACCCAATAATATTTTTAATTAAAAAATAGTAAATTCACTTGTTTCACTTAAAACAGCAATGTAAATAAAACTCGAAAGGGCTACCTCATCAGCTGTATTGCTAAAGTTCATTTGCGAGGTCAACACTGTCTTCGTACCTACGCTATTCGCTTTCAAATGCCGCGACAAAGGGACCGCAGCGCCAAGCGGTCTCCTCGTATTATTAACGCACTTGAAAATAAACTTTAAAATTATTACAATAAAGTGCATAAATGCTTGAACCTGACAAAAATTGCGGAAGATTGCGTTAAAAAAATATGGCAAATTGTAGTAGCTTGATGTGCTGGCGTCTGTATTTCCATAACATCGGCTGGCTTAAAAACTGCTACTAGTACTAGACCTATTCGACTCGCTGTTAGTTTTAAATTTTGCTGAATAGAAGAATAATATAAACTTTGAAACATAAATACCTACATAATTTTTACCAACCTACTAACGTTAGATCTGCACATTAGACTTATACAAGTATAATATAATACTCTAAGTAGATATACCTACAAGGTATGAAATGAACTTTGCTGGTAAGTTATGCTAGGCTATTTATCACATATGCGAGCAAATTTGTAAGTAACACGCTACCTACCTACTTAATAAATAGTCGAAACATAATAATCAATACAATACCATTTAGTGTTATGGCGATACGGTTTTGATACTGGGGAACGTCTATCAAAATCGGGATTGAAACCAAATACCTACTATAACGCCCAAATCTCAGTTTGACTTAACTGCGAGACGCAAGAGTCTTGCAGGCTTAGTCTTGTTCTTGCTCAAGTCTTGCAGGGTTCAGTCTTGGTCTTGGTCTTGCTACAATAAGTCGGTCTTGGTCTTGGTCTTGGTCTTGCAAAAATGCAAGAACAAGACCAAGACTGCAAGACCAAGACCGATTTTGGGCAACACTACTCATCGTTATTAATCAAACTTGCAACAGACATTTTCATAGGCTTCATAAAGGCTTGAAAACCATGAAAAACACCATCAACACAATTAATAGCCTATAAGTTGTTCCGGTAGCCTCAATACCTCCGATACCCTATTATTTACCCAAGACTGGTAGTATCAAGCAGTTTTTACACCCCTTTCCCCATTTTATGAGTTTACCTAGCCGTAAAATCTATCTAACCAGGATTGTTTGGACCCAACTGTTTACAAGGCAAAAGGGATGTTTAGGGTTGAAAATAATAAATGTTTTGAAAATTTACGTCACTTTATTTTTGTTTTAGTTTGATTTTGATTTCTCTCTGAAGATGTCTGGGATTTAAGTTTGAATTTAGAGATGGTTAAAATATGGATTTTTTCCTTTAGGCAAATTTCAACGATTTTTTCACTCAAGAAACGCACAAAAGCTTGTAGGCCCCGTGTAAGTATATTAACAGTTGATAGCTTACACCATCGGCGAGTAATGTCAATCGCAGTGACAAGAGCTATCAAAGAGAGATCGCTTAGTGGGTAAAACACTCGCTGAGAAACTGACGTTTGCGTTGCGCGCTTGGTATATACGCATACAACCCGTAAGATTTAACTTAGGACCCGAGCGGCCCCTCCCGACTCCCGCGCTGTTACCGCTCTTGCCATCGACGCCTCAGTACCGTGTGGTTCTCAGGTTAACTCTTGCGGGTTGTACTAGTGTGTAATCGCTCGTCGACTTAGTGCACTCGCTGCTCGTCGCTCGCCAACTCGCTTTTAGCTGCTAGCTCTACTCTCTTCTAGGTAATCGCCGGTGGTTGGACAGTTACACACACACAACCTTTTTTGACATCATTATGTCTATGTCTATCATTATGTTTCTAATTGAAAAATGACGTTTGAATTTCAAGCTATAAACATCGCATTTCTTGGGTACCCCACCGGACAGACTATATTACCGAGTTTCATGCTTTTCAGTTCTTTATTTTTGTAGTTGGGTCTTACTTTTTTACTTTAGTTTTTATTCATCTTTTTAGTTTTATTCCTAAAAATTGTTCTGAAACAAGACTAATCCAGTGCATTAGACGAAATCTGTTCAGTAGTAATTAGGCTGTAAGAAAAAACTTACTCCCATGCATACAAAGTACAGAAACTATTCTTTATAACGTAAACCATACAAAATCAATTAATGTTATAAATGCGAAAGTAAGTTTGTTTGTTACCTTTTCACGCCTAAACCACTAAACCGATCAACCTGAAATTTTGCATATACGTTGTCAGGTGTACAGAAACGGACATAGGGATATTTTGTCGGGATGAAAGGTATTTCACCACGAAAAAAAGTGCTGTTCCCGATGAAAACGACAATAACATTATTATGATAATAGATGGCGCCACGGGAATTTCGAATCAAAAACAGGACAATGTCTGTCGGGTCAGCTAGCATTGCACTAATAGTTTGTGAGTGTGTGTGTGTTTATATGTTTGTTACTTCTTCACGCTCAAACGGCTGGACCAATTTGGATAAAATTTGGCACATGGGTAAACCATGACCTGGAGAATGGCATAAGCTACTTTTCTTTCTGGATTGCAGACGAAGTCGCGGGTATCGGTTAGTACAGATATAAATGTAGAAATTTTACATAAAGTGACACAATGATCGGTCTTATCGCTAAAAGCGATCTTTTAAAGACAATCTTTCGATGGATTTTAGGGGAGAAGAAGAGACAATACTGCAGGTACTCTATTGTGCATAGCCAGTGAGATTCATAACCCTTTTCTACCGTAGTCGAGTTAAAGGAAGGCCCCAAGGCCCCAAGGTTTTTATTTGCCATGTGCGTTTTTGTTTGTGCAGAATAAAAAAAAATTCTTTCTTTCTTTTCTTTTTCTTTCTTTTTTTCCAAGTCCCTGTCCATCCCAGACTTTAAAAGTCAACACAGATCAACTAAAACTGGTCTCAGTCTGTCTTCCAATCTCATGATTACTCCGATATCTCGTTGTTTTGTTTTATGCCAGCACGTTTGGACTGGTGACAACGATTTATAGGTATGAGACATAAACACTATGATACTGGAGCCACGAGGCAGAGATCAGCTGATTATCTTGAATGTGACCTTAAAGATAGGGAGTGAAGTAATGAACTGGAAATAAAAAAGTGCGGAATTAGAGAAACATATTTGGTAATACGATACCACAACAAAACAAAACATATTTGGTAATACGATACCTAACAAACATACTGGGTAATACGATACCCCTTGGTAAGACTGGTTGTCAGACTTTCGGGCTTCTGACTATCGATAACGACTGTCAAATATCCACGAATGACAGCCGGGACCAATAGCTTAACTTGCTTTCCGAGACACGGTTGTGGTCCCGGTATGTAAAGATGGTCACCCGTCCACAGACCAACCGCGGCAAGCGTAGCTTAACCTGATTTATTTAGTCACGGGCCCCACCGGGAGTAGTAGCCAAACTACCACTCCAAAAACCCAGAACCATGTAAATCACTCGCTACATATCATACGCTGTAGTTTCAGCTTAAAACCTATGCTGAATTCCGATTCATTCTAGGATTAGTGCGGGGACCACACTGAGTTCGGATTTATCCGCGGCTGCGGATATCCCAGTGATTTGGGGCGGATATTGATGTGATATATTGATATTTAGCCGCATCTGGATTAGCGTGGAATATGCTGCGGTTATAACTGAAATTATTGTTTGAGTTATCATTGTTTTGGCGTGTCGTAGTTCGTCGAATTTGTACAGGTAGTATCTATATCTAAATGAAAGTCGATTTTGTGTCTATCTATGTGACCGCGTTGATTATCTAAAATACGAAACGGATTATGATGTGGTTTTCCACATTGTTTTTCGTGTCTCACTGCTATCCCACTGCTGGACAAATCCTTTCCCCCAAGTCTTTCAAGGAACTTTTTTCCCGCGCCACCTCGAAACAATCCTCGCGCCAGGTCATCTCTCCACCGCTTTCTGGGCCGACCTCGGCGGCGCCGTCCATCTTCTGACACCCATTTTGTGGAGACTTATCCCCTTTTTTATTTGTAAAATACAACAAAATTATACGTACACTAGCTGCGCCCCGCGGTTTCACCCGGAATTCCAAAAAAAACTGGTTAGGGCCACCCTTATCACCGAGAGGTATAAAAAATAGCCTGCGACCTATTCCCAGACCTACAAAATATACACAAATATTTCATAAAAATCGTTGAAGCCGTTTCAGAGGAGTTCGATAACAAACACTGTTACACGAAGTTTTTATATATAAGAAGATATATGCGAGAAATCTGTATGTTTTATCATGTCGTAAGAACCGCGAGAAGCAGGAGCGCACCTTATAAGTGTCTTATTAAATTTGAAAATATAGGTACACCTTTTTCAAGACAATTTTACTGAACCGTCTGAATCCCTTCCACTTGGGAATAGAACAGAAAAAATCCGCCTGGCCACGTCTTATCGTGGCCAACTTGGAATTCTCTAAATAGACTTCGAACTCAAGTCGACAGGAGCATAGACAATCTCCACAGATGGGGTTCACAAGTAGATCTCAAGTGGCCCACCTAACATCCCTCGGCGCATGCCTTGCCACTTGATGATCGTATGACTGCGTCAGTGAGCGGAGTTCGCGCAGCTGAACTTTGGGCCAAAAATGTTTGAACTTTTTGCCATCGATACGCTAAGAAGAGGAATCCCTTTGGGAACACACAGTCATGTGATGTTATGTAGAACAATTACACGGCAATTAACACACACACAACATCACGAGCTGGAAGTCATGGGGAGACCCTTTGCCCAGCAATGGGATTATGCAGGCTAACAGTAACAGTAACATCACGCCAGTTTTTCCCCGAAAGGTTAGGTAGAAGGCAATTAATATTTATTATTATAAACTAGCTGACCCGGCGAACTTTATACGCCTCAGATTCAATAAAGACGAATGAATGAGAAAATTAATTACCTTTATTATTTATTTTTTTCGTGAAATTTTCGCATGTTTTAATAATTATTCTGCTATTCAGGGCGAAGACAAATCCAACAAATCAAAGATCGTCAAAATCGGCCGTTCCTAAGTTCTAAATGATGTAACTAACCTGACTTTGTTTTATGTATATAGATAGATGACGTCGAAATAGTCTACAGAGGATCAAGCTTGAGGTTTGCCAGCGAGCAATGGAGTGCAGCATACTTGGAATCAGATTAACATACCGTGTTAGGAACACAGTTCTATATTATGGGTATGTTTTCCGCACTTAGTTCTTCAAGTGGACGCTATTGCGTGACGGAGGACGGAGGACGTCATTCAAAGGCACGCAAAGTACTCGCAGCCAAGCTAAAGTGAGACTGGGCTGGACACGTTTGCCGCATGTTGAACGAGTCATGGGTCACAGCTACCCCAATGTAGGTCCATGTAGGGCCCAGAAAACGTCGGGCAACATCGAGGCAGACCCAGGAGAAGATGATGGGGGCGAGCTTGACGACTACAGACAGGATTGGCTCACACTAGCTCAAGACAGAGAGGAGTGGAAAGGAGAAAGGGAGGCCTTCAACAGCTAAAAATAAATTAAAAATGATCTCCTTTGTGTTATCAACTTTACATGAGCATGAAACAGTGCATCAATGTAGGGATCGCTCCTAACCTAGATACGGTACTATCGATAAAAGCTGCCCTAAACATAACTGGAAGAGGCCCATCTAAACTAATATCATAAAGAGAAATATTTTTTTTTCGGGGATGCATGAATAAGCCTCCTCGTGTTCCGCCAGTTGCTCAACTGAACCGAGCGCTCGGCGCATCCTGGACAGTCACACCTAACACCTTATTTGACTGGCCAATTCTTCCCTTGCGGTGGTAGCGCTAAAGTCCGCCTGGTTTGCGACCACCCACCGGAGTCCGACATCAAGCAGATTGCTGTGTTTCGTCGATGCGTGGGAGTTCCAGTGCCTTAGGCATCTTTTTGGCACGCTCGTTCCATCATAGATCTCTTCCATCGCTTTTCAACAGGCGTGATCTAGGTCAAGAGCGGGCCCATGCAGCAATAAAAAAATTATCGAATGTATGTTTGTTTGGTACGCTTTCACACTAAACCGGCTAAACGGATTTGGATGAAAATTTGCACAAAGGTAGACCATGGCCTGAATTAAGGCATAGTATACTTTTTATCCCGATATTCCCATGGAATTGAGACTTATGTGGGTGACACCGCATGGCGCAGGTATATTTATAATAACAATAAACTTAAATAAATGTGCCTCTTTTTCAAAGTTGGTCGTAGTAACTAATTAAGGGCTCCCTAACCAAATGAGTTAGGTTAGGTTGCAACTGTGATCAAACGCGCGCGAGTCGAGCTAGTTAAACGTAGTGCCGCAGCTGCCGCCGGCGATCACTACAGAGTTGGTCGCAATTAATTGGCTATTTAGGACATTAAAATGTGAATTATGTAGGGTTCGGTTAAATACATGCCTATAATTACTATCACAACATTTGGTTGAGCCATCAAAATGGCGAAATGTGGGTACTCTGCCTAACCTTCGGGATCCCACGATACGATACGGGGAGATACAACGCGTGATGTTGTGTTAATTCACAGCCTCTTCCAGCATCATCTAATTCTCTGTTATCTCTAAAGACGGTCCATTGAATCCGACACAGAATATCGATCCCCGCAAATCCACATTTAAACTTGCTTGTACAGGCTCTGCCCTTACAGAGAAACCGGACCTTCAGGAGGAATTCTAACAATGCAGGGCCTTGCCTGGAAGAGCCTTTGATAAAAGAGCCATTGCAGCATTGAGTTTACTTATCCCTTCAGACGACATGCATGCATACTGATGCATGCATGTCGTCTATGTTATTGAGCTACATGATGACTGCATCATGTAGCTTAACCCTACATTAGTGAGCTCAACGACCCATAACACGACGCTACCAGATCTGCAGGACGTCTTCGTAGGCCATATACAAAATACTCAAAACCACCAAACAGCAAACTGTAGTAGCTAGTAAATAAATTATTGCCCCTATCGCAAATAATTTTGGGTTGGTCCAGCGTGAAATACGTCTTTCTTATATTTATTTCCAAATAACAAAATATGTATAAATAAATAAATATATATCCAAGCTTATATTCATGTTTTATATACATTTGTATCCATCTTTAAAAGCTTGATATTTATTTTATTTATTTATCTACTTACATAAACCTACTACTTACTGACATTTCTATTCCTTTCATCTCATTCCTTCGAAGGCCATAGAAAAATATGGAATGGATTCTTCGCATGAGTTAAAATATAATAAACGTTATTTATAGTAACGTTAAAACGTTAAATATACGTTCGGTATTCGTGGCGGTGCTAAAAATTTAAATACGTATTAACATAAGCTGCTGCTAAAAATATGTTGATGGCTTATTCTTTTACTATGTTATTAGGTGTATCTGTCTCGATGTTTTAACCCGATGATTTTCGAGCCCTTAGTCCATGTGATGGAAACTGGTTACGACAATATATACACTTGCTACTCCAAGAGGCCTTAAAGAGGGGCTCAAAATTATTTGCCTCCAATAATTTACCTAAATGTACTCCTATTATAATAAATCAACTGATATGGACTAAGCATTCAAAGGCTAAGCTAAGCATTCAGAATTTTTGCAGATTATTGGAATATCGTAATTACTGAACGAAGCTCTTCTCAAAAAAAAAAAAAACATATGTGTTTCCAATAACCCAATTGCAGGCAAGTTTGAATTGTCATGAAGGGGTCAGTCAGTCAGAAAGATGAAGCTAGTTGCCCAATCCAAAGCGTAGTAGGAACCTATGGAGAAGAACGGGCAAGAACCTCCACGGACACTTTTCAAAATATTGATAACACCATTCATGTTGAAATTATACATGTGAGAACGATGTACAAATACATGCACGTTAAAAGCGTCCCTAGAAAAAAAAATAAAAAAACATTTCAAAAATTAAAATAATCCATGGCAGCTGAGAGATGACCAGTCCCAAGTGACAGAGCCCCTTCACGAACATGACGTCTGGGTCAGCACCATTCAGCTCTACGATTTTGAAAGGAACTTAATGACAGATATATAGATAAACTAATTTATTTTTTCAAGTTGTTAAATGGGCTCTTGACCTCGATCACGCCTGATGGAAAGCAATAGAAATAGAAATCATTTATTTGCCCATAATGTAGGTATACAGATATGATGGTAATTTCCATGAGAGTCCCGATACATTTTACCGTACGGCATGCAAAATTATTTAACCTAAAACATTCAGTAAACAAAAAATAAACATAAAACAAAAAAGCATTCCATTAATGATGGATGGATGAGGAATGAGCAATGGATGAGGCATTTATTTAGTGCACCCAATAACGAAATAAACGTATAAACGAACGTTTAATAAACGTATTTTCTTCCTTTTTGTTTATAACAAATTACATGAATATATAAAAAATATATATTGGCGCCCGTTCACGAGCATGACGCATAAATCAGCACCATTCAGCTCAACCATTTTGAAGGGAGCTAAATGATCCAACACACGTCACCAACAGCTAGACACTCTCAGTCGCCAGGACACATGAAAAACGTACCCAGTAAATGGTAGCTTTATACTTCTTTAGGTACCTTGCTATGCAATTATACAATACGCTCAATTAAGTTCCATAATCCAAATATTAAAATTATATACCAAAAAGTTCACCCGAAGAAAACAATTCTCCTATTTCTCTCAGCGAGATAAAATGGATGTTTATTCACTCCGCTCTAGAATACATCTGCACCGAACACATGCAGTGTACATTTCACATGTTCACATACATTATGCAGTATCTACAGATTCCGTCGTGTATCTGGTTACATAGCAGATGGATTGGGAATTACTTGTATCTATTAGAGAGTGTTTTTCAGTCTATTTTGACCCTTTAACGGACAAAATAATCTCTCGTCTGGTATCATCATCATTCCACCCGAATGACGCCCACTGCAGCCGGTCGATTCTGTAAAAATCTCACCGTGAAAACTTAGGTGAAGTGAGTTTGTTTCTGCTAGGAATTGGCACTATTGACAGATCACTCCACCTAAGTTTTCACGGCAAGATTTTTACAGAATAGCGCCGCTGAACCTAGGCCTCCCCCAAGCACCTCCACTTCGACCGGTTCTGTGCTTCCCGCATTCAGCGTATTCCTGCAGTCTTCACAAGGTCATCGGTCAATCTTGTGGAGGGCCTTCCAACGCTACGTCTTCTGGTACGCGGTCGCCACTCCAGCACCTGTCGTAGGTATTACTTATCATACTTTATTGGCATAAAACGATTTTTTTGTAGACAGAACTCACTTGCGAGCTGAAAATTAGAGTATTTAACATAGATATAAAAAAGAAGATAAAGAAAGAAGTTTTTTTTACATTTAAGAGTACCTATTTAATAATAAGTGATTGATAGATCTTTAAATGACCACAATAAATCATCACACTAATATTATAAAGGCGAAGGTTTGTGAATGTATGTATGTGTTTATATGTTTGTTACTTCTTCACGCTCAAACGGCTGGACCAATTTTGGTATGGAAGTAGCTGTATATTTTGAGTATACACTGGGGCTAGTTAAAGTCCAATTACAATTTAAAAAGGTTTAATAAAAAATATCGTGCGTACAATATGAAGGTGGTCGGTAGACTAACTGTATGACACATCAAGTCTAACGAATAATTAAGTAACGCCTACCAAAACCATAATTGTGAGTAAACATATAAACGTGAATTTAGTATTTAGAAACTGTCAGAATATAGATGAATGTGTTACTAGTTCCCTTTAGTGAGCGATTGCAAAAGAATTTAATCAGAACAGGGTTTATTTACACTTTCATCTGATAGGTTTGAAACAGAGATTACCTACATACTGCTGCTACGTTTGTGCAGTATCTCGCAGTAAGATAGTCGGTTCCGTAGTCCGTAGACACTAGGGATTTCCTCAAATCCTGGTCTAAGCTTTGTTAAACTGTCTCCTTGCCTTGCTGTATCCAGTGTTTGCAAATATAATAGTACAATGTATCTTTGTGACATCAAGTTAGGTACCTTCGTATCGCTTGACTAAATGGTTTAAGAGAATTGTGCTTACCATGGTATGTCATTTGTTTAACTTCTTAAGGTTATCACTGACAAATGCTTGCACTGACTGCACTGATTCACTCAAATGTGTGTGCCCCTTTCCTGAAAAGACCATTTTCTGGGCTTGACTTTAAAAGACTCTGTGAAACTGAGTTTTGTTTCGCCATTTCTTCTCAGGGGAAGTCAGATAGGAAATGTTGATTCCATCTGGCTTATTATTTGGTTAATATGACGTGTAAAAGTGATTCCGATGGCCTGTTTACTGAATAAACAATTTTCTTTCATTTCATTGTTACTCAAATAGGCTAGTCGTCCGTCGCTCCCAGTTTATTTGGGGAGAGTGCAGCCTTCATCTCAGAAGTAACTACTTTTCTAGCCATATAATCTTTCACAAATCCCTCCATCGTTTCTTTGGCCTTCCAGCTCCTCATAAAGCCATTCACGCAAAGGCTCCATGAAGTGTACCTACTTCAAGTGGCGATTGAATTTAAAATAAAAGATGAGCTTGGTGAAACCGAGACTTTTCAGGTGATACTTAAAATAATTTCTCGTCTGTATTATTATCATCATTAAGCAGAAAGTAAGCATAGTGACAGATATGACGAGTGATGACTTTTCGCACACAAGAACCCGTTGAGTTCATTGGAACAATGTATCTTCCCGACCGATTTTGGTCACGGTGGCCAATCTCAACTTAGACAAGCCAGGAGATATTATAGTGCACAAGTGTGAGTAAACACACACTCTCTTCCTTTACTCTGATAGTCTGATGGGACGGCAATCCAACACGACTGAGGAGAGATCAGGCGCAGTACCAACGGCTATAGATACCTGCCATCCGAGCCACGGGAGCTTCACACCATCAACTTCCAAGTAGTGTTGCCCAAAATCGGTCTTGGTCTTGCAGTCTTGGTCTTGTTCTTGCATTTTTGCAAGACCAAGACCAAGACCAAGACCGACTTATTTTAGCAAGACCAAGACCAAGACTGAACCCTGCAAGACTTGAGCAAGAACAAGACTAAGCCTGCAAGACTCTTGCGTCTCGCAGTTAAGTCAAACTGAGATTTGGGCATTATAGTAGGTATTTGGTTTCAATCCCGATTATGCGAAAATGGATGTATTTTTTTATGAAACAGTAAATTACATTGTTGAATTGCATTCAAAACTAAAATTATTGTTGATAATAAAAAAATGTCGAAAAATTACGTGACTATCAATACACTTCTGCACGTTTTTTTAATCTTCTTTACTTAAGGCGAAAGCGGTATTAGGTAGCCCGCGAAATTCACTGACCAGCAAATTGCAAAAAACGTAAGAAAATTTTAATTTCGCGGGCTACCTTAGCGCTTCCCCCTTAAATCGATGAAGTTTTAGAAAAATAATTATCCCCTCATCATTATGAGGGGATAATTATTTTTGATGAATTGAATGACCCATTTACGACTTTTATTTTAGATTCGTTATCTAAAATAAAAGTAGTAAATGGGTCATTCAATTATGTAGATGATTAAAATGCCTCATGTGACGCGTCTGTTAGATTCATTGGGATTCATGGCCGACTCGACACCGCGCGGGGATTCCCGTAATCTTCCGCATTTTTTGTCAGGTTCAAGTATTTATGCACTTTATTGTAATAATTTTAAAGTTTATTTTCAAGTGCGTTAATAATACGAGGAGACCGCTTGGCGCTGCGGTCCCTTTGTGGCGGCATTTGAAAGTGAATAGCGTAGGTACGAAGACAGTGTTGACCTCGCAAATGAACTTTAGCGATACAGCTGATCAGGTAGCCCTTTCGAGTTTTATTTACATTGCTGTTTTAAGTGAAACAAGTGAATTTACAATTTTTTAATTAAAAATCTCATTGGGTCAGATAGAAATAATGATTTTATACAGTTTAGAGTAAAAAAATTGCAGAAAAAAACGTGAAAATTAAGAAAAAGCCGACGAAAAATTTCAACGCAGGGGGGTCCAGAATCATGTACAGACGCCAGCACATCAAGCTACCCGAAACTGTCAAATTTTCCCAATCAATTTTGAACCTTATGCTTTAGCGATAAAGTTGAAAATCTATTAAAGAAATTTGACAGATTGTAGTAGGTTGATGTGCTGGCGTCTGTACCTACTGAATCCATGGTAAGCGGTTGCGCGTCGATGTCCCTGCCACCCTGAGCAATAGGCTAATAGGTATTTGAATGTAGTCTAGTCTAAGTAGTAGAGTCTCGCAAGACTTGCGAGACTCTTGCTGCAAGACCAAGACCAAGACCAAGACTGAGAGCGCAATACCAAGACCAAGACCAAGACCAGGTGTATTGACGCAAGACCAAGACCAAGACTGGCTAAGGTCTTGTCTTGGTCTTGCATTTGGGCAACACTACTTCCAAGGTCCGGGCTGTTACCGAGACATGCCTAATGGAAAAACCCAATAACACTTTGCCCGAACCGGGAATCAAATTCAGGATCCCACGGTCAGCAATCGCGCTTGCGACCACGAGACCAACGGGGCAGTTACTTTGGGACAATAACAGACTGATAAAAAACAGCAATATATTAATGATCGGTCATTGGATATATAATCTATACATATAATAAAATTGTAGAAAAGTGGTGTCTGTACAATAGAAATATATAAAAAAAAAGTAGCAGGAGTTGTTATTATATCGATGCCGAATCCGAAATTGTAACTACATTTTTTTTTGTCTGTTTGTCTGTTTGTCTGTGTGTTTGTGCACGCTAATATCAAAAACGGCTTATTCGATTCAGATGTGGTTTTCACTAATATATTGTAGTACGCTTCACTTAGCATTTAGTGTTTATTTCATGTCAATCGGTTCATAAATAAAAAAGTTATGTCAATTTAAAGAATCACGGCGAACATTTGTTAAGGTATTGTGCGGAATTCGTGACGGTGCGGATAAGTAATACACAGAAGTGAGTTGATTATAGGTAATTTACGGCGAGCTTCGGCGAGTAAAATATGATCGGGGGTCAGAGAGGACCTCGCACGATCGTAGTTCAGCACAGACTGAAGCTCAGAACCAAAACTCTCCCAAATCTGCCGTTCACTAAACAAAGGACGCGGCAAATCCACATCTGCCTTTTAAAAGTATAATAAAACACGAGAAATGCAGATGGGTACAATACAAGACAACTGAAAATAACAGAACAATGAACCTTAACTATAAATAGCAAATAGGTACAATACAAGATAACTAAACAAATAGAACAATGAACCATAAAAGTAAAGAATCATGAAAGACAATAGTACCTATAACTTAAATTGCTTGCAGATGTTCAACGTGGGAAAAACACAAAAATGAAACTTTCTAAAAATAATTACAATAAGTTCCTCTATAAAAATATTACATTCTTAAAACTATGCAAGGGATGGGTACGTGAGACACAGTCCCCACAGTACCCCCCTACCAGTGATAAAGATCACGAAACACCTGCCTGATAGTAATCAGGAAATTTAACTCGCCTACCAGAACGGCGAGGAATATGCTTGCCAGGCCAACTTAGGTTCCAGTGAGTCGGAACCGGTTGCCGCATAGTTCACGGTGAGTCGGAACTGTCTGCGAAGATGTCCCCAGTGAGTCGGGGTGGCGCGGGCGCTGCGTTATGGTTCCAGTGAGTCGGAACCGGTTGCCGCATAGTTCACGGTGAGTCGGAACTGTCTGCGGAGATGTCCCCAGTGAGTCGGGGTGGCGCGGGCGCTGCGTTATGGTTCCAGTGAGTCGGGGTGGCGCGGGCGCTGCGTTATGGTTCCAGTGAGTCGGAACCGGTTGCCGCATAGTTCACGGTGAGTCGGAACTGTCTGCGAAGATGTCCCCAGTGAGTCGGGGTGGCGCGGGCGCTGCGTTATGGTTCCAGTGCGTCGGATGTGGTATAGCGCCGGGTTGAGGCTGGCTGCTGCGTCGACCAGGAGAGGAATTGAGCTCTTCTTGTTGACCGGCCGAAAGTGCAGTGTGCTGTGCCGAGGTTGCTGATGAGGCTGAGGGTGATGACCAGGTATGCGCGGTCGCTGCATGCTGGTGGTCAGGATACCCGTTGAAGCCGTGGGAGCTGGCTGGCTGGGAATGCGCGTCATCCGCCGCTAGTGACTCCTGTTGGATCGCTCGCCATTTTAACACGTACTTTGATTTAGCACTCGCGAAACTCTTTACGCACTGTCACGAACTCACGCTATATGATAGTTTTAATCACGTCGGGGTCACCACTGTGCGGAATTCGTGACGGTGCGGATAAGTAATACACAGAAGTGAGTTGATTATAGGTAACGATTAATTTATTACGATATCAAGTAACTAAAGCTAGCAGTTACATGAATGGTAAAACTACTAGAAACACGAAGCTCGCCGTAAACTATTACGGCGAGCTTCGGCGAGTAAAATATGATCGGGGGTCAGAGAGGACCTCGCACGATCGTAGTTCAGCACAGACTGAAGCTCAGAACCAAAACTCTCCCAAATCTGCCGTTCACTAAACAAAGGACGCGGCAAATCCACATCTGCCTTTTAAAAGTATAATAAAACACGAGAAATGCAGATGGGTACAATACAAGACAACTGAAAATAACAGAACAATGAACCTTAACTATAAATAGCAAATAGGTACAATACAAGATAACTAAACAAATAGAACAATGAACCTTAAAAGTAAAGAATCATGAAAGACAATAGTACCTATAACTTAAATTGCTTGCAGATGTTCAACGTGGGAAAAACACAAAAATGAAACTTTCTAAAAATAATTACAATAAGTTCCTCTATAAAAATATTACATTCTTAAAACTATGCAAGGGATGGGTACGTAAGACACAGTCCCTACAGTATTCTATAAGAGTACGTACACGACACGCCTCGCGCCTGCACGTCCGTGGCTATATAAAGCGCGCTGAGAGCCACGCCGCTGCCCGCCCCACCGACGCTTTTTTTTTCAGTATGGGAAATCATCAAATGACCCCTCCCGCTCTGGGTGGAGCGGAAGGGAGTGTCAGACTCTTACTGACTAAAACCCACCCGTGTTCCTTCCTTAGCCCTTTAGGTTACGGGCCAGCGGTAACCCTTTCGGACAATGCCGCTGACCCGGCAGGCTTCGGCCCTCACGGGCCCCTCCGAATGATGCTGACATCTCTTTGAGGCGCGCGTGGAACACGTACGCGCCGTCCGGCACGGGCCTGGTCCTGATCGGACGGTGAGCTACCCATTACTCACTGCCCGCAGGCCCGCGCCTACGGTGGCCGGGAGTCGTCGCGCGGCTCCCGACGCCCGGAGCGTCTCCCGCGGCGGTGGGACGGGAGGCTCTCTCCCTCAGCCGTCCCGCCGCCTCCTTCGCTAGCATGACTGCTTCGCAGAAGGAGGTGACTGCCCCCCACTCCCTCTCGCCCCGGACCAGTGCTTGAAACAGGCCCGGACGCGAGAGGTCGCTGCCGCTGCCGATCGGCCCAACGAGGACACGGCGGTGCTCCGCCCAAGCTAAGCACACCTCCATCATATGCTTCTGTGGTATGCTTCACCGTGTCTTCTGGGCGATCCTGGCAATGGTGACACCCGGGCGTTTCCTCCCGCCTGATTATGTGCAGGAACCTCCTAAAACTTCCGTGTACGGTGAGGACCTGCGTCAGGCCGTAGGTGAGGGCGCCATGACGCCTCTCTAGCCACTCCTCAAAGAGGGGTCTTACCGCCGCTATCGTGGCGTGCCCTCCCCACCGGCCCTTGCTCGATGTAGTGCCAGCCCGCGCCGCAGCTGAGCCTGTAGATTTAAATTCCCGACTGTGACCTCTGAGTTTGTTTCGGCCTTTCTTCTCAGAGTAGTCAATTAGGAAAATCCGACCCCATCGTTCTTAAATAATCAAAAATCGATCCAGCCTATCTCAACTTGCTGCCCTCTCCCCAGCGATGCCCTAAGCCGAGGTTCGTACCCCACAGGGGGTGCCCTTAGTGTGTAGTCACTTAGTATACTTAGTCAATTTAAGCCCCTGGCTGGAGGCTTTGAGTTCTCTCAAGGCAGCCACAGGATAGTCCGGTTAAGTAGTCACGACCTCTCAAGGTCAACTACGAGATGCTATAGTTAAAAAAAAAAAAACACGCCGCTGCTGCCATAAGGATTCAGTTATTCGTAGCGAACGCATGTATAACGACCAAGCAGCAACAATAAACGCTGAAATTTTGAGCTATGTTCCGGGGGATTATGTTGAGTATATCTCCATTAACAGAGTCATGGAAGAAGGAGAATCTACAAGCTACCCAGTAGAATTTTTAGAATCCCTCAATGCTCCTGGACTACCAGCACATAAAATAAAATTAAAAGTAGGCGTACCCATAATGCTTCTTAGAAATTTAAGCCCCCCAAAACTTTGCAAGGGCACCAGGTTAAAAGTGACCAATTTACAACGAAATCTGATAGAAGCAGAGATTTTAACAGGGTGTGGAAAAGGTGAAAGTGTTTTCATTCCTCGGATTCCTCTCATTCCAAACAATTTTCCATTTAGTTTTAAACGAGTCCAGTTTCCAGTCAGCCTATGTTTTGCGATGACAATTAATAAAGCCCAAGGTCAGACGCTGAAAGTTGTGTGTGTAGATCTAAGTATCAGCTGTTTCTCGCACGCTCAGTTGTATGTGGCTCTGTCACGGGTTAGCAATCCTAGGAGCCTGTATGCTTTCATGCCCGATGGCCATACGTCAAATATCGTACACAGAGGAGCATTACTGTAAAGTAAATTTTTAGCTACCCAAACGACGGTATATGTAATTCAAAATATGCTGCCCGAAAAGTCACTATTACATGCGGACGAAGTCGCGGGCACAGCTAGTGTAAAATATATATAATATTTTATTTTATTGGATATAAAATGTAAGATAAGATTTAATGAAAAGTCAGCAAACCGCTTAAATTGTCCGTATATGCAAATCATAACTGTCACTCTCCTTCGTCACTGGCATGTCTAAAAATGTTTCTTCAATATTTTAGTATCCCTAGGGAGGTATATTCAGCGTTACAACATTTTTTTTAAAGTAGTCGTCGGTCTTTTTTTTTCAATTTGGCTGGTTGCCAAGTTAAACGCACAAATTAGATCCTTTGTAGCCTGTTAGCGTAGTCTATTATTTTTGTTTTGTCCAAAGTGAGCGCTGAAAGTTTCAATAAATAGTTTTGCCATCCTAGTATTTTTCTTATTGGTTTTTGCTTCAGTAATTTGGTTATCATGGTATTGGCATGTGATGCGGAGGAATATGGAAATTGCCTTTTTTTTTCAGGATGGGATATCATCAAATGACTCCTCCCGCTCTGGGTGGAGCGGAAGGGAGTGTCAGACTCTTACAGACTAAAACCCATCCGTGTTCCTTCCTTCGCCTTTTATGTTCCGGGCCAACGGTAACCCTTTCGAACAATCCCGCTGATCCGGCAGGCTTCGGCCCTTGCGGGCTCCTTCCCTTGATGCTGACATCTCTTTGAGGCGCGCGTGGAACACGTACGCGCCGTCCGGCACGGGCCTGGTCCTGATCGGACGGTGAGCTACCCATTACTCTCCGCCCGCAGGCCCGCGCCTACGGTGGCCGGGAGTCTTCGCGCGGCTCCCGACGCCCGAAGCGTCTCCCGCGGGCGGCGGCTGGGACGGGAGGCTCTCTCCCTCAGCCGTCATGGAAATTGCCTTGAGGAAAGTTTTGTATATGAATGAGTAGGGGATGGCCAAAGAAACGTTGGATGGACTGTGGGAAAGATGATATGGCTTGAAAGGTGATGATTACCGAGATGACGACTAATATATAGGGTGTCTCAATAAGAGTGCACTTTTTCATTTTAAAATAAAAACATGCATTTTATGAGAGAGTTGTGATACTTTTATTGGATTGTAAAGAAGACATGTTCCGATTAAGTATGGAATAAAATATCCAGCAAATGGCCCCCATGGCTCTGAGGACAGGCCATCACTCTTTTAATGAAATTATCCATGACTTTTACACAGAGTTGTGGCTGTATCTCACCGATGACGCGTTGGATCTCTAATTTGAGCTCAGGAATTGTTTCTGGTTGTTTCGTATAAACGCGAGATTTCATAAAACTCCAAAGAAAAAAATCGCAAGGCGTTAAATCGCACGATCTGGTTGACACATTAGGTGCACTCTCGGCTGAAAAGAGTTTTCGGGCGGTTTCAGCGTAACTTTCCCATTTTTGTAAAGAGTTTTCACAATTATAACGCGTTGTTCTTTAGAAAAGCGCTCCATTTTTAATAATCGGAATAAACATAGGTAAATTAAAATAAATAATAGGTATTAAAATAAACGAAAAAAAAAATATTCTAAATTTAAAAAGTGCACTCTTACTGAGACACCCCATAGAAGTGTGGAAAAAAATACATGTTGCGCCGACCACATATAAATTGAAATAAGGACAAGAGATTGTCAATAATAATAATAAATTTATTAATGCTTCAGTTTACAAAAAGGGGTATAGTGTTGGGAGCCTCCTTTTAAGCAAACAATGCCTGCGTTAGGAGACTCCGCTCTTCCATAGTACAGCATTTTTACTTATTCCAGTTAACAAAACCGCATAGGTATTTAAAAATAATATTGAATAAAAATAAAAAATAAAGTTAAAATAAAATTATGGATGTTAGTGAGAGTACCTATGCTTCGAGTGTGAACATCTGTGCGTATTGTGTTTGTCTGCGAGAGTGTATGTGAGAGTGTATGTGAGAGTGTATGTGAGACTGTATGTGTGAGTGTATGTGAGATTGTTTATGAGAGTGTAGGTGAGAGTGTATCTACTGCTTTATATGCTCCATGTTGATTTGCTTCATTCAGTAGCTTCTTGCGGAAATATTGCCTTGCATTCTGCATATTCTAATAGGTTATTATAATTATTAAGGGGACTGTCGGACTGCATAGAAAAGAAAGAGAAGCGCGATGACACAACCATGGTAATTTATTGCAAAATATGAAGCAATTATCTATTTACAAAAAATCTATTGTTTTGAATTAAAAATGAAAACACTAGTAGGTACTTTAGTATGTTGCTTGTAGAATAATCTGACAAAATATCGGAATGATAAAAGAACTAAGAAATAATACATACATTCTTAGTTTTTTTATTTTTGCTCGGCTCCCAAGAGATTTAGCGTGATGTTAGATGTTAGCCTTTAGTGTTCCTCAAAAATTGGGCTATAAAATGCAAAAATATGTTTTCAAATCCGACTAGTAGTTTCAGAGATTAGCGCATTCAAACAAACAAACTCTTCAGCTTTAAGTTTTTTCAGCGTCAAGTCATAAAAACGGATCGAAGCAGGGAAGCTTGGCGCTAGTAGTGAATAAAGGTCCAACTAGAAAACGGTTTGCCTGTTCCAACGGAAGTTCAGAAATATTACAAAATACAATCTCCCTAAAGTTCTAATCTCGTAAACGTATGACATTCTGGTTTGAATTTACATTTCCCTGCAATAAAATAATACTAGAATGAAAAGTGGCATGACCGGAGGTACTCTGTGTGTACATAGAGAGTACAGTCACGAGCACTGAGTTTGTTTGGCCATTTCTTCTCAGAAGTAGTCATATAGGATATAAATATTGACTCCAATTAGCTTACTTTTTTATATGACGTGTAAAAGTCATTCCGATATTCTAATTGCCTACAGTAGACAATAATATATTATACAATTTCATTATCATTTCACTAATATGTATTAAAAAAATTGTGTGGCGTCGGGGGACCCCTGCAGGAACGAAGTTGAAAATGAAAATCCAAAATGGTGGGTGTTAAAATTTGAAAATATTCGAACCGCCATCTTGGCTTTTCTTTTTGACCTTATTATCGGCTTCAGCACCCCGAAAATCATGAAAACGATACCCATGAAGAAAAAATTGAAATAGTTTGCAGCCGCCATCTTGGATTTTCATTTTGACCTCACTATCGGCTTCAGCACCCTCGAAAACCATGAAAATTATAACTCTTACTCGTTGAATATGAAAAAAAATCGCCTGGAATAACGCTTTTTCGGTAAGTGACGATTTCTTCAAGTTTACTCCTACAGCAAGCTCAGTTAAAGAACTTCGTTCCAATTAATATTGCAAAATTCAAAAACGTTTTTTCATGGGATCACGACTATTACTTTACAACTATGAAACCTATTTCATAGAATGGGTTCTAAATTCGGAACTTCATAAACATACAATCAATACAGCTGAAGAAAATAACTGATAAAGTTGTTAGGAGTATACATATTAGTGCTCGTGAGTGTACCTATATGTTCTCTTGTCCTTATCTAAATATGTAGACCGTATCTCTTGGGACTGAGCTAGAAATTTCCGAAATGTAGACTCAAACAACAGAAGGAAAACATGTCATACGTGCTCTAATAAATGCTGTCTGATTTATTAACATAATAAAGTGATTTCTTGGTTCAAGGCTTATTTTAGTTACCCCTAAAATATTTTCCAGAAATACTTTCAGAAGGAAAAATCGTTTACATTAGCGCGATTTAATTGCAATTACTAGAAAGGATAATGGTAGAAGTTTAACTTTTGAATATTTTGCCTTTTTTTATTTTATAGAATGAGGCCTAGCACGAACTTGCAAAGTAAACATAACGAAAAGAAAATATTTTTTTTTGCTCGTCGGTTACGCCCACCAAATATTGTGGCGTATCAAACGTATTATTTGTTCCTTACGATCTCTATTTTGATTACAGTTCAGTGGTAGTAATAATTATACTTCGTT
Source organism: Luperina nickerlii (assembly GCA_963855955.1). Classification (NCBI taxonomy): domain Eukaryota; kingdom Metazoa; phylum Arthropoda; class Insecta; order Lepidoptera; family Noctuidae; genus Luperina; species Luperina nickerlii. The sequence goes on along the minus strand of OY979686.1, from coordinate 14,880,539 downwards.
TAGGTAATAGAAATACGATTATAACAAAAAAAAAAACACTAAAAGAGCTATTGTTTATCTCGGCCTTTTCGGTATTATAAAAATTTATTTAATTTTTTTTTTATTTCGGTAAAATAGTGCACTGTTCAGTGATAGATAGATAGGGTGTTTTGAAATCAAAAACCACAAACAATGTTGTAACAAAGCATGTTTATATCGTCCATATCAGGGATTGAATCAATTATCAATTACCTAGTTAGGAAGCCAGGGGAAATATAAAAAAAAATTGAGAACCCTATCAAAAATAAAACGTGTAGGGTCGGGGGACCCCGGATAGCGGCTGGCAAAATTTCAAAATAACGAAAATCTTGAAAAACTCTCTCTAACTCTTTCTATTTCAATAAATAATAAAATGTCACATGGGGGTAATGTCATATCACGCTTTATCGTCACGTGATGATTTCCACCAGTTCACTCCTACCATAAGCTTCGTTAAAGAACTTCGTTCTGAAAATATTTTTATTATACTTTCGTAATTCTAGTTACATTTTATCTAAAAAATCGACCATTTTAAATGATAAATTGGTTACTTTTTTTAGGTATAATACGATTAATAGACGTTACAATAAGGGGCCTTTGATTAATTTTGAAAAAAAAAATTATCATCCGTTTCGCATTCCTATCACAGCTCTCAGAACAATGTTTAGGTATATCGTACTCACATTCAAAATAGCTTTCCATTTTTATTTCCAGCAATCAATTCGCCTAGCCTTTTCCCAACTATATTGGGGTCTGCTTCCAGTCTAACCGGATGCAGCTGAATACCAGTATTTTACATGGAGCGACTGCCTAGCTGACCTCCAAAACTCAGTCACAGGGTAATAATTTAAATATACAATAATAACCCCTTGGTAAGACTGGTTCTCAGACTTTTTGTGCTTCTGACTACCAATAACTATTGTCAAAGATCCATGAATGACAGCAGGGACCAACGGCTTAACGTGCTTTCCGAGGCACGGAGGGGTGTTGTTATGTAAAGATGGTCACCCATCCACGGATCAACCGCGGCAAGAATAACTTAACCTGATCGAGCGCGCGTGCAGCTCCTTTACCTATTAACATTTTAATATGGAAACATTGTGTAAAAAAATTAAGTATAACCGTGGAGTTTCTTGCCTTTTCTTCAGCATAGGAAACGACTGATTGGAACCATACACCTAGTTTCTTACGTTTCATCATCATCATCAGCCTATTATATAGCAGTCCACTGCTGGACATAGGCCTTCCCTAATGAGCGCCATAGCGCCCTGTCTTCAGCTTGACGCATCCAGCATCTGCCTGCAGTCTTTCGCAGATCGTCATCCCACCTCACTGGAGGGTGTCCTACACAACGTTTGCCGAGTCGCGATCTCCACTCAAGAACTCGTTTACCCCAGCGGTTGTCGTTACGTTTCATAAGTTAACGCAATCAATTATTAAAATCCAAATTTATTTGTGTGTAGAAATGTAAATAGCTTTGTCAAAATTTAATGTTATCTGTTGTTCTTCAGTTTAGCAGTGAATGGTTACAGCAATATCGTACAGACGCTTAAACTCCTAAACTCTGTTTATTAAAACAGAGCTGAGTTCATATTTTCATTGGACCATTTGCGAACGATGAAATACTCAACTTCCAACTTTTTGTTGGACGGAAACCAGTCACTGGAATGTATGAATCGTGGATATTCTTATCTTATTTAGCTCAGTTATGTTTCCCTTAATTTGGGGTCGACTTTCAGTCTTACCAAAAAGCCACTGCCAGAGTATTTGACTATCCAGAACAACTAGCATTCAAGATACGTGAATTGTCATTATCTAATCACCAGACTGCACTTCCAATTGGGCCATCCTATAATAGGTAGGCCTTCCAACGCTACATCTTCCGGTACGCGGTCGTCACTCTAGAACCTTTCGGCCCCATCGGCCATCTGTTCTGCGGCAATGTGCCCTGCCCACTGCCACTTAAGTTTGGCAATTCTTCGGACTTTTCAGGTGCCATCTAAAAGAGTTTCTCGTCTTTATAGTTATCATCATCAAGCAGAAAGTAATCATGGTGTATATCGACCACAATCTGTTACCATGAATTCTGAGGCGACAAAGTCACAGACGTCCGTGGCTCCTATTGATAATAATTAAAACTACCACCTCCGAAAGTCCAAGCTCTCAGCGAACAATTGAGCCGCGTTATCTTTGTACCGCCAGCCTCCTAATACCAACGGCGAAAGTTATTCGTTCAGCAATGACGTTACAATACGGCACCATTTTGTCTTTTTCCTTCAAAACTTTTATATCCGGCTTGGAAGTATGGCAGGGATTGTATTCAATGGAGATACCCAGGTGCCAGTCACTTGTTGGAACGACGCATCAGTTTTGGTGCGATTGTCTTTTGTCCTAATGAGTTATAAGTTAACCTCAGTTGCCGAATGAAAAATATCTATAAGGTCATTTAAAATTAGAACTTAGGGTATACGACTATCCCCCTTACTAATAAATGTTATATAGCGTCTGTATAGTTACACAATGCTTTGACTTCTTCTTTCGAAAGAATTACTGACGACTGAAAGAGAGAAATCGGTGGGTGGTCATCTGATATAATACTGTTGCGCGCCACAAATAATGCTTGATACATGGCGACATTAGTTACCACTAGCGCCATCTGGTATCGGGTAGTGGAACTAGTACCTTGGTACTAGGACCTTGACCCTACTTGACCTTTTTCTAAGTACTAGTAATTCCGAGAACTATCGACGTCGAGTCAGTCGGGACCGCTATGTACTCGAACATACTAGATTTTTATAGAATAGCTCTGTGGCACTATATAAAGCGGGTGCGAGCCGCGAGACATAATATAGTTTCGATTAAGCGATACGAGCGAGTACATCAAAGCGACATTCGAGTGCGACTTAAGAGTGATCAGTAAGTGCAATTGTGTTTCCTAATTAGTGTGTTTGAGTTGCAATTACTGTTGTGATTAAAGTGTCAATTTTTGATTATTAAATCGGCAGTTTTTATTGTCACGAACCCCAAGCTCGTAACAATACGTTTATTAGTAAAGGTGGATAGATTGTTAGTCCCACTAGGTACTGTAGAGATTATGATCTGCATGATTTGTGGCATGCAACCTTTTTGGTAATTATAAAACAATGACATAACATTATAAGATAAACGCCATAAGAATTGAGAAGGAAGAAAACAATAGGCGTTAGATTTGACTGACAAGCCAAGTGAGAAGAAAAGATATTTAAAAACCGTGAATCGATTCCGTTATAATCATTGACTTATATATTACTAGGTAATAGGTAATACTAATGGCGGTAAAAGGCGGTAGGTACTACCGCCTTTACCAAAAGCCCCAGGTCAAAAAGTTCCAGCACTAAATACTTATAGGTACTTAGCTAGAAAACATTCACAGTAAGGAAACCAATATGGCGCCTAAGAAAACATAAAACTACATTGCTTTTTAAACCGTCGCCTGCGAAGCGATCCGTTCTTTAATACAGGGACGAATCTAGGGTGGGGGGTCCGGAATAATATAAAATAGGAGTCCTATATTAAATTATTCCATGAAATGTGTCCTATAATAATAGGAAAATTCCCCGAAGGCTTAGGGCACAGCCGGTCGATTCTGTAAAAATCTCACCGTGAAAACTTAGGTGAAGTGAGATTGTTTTTGCTAGAAATTGACACTATTGACAGCTCACTCCACGCTCACTTCACCTAAGTTTTTACAGTGAGATGGTTACAGAATCGCACTGCAGTACACTCACATTTCGCCAGTTATGCTTAAGTCCCATGTAACAGGAATTGAGCCCATTAACATCAACCGGGTAAACATACGGACTCCGAGCTGCTACTGCTAAATTACAGATGTAAAAACCAATTAACAATTTGCCAGACCCGGGAATCAAAATTTTACTTAGCTTATCCTTCTTTTTTTATCGTGAAGAAATGCTCATGCATTCTGCACTACCACGGGGAAATAGTGCAACTGCACTATTTCCCCGTGGTAGTGCAGAATGCACACATAACTATGTGGGACTCTAACCCACTAAAACTCCACGGCGTCCTCCTCTGCCGCTTACGACGGGACGCGTTAGTACTCATCCGTGAACCCGCCGCGGCTGTCCGTCACCGCACCCTCCCCGGGGAGTACTCCCCCATCACAGGCGCACTAGAACACATAGCACGCCGGACCACCCCAGGGACCAAACCGGCACATGGGCGCCAGACGACCCCGTGTCTGGGCACCCTTGGTCCTTCCGTGACGGGTCAGGTCATTGGCCCCACCGCCTGCTAATTTTCGGCCGCAGAGGATAGGGAGAGCGGCCAACGTCATACCAACACTCCTCCCCTGCAGCCCCACCGCATCCGCCATCAGACGGTGGCGACCCCGTCAGGGCCGCGGAAGGTAGGGAGAGCGCGGGGGGTAGGGGGAGGGGTTGCGCACCGCAATACCGGAACTCCTTTCCCGCCGCGGCCTCCAACCCTCAGCCGCGATACCTCCCATACGACATCGGGGCCCGCCTCAGTTGCGATGTTGCACAAGTGGCACCGCAACCTACTTGTTGGCCGCTACGTCGTCGGCTTACCGGCAAAAGCTCTGACGAGTGACACCTCCTCGCATTCCTGTTCGCTTCACCGTGATTGACCAAGCCACGGCTACTGAGCAATGCGGCCCCCGCCTTGACAATGCGGGAACCCATCGGGGGGGACTTAGCTTATCCTGTCCTAACATTAAGCAACCATCTCACCCAAATCCTTCCAGAAGCTCTTCCCCCGCGCCACCTCAAACCAGCCCACACATAACATATTATGTTTTTAAATTCCCGCACCCCTAATTTGCTGCCAGTCTGGCCCTGTAACCCGTCCAATTTAAATATTTCACAGCTCAAGATCGAACGATCCTGTTTCGCTATTGATAAGAAAAGAAAAAGAAACAGGAAAAGATACTGATTTTCCAATCTAGGGGCAAATAGAAACATAGCCTTTGTGACAATATGTACGAGTGTTTCAAAAGAATAGGTTACTTACTTTCCGACAAAGAATAATGTCGATAAAATAATAACATTATAGTATTATACTATACTTGTTTTCATGATATTTTGATGTCAAGCGGTTGTTAAGAAAATTGCCGTGAATAACGCGTTTGGTAAGCAACAATACCCACTCCTAAAACGGTGAAGGAAAACATCGTGAGGAAACCGGCATTTCCTAGACCAAAAAATAGAAGACATGTGACATCTACCAACCCGCACTGGGCCCGCGTGGTGGATTACAACAGCCCACTCCTTCTCAAAGAGAGAAGGCCTGTGTCCCAGCAGTGGGAATATTATGCGCTGATTGTGCTAATGCCCACTACCCTGTACGCACACACTTCACGGGGCGGCTCATCGTATACGAAGCACATGCCCTGCAATTCGAGTACATGCCTGGTCTGTTATAATCAGAGATCGGAATTGGGTGTGTGAAAATACCTAAAGTTTGCAGCGAGACATAACATAGAGCTGTTACAACCACTTAAGTTAACCGGTTTTGAATTTTACCGGTTTAGTTTCGGTTTTTTGTTTTACATGTTCTTTACCTTTGAAAAACTGAACTATAAACATTAGCAAGCTGCTAATACAGTTCTAAATTCATTTTTATTTGAACTTTTCCGGTTCAAATTCGGTTTATTAGTTCTACTTGTTCTGTACGTCTGAAACACCGAATTTTACATATCTACAAGCTGTAATACAGTTTTAGTTTTTTTTTTAACCGAATTTTAACCGGAAAAGTACGGTCAGCATCAAAAGTCGATTAACACTTCAGTTTTTTTAATCTTAATTATTGAGCAAAATATTAACACTTCAGTTTTTTTTAATCTCAGTTACTGAGCAAAATATTTGTTGAAAATTGCACCGTACTTCTGCTGCAATTTTGAATAAATATTTTGCACAATAACTGATATTAAAAAAACTGAAGTGTTAATCGACTTTTGATGCTGACCGTACAAAACAAAAATTAATTTAGAACTGTATTAGCAGCTTGTAAATGTATATAGTTCGGTATTTCGGTATGAGATAAAGGGTCTTAACAGACAAATCGACGGGCGGACGGACGGACAACAAATAGTTCCGTTTTTTCCTTTCGAGGTACGGTAACCCGAAAAACAATTCTTGGCTTCGCCTTTTTTCAACACCCATTTTAAGACCGTCACCATTTCCATATCGGTACAAACACAGAAATACACAGTACATAAACCTACATCAATTAATTAAAATCCATCCTAAGTTCCATTTAGTGCCCTCATTCCAGAAGCACTAAACCAACTAATACTAGAAAGGTTTAGTGAGCAATGAAGAAACTGAACGTTTATGACGTCATGAATCTTATGTATTACCTGCTACTGCTACACTTTACTTTGTAGACGTTTTATGTTAAGAACAAGGGTAAATGGGTGATTTATATAAGAATAGATCTGGGTTGAAATTTTTATGCGATTTTTTTGCAGCGATTCAATAGCGATACAGTCGCAAAAATAACGCGATACTATCACGATGCTGTCGGTCTGTCGCTGGTCGTATACGTTCGCCAACCTAAAATAGGGATGAACATACATCACGACGTCAAATTAACTTTCTTTAGTAACTTAGTAAATTCAGAAAATGTACCACTACAAAATGGACTAAAAAAATATGAAGAGAGGTTTTTGCCTCAAAGGAAAGACCATATATTTAAAAAAACGGCCAAGTGCGAGTCGGACGTACATTTAACACTACATATTTTTTTAATCCTTAATCAAAAATCCCCGAAAAAACCACGCTTCTTGTATGGGGGGTTTACCCCTTTTAATATATAACTTTACTCAATTTTTTTTTTTTTGTTATAGCGTGTATACAGTACACGTTTAGTAAAAATTTTAAGTGTCTACCTATTACGCTTTGAAAGATACAGTCCTATGACAGGCCGCCGGATGGACAGAGGACCCTTAGTAATAGGGTCTCGTTGGCACCATTTGAGTACGGAACGGAACCCAAAAGCTAATAATAATTTCCTCACGTACATTATACTTTGAGTTAACATGACGAGAATATTTACGAATTTAAACGACATCGCTTCTCTTGAATTCGTGTGTCGAATTTATCAGAGGGGCATTTCTCGTAATGCTAAGAGCGCTCACAGACTGCCGGTCGATTCTGAAAAATCACACCGTGAAAACTTAGGTGAAGTGAGTTTGTTTTTGCCAGGAATTGACACTATTGACAGCTCACTCCACGCTCACTTCACCTAAGTTTTCACGGTGAGATGGTTACAGAATCGCACTGCTGCTATGATATTCTGTAAAAACTTTCTCACCGTGAAAACCTAGGTGAAGTGAGCGTGGAGTGAGCTATCAATAGTGTCAATTCCTGGCAAAAACAAACTCACTTCACCTAAGTTTTCACGGTGAGATTTTTACAGAATCGACCGGCTGATCTCTGTTTCAATCTGTCAAAAATACGTCTAATTTCTCTAATTTGTCAAGATTTTGACATTGATTTTCACTGCAATGAGACTGAGATTTGAAATCGAACGTTTTTTTTTAAATCAAAAATCAAAAGTCATTTATTCAAACTAGACTGAGAATCAGCACTTTTCGAACGTCAAAATTACAAAAGACAGTCCCCCAAAATGCCCGCCCTTCACCACTTCCTAGTGCTTTCGCTGGGGAGAAGAAGTGGCGCAACAAACTCCTCAGCAGCACAGCTGTCTGTTCAGTTAGAAAATACTTGATTTTAAGAATACTAGATTTAAGGACGAGAATTGGCCTTCAGGCATTTCAGGTTTTGTCGTTTGTTCTTTTTTTTACCAAAATACAGACTTACTACGACTCTTATTACTAATAACCAAACTGCTGACATCAGAATCTAAACCCACAAAAAAGTACTAGAAACATAAAGAGATCTTAGAGCCGGTCGTACGCAACAAAATAAATAACCATGACGAAGTATCATTGCTCCTATAAATTTCTCTGAAAACTAAATAGACTCCATTATTTAACGTGGTCTTATAGCAGGCTTGGACTCTTTTATATTGGCTTTGGAAACGGCTAGGTTAGTCTTTTAAGGTTTCATGGACGACTTGAGGTGTTAACGGAACCGTATTTTTCATTTTAGCACTGCTGAATGCGGATTGGTGCAGTTTTCTGGAATGAGGTTTTTATCTGTTTTTTTTTTGGTTTTTAAGGATGTGTGTGAGTGTCCTTAAAAAAGGTGCACATGATTGTGTATGACTTGATTCAAAAGAGTGTCCTTGGCGTTTCTTGCCCGTTCTTCTCCATAGAGATCTACGTTTTGGAATGGGCAACTAGCTTCAACTTTCTGACTGACTGACTGATTTTTGACAGTTCAAAAGTGCCTGTAAATGGTTTAATTGTAATAATTAATGCTTTTGGTTTGAGTTTATGGAAACTTCATGTTTTTATAAAAAGTAAAGTTAGCTTGTGGTGAACACAAAAATTAATACTAAGATAGTTCCGAAATGTAAAAACTCTTAATTCGTATCTTAAATTCATAAAATATGATAGATCCTACCCTACTAATATTATAAATGAGAAAGTTTGTATATTTGGATGTTTGTTACTAAATCATACAAAAAAGGGTTACCGGATTTGGATGAAATTTGGCACGCAGATAGTTTATAAGATATTTTTTATCTCGGTAGTACCTATATTCCTGTGGGGTTTCAATTCAATTCAATTCAATTATTTATTGCATACACATGTGTTTTATGAGATCTTATAATAAAAATATAGCTCACATGGACCCTGTCGGGCACAACAATTTTATAAAATATTGGCAGTAGCCTCCAAAGATAATAACAATAATTAGAAATTAATGAATTTATTATAAGCAAAATCATTGAAAAAAATTTAAAGCAATATAAACAAAAAAGAGAAAGAAAATAGTCAAAATAAAATATAATAATAATAATAATAATACCAAAAATTAGCTCTCAAATACACACTCATACAAAACACAAATACTCCTTACTATAATTACACACCACAAACAATATTAGAAAACGACACACACAAACTTTACTACGATCGCGCCATTCTTACCGACAGGACAATTCACTACAATAGACCGGATATAACCCTACAGGATAAAATAAATAAAGTAACTTACCTAATAGATATTGCCGTTCCCAACACACACAACATTCAGAAGACAATATCTGAAAAAATAAGTAAATACGCAGAACTCAAAGATGAAATAACTAGAATATGGCGCCAACAAAAAGTTTATGTAGTCCCTATAGTCCTCTCCACAACAGGCGTCATCCCAAATTACCTTCTCCATAGCCTTAAATTACTAAACCTAAAAGAAACCCTGTATATCACCCTACAAAAAGCTGCAATTTTAAATACATGTCGCATTGTCAGAAAGTTCATGCAAATAGATGAAAACGAAATAGGTCCTCATCACAACACATCTTTAACTTAACACACCACAAGCTGCATTTACTTGACTTCGGTCCGTAAATGTTGCAAAAACCAGCCAAAGAGCTGAGAAGAGAAAACACTCTAAAAAAATAATAATAATAATAATTTTCCGACCTCCACCCGAGCGAAACCGCAGGCATAAGCTAGTTAAAAATAAAATATAATTACTTCTGTTACAATAAAGTTTGCTTCTTGACTATCAAAGAGTTTTATCATAGTTTTGATCCATTCCATTTAGCACACGCTAAAAGCTTGACCAAAGATTTTGGTCCTTGCAGAATGCATACTTAATAAGCTTATAATGTTCCTACTGCAGGGACACAGGTCTTGTCTCGGTAAGAGGGACCAGGCTGTAATCCACCAAACGGGCCCACTGCGGATTGGTAGATGTCACAGGTCTTCGAATTTTTAGTTTTAGGACATGTCGGTTTCCTCACGATGTTTTCCTTCACCGTTTTGAGAGCAGTGGTGATGAAATTAAATACAACGTAGAATGCCCGCCTGGGTTCGTCCTCATAGACTTGTAAGCCAAAGCCGATACCACTGGGCCAGCACTGACCGAAGGGCCTTTGGTCCTTATTGCCAATTAATCGTTGGGTTCCGCCGTCGGTTGACCAGATCTTAACCTAAAATATATTATGACATACTTAGTCAAACGAGAAGCTCCTGGCGTTCTGTAGTTACTGCCAACCCCCTAGAGCAAAACCCCGTGAGTTTATTTTTGTATGTTAGTTAAAGGGGGTAGCCCTTGAAATTCAAATTTACTTATGTTTTTTGCAATTTGGAAGTCAGTGTCAACTTCTATGTTGATTAAAATATAATTCGCGACAGTAATAAATATGGCTTTTCAGAATTATAATCATTAGAATCAACAAAAATGTCATGATTTCATGAAATAATCATTTAATAGTGTAATATGAACTTAGATGTATTGCTGAATCTAATGATAATAAACCTGTAAAGCCATATTTGTTACGGCCGCGAACCATATTTAGATCAACATACAACCTGATACTGACCTACAAATTGCAGAAAACGTAAGAAAATTTGAATTTTGCAGGCTACGCTGAAGCTTTCGCCTTAAACAACGAATGTATCCAACCACAGACGCGCAAATTCTTCCTCAAAAGCCCAACATTAAATGCCCACAGCTGGCGTTAAATCATTGTGTATAAACTAGACAAAGATAAGTCCCCGTACGCTGAATTTATATCCCACAGTAAAAAATGGATCCCCTTGCGTCGGTTAAACTGAGATACATTTTGCGGGATTTTATATTGTCCTTCTTTTCTTATCTTCAAGGTTGTAAAGCTAAGAGTATGAGTAGGTTTGTTGGGTGGTGGCAATTTTTTGTCGACTTATGTGTCTTTGGTAAGATTGGCGATTTATTTTCGAAAGAGCAATCACTTAAAAATTTAGACTTTTAAAACTTCCTACAAAAGCAAATATTCTGTAAAGTTATGTGTGGAACAGTTTGGGAAGTCAATACTATGATAAAATATTTAGGACTGCTTAAAAAAATTACACTTTCAAATAAAATTACTATCAGCAAAATCGGTGTAGAAACTTACGTTAATTAAAAATTTAAAATAATACTTAGGTACATTTAAAAAAAATTTAGGTCATTTTTGTAGTGCTAAAAAACCTAAAAACCAGAAAAAAATTGTCCGCTTCGTTGTCAACAGGAAAAGTACCCGAAAGACTGGCAGCATTGCCACGTTGTATGGCAATCCCGATTCTTCGGCCAACCGGCGACCAACCGCTTGGTGAGCACTCGGACCTCATGCTCAAACAGCTCGAACTTATAAGTTCCAATGAGATTGGAATATTTGCGCCGTTTGAGGTTTACCGCACCTGCAGCAGCTCCGCACGTCATGCTAGGAAGATGTTGTATTCCACACCAAAGGCCGACCTAACTTCCAAGGCATTACGGTAATTCCATCTTGTCTCTTTCTATAGTTGCGTGCCAAGCCATTGGGTTCTATAAAAGTTAGCACCCTGGTGACAGAGTATGACAGATGATATCATTGATGCTGGCGTAGCGTGATATCCGGTATGTGCTCTTTCTGCAGGATAGGTCATAGTGTCCGAGGCAATCGACTCCTTCACTGCATTGGCAGCTATGCAGAGACACGCTAGGAGCACCCAGACAAAGGCAAGTGGCGAGCCGGAAGGTGATGTCACCAAATATAGTGCCTATGTTATTATTAATTTTATTTAAATAATAATATAGTTAATATTATAAGTTGCTTATAAAAGAGTCCCTTACTGGATGAACATATCAGATTTTTTGCCAGGAATTAGCAACTACCACAACAGAATTCGTTCCTTTTTCATTCCGAAACTAATAAATTTCTCCCAAACTCGCCATCGTTTCCGTAAGAGGTGTTCCGACAGCCAGTATTGTATCCACCAATTTATTGGAAGGCGTGGATCAAAACAATATTAGACCGGCACTGTCCTTTGGACCAACGAAGCGGTAAATTGAACTCTGTAACTTGGTGGTATGTTGTGGTTGTCCATGAAAGCAGAGGCTGTTAGGACGCTTTTGTTCCTAAGCCTTAAATCGTTGTCGAACGCTTCCAGTCTTACAAAATGCTTATAAATAAATTATTTAACGCAAAATTTTGTACACCAATACTTGAGTCCGACCGAGAATTATTGGAACACGGTTATTTCGGCCTAAAATTGTCGAAAACTGAACATCAAATACAGGCTAGGTGAAGTGACGATATTCGTAAGGTTGCTGGCAGAATAACAGTTGAAAAACAAATCAAGCGAAACAGCCATTTGTCTGAAACTCGACAATAATTCGACACACGATTTCAAGAGAAGCAGATATTCTTGTCAAGTTAACTCAAAGTATACTTGAGTAGAGACTGCATCGGCAAACGTAAGGCAGGGCGCCCTCAGGTTAGGTGGAACGACGATCTTCGTAGGGTGGCTGGTAGCAGCTGGATGAGAGTTGACGAGAACTGAGTTGAATGGCGTGCAATTAGAGAGGCCTATCTCCAACAGTGGACTGCTGTAGGCTGATGATGATGAAAATGTAATTCGGTTGGATTCTAACCAATACATACTAACAGATACTCATACCTAAAATAACTCTAAACCGAGCGATTTGAACGTTCCGCGAAGGAGTACCTACTCGGAAGTCTTCGTAAACTACTCCTATTGGTGCTTCTTTGATGACTTCCTTGAAGACCTCTCATTGACCGTCCGAAGATGACGTGCTAATTTTGATTGTCGGTGCGTAAGTAGGTACCCCAAAGAAAAGAGCGCCTAAAGCTTGTGTGATAGCAACACGCAGATTGACAACATCATGCGTAAACACACGTTTCACAATAGGACAGACAGGGTGCTCTTTGAAGCTTATAAGTGACAATGAACCTGAGGAGTGAATAATTTCGTATCAACTACGTACGTAAAAAATATCCTGAGCTTATTTCGTCTCAATTTCAATAAGAATCTTTCTACAAATACTAGAAATAGAAAATAAAGAATCAAATATCGACTCCATATAATCGTTTTATCGCCATTTTCGAGGCCATGTCTCCCCAAGGGATCAGTGCCACAAAATATACGAAAACAGAAGGTCCATAGAACGAGAGGAGTTTGGCTTACGCACACACAGACATGTCATGTACGTACAGAGATCCTCAAACAAATGAGTGAAGAGTATCCGTGGAGTATCTTGCTCGTGCTTCTCTATAGGAACCTACTACGCATTGGAATAGGCAACTAGCTTCATATTTCTGACTGACTGACACCTTGACAATTTAAAAGTGTCTGTAAACGGGTTATCCTACTTAGGGCTAATTTTTCAATCGATAAATAATATTTATTCGTGGAACTAAATTGACGTCTGACAGATTTTGTATCGAACGACTGTCAAAAATTCAAAAATATTCTTCGGATAAAATAATAATAATGTGAAAGTTAATAATATACGTTCGGATGTTTGTTATCCAATCACGTAAAAACGGCTGAACCGATTTGGATGAAATTTGGCACACTGATAGTTTATAAGCTAGATTGACATATGCTTTGACTTTGAATGCCAGTTGCGCTGTACGTGAAGCGTGTCTATGTGTACGTGAGTTTTCGCTCGTCGTATAGAGCCGACCTTCTGTTTTTATTTATTTTGTCTCATTGCTGTGTTTGTCCCAATTCTGCGAATTCCTTAAGATATTTTCCCGCTACGCTTAATCTCGCATTGTGTGGTCAAAGGGCCACTGAAAGCACTTTGATCGAGATCGCTGATCGACAAATAGGACGACCAACAGGCGTCGAAGATATTTATTAAATTATATTATTGACACCATTTTGTTATTTATTTACTTTGCTTTCAGTTTGACAAATAGGATTAAGATATCAATTTGGAGCTTAAATGTTGGGATTAATTTTTATTGCATAGACAATTTTTAACATGTATAAACACAATTAACATGTATAGAACAATGTATAACATCACGCCTGTAATCCTCGAAGGGTTAGCCAATCGACTTTTTTTGCTGACTGTACTATAATACACTATAGTACAGTCAGCAAAAAAAGTCGATTACAATCAAAGGGTAAGCTAAGGTGTACCTTTAACACTTCAGTATTTTTAATCTTAGTTATTGAGCAAAATATTTGTACAAAATTGCAGCAGAAGTACAATTTTTAGAATATAAACTCTTTGCTATTACGTGAAAAGCTAAAAAGCAGTTTATTGAAAAAAAAAATGTAGTCAATTTAATAACATGTAAAAATGTCAGTGTAGATGGAGTTTTGTTGCCGACCGTACACCCACAATTTTTCCAGTTATGTTAAAGTCCCATGTACAGACGCCAGCACATCAAGTTACTACAATCTATCAAATTTCTTTAATAGATTTTCAATTTTATAGCTAAAGCATAAGGTTCAAAGTTGATTGGGAAAAATTGACAGTTTCGGGTAGCTTGATGTGCTGGCGTCTGTACCTAAAAGGGAGCGAGCCTATTGCAAACAACCTTGCACAAATCCAGATTCCGGGGGCTGCTACTGAGATATTCCTGATGGAAAAACCCAATAACTCTTGGCCCTAGCTGGGAATCGAACCTCGGACCATCTTACAAAATATAAACTTCATGCAAATTTGTGCTGAACTTTTGCCTTACCAAAGCAGCTTCACAATTCTTGGTTCTTGTTTCAGACTTCCGTATCCAGCCTTCAGTTCATTGGTCCTTATAGTCGCATCCACTATGCTATCCGTTTTGAGTGTCTCCATTTTAATACACGACTGTTCCAACAACCAACAGCAAAAAAAAATTATTTGAAGAAGTCACATTGGTTCTTGCCCCACACTATCTTGAAAGGTGAGACCTTAACTACTAGGCCATCTCCACATATTGATACCTCTGGACTCAAAGGGCATACAGCAAGTTTGGCTAAATTGCTATACGCCCTTTGAGCCCAGAAGTATCGATATGACTTGCAAGTCACGTCAAAATGTTATCAATGTCATGTACTTAACACATACCTTACCTTACCTTGCCTTACCTTTGTACTCAAATTATAATCATGTCATATCCCTATGTATTTTACTGTGTGTACATAAATCTATACTAATTACAAAGCTGAAGAGTTGTTTGTTTGTTTGTTTGGTTGAACGCGCTAATCTCTGGAACTACCAGTCGGATTTGATAGCCCAATTCTTGAGGAAGGCTATAGGCTATTTAACATCACGCTATGACCTTCAGGAGCCGAGCAAAAAGAAAAAAAATCAGAAAGAACGCTAAGCAAAAACGAAGTAATAGCGCGGGCAGGCGATGCGATGCGACGGGGTAGGTCGGAGTAACAAGAAATTTCACGCGGATGAAGTCGCGGGCAGAAGCTAGTTATAAAATAAATAAATAAACATTTCCGATCCTTTGTCTTAGCATAACTAACTTATAATGTTCCCACTGCGGGAAACAGGCCTCGTCTCTTCGAGAGAGAGTGGGCTATAATATAGTCCACTACGCGAGCGGGCCCAGTGCGGGTTGGTATATGTCACATGTCTTCGAATTTTTATTCTAGCTTCCTCACGATGTTTTTTTCGTGTTCAGAGCAGTGGTGATGAAATTATTTACACGAAGTAAA